>JAHXMU010000240.1:544272-605040 GCA_019455685.1 Philornis downsi
AAAAAAAAAAAAAAAAAAAAAAAAAAAAAAAAAAAAACACAATAATAAGTTTAGCGATAATAATTTCCCCGTTCAGAATGAAAAGAAAAGATAAACAGCAAACTATCTAACGACAATATCAAAGAAAAGAAAAGGGCTCAAGCGGATAATTATGGATGAGGACTATTATTAAAATACACAAGAAGTCTCTTCTTGTAAATGTTTTGGGATGAAGAAAAAATTGTTAATGTGTTTGGAAGTTTGTTAAACTGACTGGCTACTCTTATTTGAAAAGATCTGCTCATATAATATTTTATGTTATGAATAATCAATTGATTAGTGCGAATTGGTCGAATAAATTTAAATAATTCTGCAAAAAACAGCGGTGATTGATTTTTAATAGAATTAAAAAACAAAAGCAATGAACGAATAACTACAAAATTACCAAAAGAAGAATCTGGAAATTGTATCACAAACGGAAGCACGTGCACAATTCGACGAAGACAGAACAGATAACGTATAGCACGATTGAAGGACAACTGGATTTCCGCCATATTGCTTTTAACTGTACCGGCATATATTTCAGCATAACAATTTATATGCGACATTATTAAACCATTTCGTTTAAATTATTATTAATTCGGAATTATATAATAATAATAATTTATAATTTATATTTATTGTAATTATAATTATTATGTATTAAGACAAAGAGAAGAATGTTTTTTAACAGCATTGGCGGCTAAGGCCGTCAGTTTATTTCATAAAGGGTGTGGAGGATTGTTATATTTATGTATTAATGCTGCAGACGAATTGATTGATTGTCGAGTCGAGTTTATTCCTTATACATATTGCACTTATTATGATACATATTTACGTTCAATTTCTAATCCATAATTGGATGTAGTTCACAAGATATAACAAGTTTTCAAAACAGCGATTTTTGACAAATTACATAATATCTCCGAATATTTTTATTAGTATGACACACATTTTGTTATTATTGTTTTGTATCCTTAAGAGAAATATTGTCGTCTAAGTGCGATTTATTATATTTCTAAAGCTACAACGTTTAACCTCTCATTTTATTTGTAAGCACAGCTATTATCAGCATTTGGAATTCTATTTTTTTTTTTTTTTTTTTTTTGAGCAGGTTGATAGTAGTCGTACTACGGAAAGGATACCCCGTAATACTAACAACGGCTCTTATTGATTAGATCATGATGTGTGGATATCTCTGCTTATAAGCAAAAGCAAATTAAGTGGAGTTAGGATAAAGTCGAGTTTATTCGCTATTCTTATTGTACTTTTTTCGATCCATATTTTTGTCTAATTCCCATTCAAAAATTGAATGTAGGTCACATGTTATAACAATTTTTCAAAATAGCAATTTTTTGAAAAATTATGTAATATATCTAGACATTGATATAAGTTGGAACTTGTTATTGTCTTAAGAAAGACGTTGTTGCCCAAGCACGATAAAAAAAATATATTACATAATCGATGCGAAAGCATTATTATTTATATAAATTTCTTTTTTAAGCGAATATAAGAAAGTATCGCAGATGCCACAATCGGGGTAACAATTCGGGAATTTAGGATTATAGGTTGAGAGGATTAGTTTCCATTTTACAAAACTGGAACTGGAAAAACAAAAATTGGCATTCTCTTAGCGGATAATCCTTTACTGACATCGCCATCTAGTACAGAAGTGTTGGCAGATAAAAGTTTCTACAATTTTTTTCTAGAGTTCTGTTTTCCATTAAAGGCAGACCGGATTTTACCAGCAATATTTGTATTGGTGTTGTCAGGTATGATATTTCAAAATTTGTAACATTGATTTAGGACTGTCTCCGTACAGAAAGAGACCATACTCGATTTAACTTAGAACAAGTGTTTTGACAAGGAGTTGATGCGGGTGTACCTTCGGCTTGCGGGCCATTTAATTAAGTTGGTTATTTTAAAAACAATTAAAAATGCAGTAATGAAGTAGACAATTTAAGTCAAGCATATTACAAATCTACGATGGCTTAATTCCTATTTTTATTCGGCATCCTGAAAGTTTTGGGACTGAACAGCTTAATAATGTCTTTGTTTGCGACTTTAGGTTATTAAGAGCAGTTTTTTTTATGGCTCTCACAGATATATTGATTATAATAGTAAATACTATTTCTGGATTAGGATTAATTTCTTAGGGTTCGCTTTAATTTTTGGCATATAAAGCATTGAAAATAAAAACAGCGGCTAATGGAATTATGCTAAAGAGGTCGCACGACAAGCTGTCGTCCTATGTAATTCCTCGTTTGGTGGGAAATGACTCAATGCCATCTTCACTGAAGACTTCATGTTCATCACTGTCATCCTATAAAGATGTATAACCCCCGCGGGAATATCAAATTCGGCCAAGGATTCATTAAAATTTTGCCGTCCTGGACTGTCAAAAGCAGCTGCTTTATAATCGAAGAAAAGAATTTGCCGCAGTGTAAGTATCTGGTCAGTCTTTGATTTACCAGATTTACAGCCACCCAGATAAAGCCCAAACAGAATAGAATAGTTTTTATTCTTTCGCATATCGCAATCGATAGAACCATACAAACGATGGGTAAGACATTGATACCCCGATATAATAATTTTTACACACATTTGGGTTTCCTCATTAAAACACACGACAGGATACACTCAAATTCCAATTATCGAGCAAGCAAGCATTCCTTGAGCCAACCCGTATTTATTAGCTGTTAAATGCTGTTTATCAGTTCATCGCCACTGGTCTTAAACAGCTCTGCCGGAAGGCCACCACTGCTATCAGCTTTGTTATTTTTAATTCCGATCTGGTTCTGAATCGCTGCTGGGCAATTCATGGCCTCATCGGCAATTTGGGTATTTTCTTCACTCATGCTGCCATTCGGATTTAAAAGCTTATAAAAATGGAGCACATACTTGGAACTTTTTTTTCTACGAAGGAACATAATTCCCTTAAATTCCAATCATTGCATCAAATTGAGTTTAATGTTTGATACATTCTCATTATCAGCTCATCACATAAGGTTTTAAATTGCCGGCAGGTCACGGCATTCACAATTTTGTCAATCTAAAGCCATTATACTGGTTATTGTTCTTCAGTTTAGCTCGGCATGTAAATGGCATGATCACTCACTATGTTGTCATTCGGAACTAGCAATTTATTGCAGTGCTCTCTGAATATTTATAGCACGCCTTTACCTTTTGCTTCTAGCTCTTTCATGGTGATTTTCTATATCCTCATGTTCTTGATCGTTCCTTAACCATATCTTTCGCTTAAGACGCTCTGCTTCTCTTTTTAGTGTTCCCTCACAGCACGCGTTACAATTGAATGCCGCGCTGCCATGCTTGGTGTATCTTTTTCATCAGATGCAGTGTGACATTCTTCAGCAGCGCGCTGTTTTTCACACTTAATTACGGGTTTTGTGGCAGTTTAAATCGAATGAGCAACATGTTACCGTTGTGGCGTCATAATAATTGACATTTTTTTTTTTGCTAGGCTGTGGCTGTATCGATCCACGGATCCCATACTCTCCCTTGATATTACAAGCATGGCTTCCATCATTATGCCTTCATGTGATCAATTTGGTTCTTTATGTGATGGTTAGAAGGTGAATAAATTATTTTGTGGATATCTTCTTCTTTTGGTATTAAAATCTCCAGGAAAAATGTTAAAGCCGTGCACAGGTCAGTGGTTGTATTCCTCTTTTCGGCTCTTATTAATTATATCAGATCAGCGTGAAAAACTAAATACTTTGTCATGATGTGTATTGTGGCTATTTTGTCGCTTACAAGTTTAAAACGCGAGACAAAACGAGAGGTCTCTTAGCAACTACAAAACCACTTCGAAACCCATGTCTTTCCACAGGTTGTTATATCAGTTAGAAGATATCTAAGGTGATAATCTTTTAGCCCGGTTTATGGGATTTCAACCGACTACCTTGCAATCATTTAACAAATTGGCAATACTATTTGTTCTTTTGTGGGCATCAAGGTTTGCACCCAGGATAGGCGGTGTTGCGATAGGTTTCTATCTCCGAATTTCTTCCGTAAAAAGGCGCCAGCAACCTTGTTATTCAACAGATTTTCTACATTTTGGCTAAAGTATCTAGGATGAGATGATATTAATCTGTTGAAAAGTGCATCTGCGGGGAATCGAATCTGCACTTTCGATTTCCTAATCTATGATACTTATACTGAGTTATCGATGACCCCTCAGTCCTTCGTCATATTCACCCTTACACAGTTTATTACATCTAGCCCACAGCCACTAGGTTGACATATAAATTGAATTGTAATAACAGACGTTACCTACTCATCGGTAGTACCTAGTCAACTCTTACTCCACCTACCTGGGAATACTTGAACTAGGTCGCAAGTAATTAGTTGCTTGGAAATTTCCGGAAAAGACCAACTGTGGTTATTGCCAAAAGAATAACAGTCACACGGCCCAAACTGGAAAGACCCATTCTGTCCATTCCTTAGAGAAATATGAAGTTATTACGAGACTAAAAACATCCCTCTTCCAATGCCTCCCAAATATTTTTCTACATCATTGGAAAATCTTCACTATTTCCATTTAAAGCTACCATTAAAAGCAATGACCAAGTAATACAACTAACTAAACAATTCAAAGAATTCAGATTCTGTTATCACAATGTTGGCACCTTTCGCGAAGCACACGTTCACTTTTGCCACAACATTTTGAAAAGTAAATTTAAAACTTTCGTAAGTGTGTTAAATAAACTTTCGAGCGAGCTCTTAAGGATTTCCCACTGCCACCTACCTGCCTATGTGTGTAAGACCACTTCGGTGTAACTTAACTAAAGGAAGTGCAAACTAGAAAACTAAGAGTAGCGCGTAGCAGTTGCACGCAATTACAAACCTGTGAACAAACCGCATAAAGTGCGACCAAACGATTATGGCGGAACTTTTTCATAATGGCTGCTTCCTGCAAAAATGCCTGTGTGGACATTGTGCCCTCCCGCAGCGTTTTGACAGCTACGTCGATACTGTTGCGCCACTTGCCATAAAAAACTTCGCCAAAGTTGCCACGTCCCAACTTACGTATCAACTGCAGCTCAGAGCGTGGTATTTCATATTTGTCACGTAGCTCTGGACCCAAATCCCACATTTGCGGCTGGGGTTTGGGACAGGGTCGTGACAATATATGGCAGAGACCTAAGGCGTTTTCTGCGAATAAGAATAATAAAATGTAAATGATGATTTTAGGGATATTGCTATCTATGTACAACTTACTGCTGTAGGCCATAACTAAAGCTTGTAGGGAGGGGAAAGTCTGATTGGTAGCTATGTAGTAGCCGCCATTATCTAAAGGCTTTATACGATAGTGCTTAACATGATAACCTCGACCATCTTCCCAGTCTTTTACGGATAATGAAAAACCATTTGGATTGTGTTCTGAGGGTCGCACCAAAAATGTGCCACGCGGATTCTCTTCAGCCAGCAGTAATTTGTCTGCTTCCTTGCGCAAAACATTTTCGAAAAACCAACTAGAAGAGGGAATAATGAGAAATTGATTATCCAATTTGAGTAAACGGATGACGTTAAATTGTACTTACTCCTCACTGTTTACACTGCGCTCCTCGGCGACGAAATTCAAAGGTATTAAACCCTCCTGTCGTGTACTCAAATTCACCACACGCCACCAGTCGGATTCTGTGTCGTCGATAACTTCCATGCGGTCGCCTTTCATAAAACTCAAATCAGATTCATCACGTGATTTGTAATCATATAAAGCCACAACGACACGTCGCTTCGGGATGCCACCCGCACTTACGGCACCTGGCACGCCGGCTGCAATGAAGGAAATTTGACACAAAATTAAAAGGAAATTAGTTTAGAAACTCTACGAGGATTACAAACTGTCAAACGTTCGTAACACAGCGGGAAGATGTAAGAAGGTGGAGGAAGCTGATTTAGCAAAGCGTCTTGTCTATGTCATGTGTACAATTAAATAAAATGTAAGGTGTTGACGGGAATAGATTAAAATCAAAATAAATGCTCTAGCACGAGCGGGTAGATTTGTGCGGGTATGAAAAGTAAAAAGGTGTTGATGTTCGCACCTACAATCAAATCTTCCTTAACCCCCCTAAAATATGTCGGTCCTATGTCAATCCTTGGTTTCAGGGATTCATAATAACTTCCAACAGTGAAGTTGTTTGAAAAAGATTGTGTTGTAGAATTTTTATGAAGCAATAAGGGATGAAATAAAGCATAAAAGTCAAATAGTATCAAAATGCAGCATTTACGCCCACAAGTAACAATTAAAATTGAGATTGTATTGCTAATTTTCAGCCCTGTGGATTGAAAGTTTGAGAATGAAAGACATTTGACTGAAATCCGAATCGTAAAAAAATTAGAGGAATATTAAAAATATTGTTTATAATAACTAAATCGGGTACTTTTTGAATACTTTCGGCATACTAAGTTTGATATTGCTTTAAATGTACTCCACCTTAAACCCTATAAAAACATATATTTTTAATCATCGTTCAAATTTGGGCATGTTTTCTTCAAAATATCCTGATATTTGATTATATAATATTCGTTCAAATATGTTGTTAATTACTGGCAAAACAGCAATTTCTTGTCAATAGTGGAAACGTTGCGTTCTTTTGGGATAGGAACAACTCGGTGACTTTCAATATGTCGGGATACACTGAATTGTCGACAACACCGTTAAATATATTTACTAAAAATGGGGTAAGAATGTGAAGACTTTCTGCTATGATGACTGAAGAAATTCCATCATAACCCGGACTTCTCTCACGCAATAAACTAAGAACGATATTCTGTATTTCATTGTCTGTGGTGTAATCATCAAAATGTAGTCTACCTATAGAATTTTGTCGACATAGGGTTCTCATCACATTGAAATGGTCCGAAGGATTTTGTATAATTCTAGACCTTAAATCTCTTACTGATTTCAAAAAATATTCATTGAAAATCTTCGCCATTTGAAATTTGTTTATGATAATAGATCCATCACCATCCTCCAATTGAATTGAATGGCTCGATGATCTTCCTAAAGTTTCATTCAAAAATTGCCAACATTTCTCGTATTGGCTCGTGTTGAATATTATATAGTGTCCATATAAAAATTGTTTATAAAGTGTGTCCCAACAAGAACGCAAGATTTAAATTTGGCGCCATTTGAAGTGTCATTATTTGACATATGAACAATTGTTGTTTGCTAGTAAAGGTACGAGGTTAGTAAAAATGAAGCGCTACACGAACACGAATGAACAACGCATTCTCATTGTGGAATTGTTTTACCAAAATGGTGAAAATTTTGCGGCTACAGTTCGCAAATTGCGATCAATTTGGGGTCGCAATAATGCTCCAAAAGAGTCAACTGTAAAGAGATTAATGGATAAATTTGACAAAACTGGGTCTGTTAGTGATGTAAAGATAACAACGCGCCTTCGACCAAGTCGATCGACCAGAAATGTTGCAGCTGTACGTGATGATGTCGGTATCGTGAAATGATAACCAGTTTTTTCGTGCCTAGAATTGAAGAAATGGATGTGGAAGGCATGTGGTTTCAACAAGATGGCGCCACATGTCAACAGCCAGAGAAGCAATTCAATTGCTGCATCAGTCATTTAAATCTTGCGTTCTTGCTGGGACACCCTTTACTAAGATCTCCACCTATTTCTCATTATCTGATCTTATTGTATCAGTATAATTTTAGTAAACTCCAGAAGAGATTTTAATTTAAAACTAACAAAGACCTCATTAATTGTTTAATTGACAGACTACGTTTGCAACTTTTCTTCGCTCCACTTTAATGGAGGCAGTTGATCAATACGGGGAAAGATCTATCAACTCATGCTTTTTGAAGAGAACACCTAATCGTGGGCGCAGTATACGGTACATATTTTTAAACGTTACAAATTTAAGTATTTATCGCATCGACCAGTTTCATTAGAACAAAAATCATATATGTGATTTTCCTCACATACTCGAAAATATCCGTTTGTGATATTTTTTGACGTGTATACAGGTATATTGATCTCATGTAAAGAATTAGCATATTATGTATGGAAGAGGGAGGGACCATCTGAATTGTGGACGTCTGATCAATTTTGCGCTGGCTATAGTATCCACTATAAGGTTTGTCAATTTCGTTCGCCATTTCTCTCTTTTAAGGAAAATGATAATGAAAAAGAAAAAATTAAAAGGAAACTGGGTATAGTCGATATATATAGGTGTAGTAAAAAGAAATACACTAGATGATTTCAATAATCTGCTTTCCCCGTTATATAAGTATTGATCGGGTTGCGCTAGATGGTGTTACAAAGATAAGATTTTGTACTCATCAAAAAAACAAAAAAAAAAAAAAAAAAAACTTCACAGACAGTTACGCAATTGCTTGAATCGGTGTTGTTGAAATAGCGTCAAAACTGGATGTCAATAAAGAGAAAATACGCCACATTTCACATTTCCACATTTTCGATAAAGGTGGAAACGCAAGTTAGGTGGCTGAAAACGTAAATTGTGTTTATGGTGCTGATGCTGTAACAGCCAGTTCCGAGCAATTTTGGATTCGTCAATTTCATTCCAGTAATTCTGATCTCAAAGATGCACCACGATCTCGAAGGCTAATTGTTGACAATGTGGATAAGATAATGGAAATCGTCATTATGTTAGTATTGCTTCAATTGCGCAGAAGTATTGCACAAAACGTTTGGAACCACTTCAATAATGCTTGATACAAAAAGAAACTCGATTTCTGAGAGTCGCACGAGTTAACGCAGAAAACCAAATTCCCATGTGAGGATCGCCGCTGATCTGCAATGAAATCGCTCCATTTCTGAAATGGACAACATCAGATGAAAAAGGGTCGTGAACGATCTCAGTGAATTTGTAAACATGGAAAAAATTGGTCACAGTTATGTAATTCAATATTTCCATTTGAAAGGTCTCAGTTCAACCAATATTGAAGCGGAGCTAGACGATACTCTGGGAGAGTAGTGGGAGAATGGTTAGCATAGTTTAAACGGGGCCGTACGAGTTGCTAATTTATGCAGCGTTTAGTTGATAAAATTATGGGGAAAATAACGCATTTGGCGAAAAAGTGTTGTTTCATCAAGACAATGCTCCAGTTTACACATCCACTGTCGTGATGGTCAAAATTAAAATTCGAATTAAAGTTCGAATTGCTTCATCATGCATTTTATTCGCTAGATTTAGCTCCCTCGGACTATTTTCTATTTCCAAACTTGAAAAAATGGCTCGGTGGTAAAATATTTGCCAACAATGAAGAGATGGAGCCCTCGGTTGAAAAATAAAGATAGAATAGAAAAATAAATTATTTGAATTTTAAAGCTAAAAGAATCAATGTTGTGAACTGGCCAGCGCTTATCAGATCCATAAGCGTTAGGATCTCGTAAGAAATTTTGAATGAAACTATGGCTCCCATCCAGTTTGCGCCAAATTTCTCTTTCACTGCATCCATCCTTCGCCCTTGTAAGCATGTCTTTTTTTATTACTGAATTTTACCACTTCTTCGCATTTAAAAACTGAATAAATTAACATGGCATTATAATTGTGAAACACGGTAAAAACAGTATTATCGCATAAACAAAAGTACCGTTACCTGCACAAATCCCAAAGTCTGCGTGTTTTGATAGAACATCATAACAAGAACAAAAAATGTACCGTTACACTAATAAAGCAAATTTATGGGTGACCGTATAAATATAAAATAACCAAATGAGAAATTCAGTTTTTTCGTAAAATGTATTTGATGATGGAAAAATAATTAAATCAGTTATAAAAGTTGTAAAATACCGGCCTGTATGCTTCCAGTGGTTTCATGGCGTTACAGAGGGTAAAATGCGATGACTTCAGAACAAAATGGCGAAGTTAGCTTTTTCCTGTCGTTGAAATGCTATAAAAATCGCTTCTGTAGAATTCGGATTTATCAACCGCATTTTGGAACTGGTGCATAAAATCGGTTTTGAGAACTGATTTGAAAAAAGAGATGAATAATGATGAAGCTAATTGTACTTCAAACCTTCATATTAATCGGATTGAAAACAAAATAACACAAAAATCATTCCTAAAATATGTTTTGACATCTCTTAACTTTACGTTCGCTCATTTTGTTAAGTTCTTTGGTGTGCAGAAGAAATATTGCATTGGTTACGCTTCTGCATAGTGTTACTTTTGGTGCTGTGGACCATCCATCTTGAATTATTGTCCCCCCCGTTTTCTACATGTAATTCTATAACTTTGGATGAATAACAACGGATAAACAACAAATAATTATGTCTCTAATGAGATTCTAACTAAAGTTATGAAGCTATCTATACGTAATTCGATTTATAACAAAAATTATCTCTGTTATCCTAATAATAAGTTTTAAAGATTGTTATGTGGTTCTGTTATATGAAATGTAATATTTATGTAATTTTATTTGCTAATCGCTAAGAATTATTTCTATGGGCTGAATAAATTGAAATTGAATTTCATAAAGTTTCAATAATACAAAATTATCAACTAAATTAAATTACATTGGGAAACGATTGAGTAAATATTCATAATGCTGCTACGTATTCCATTCAGGTTCTGTATTGAAGCGCCTGCCGGGCCAACTAGTTGGTATTAAAAATTAAAAATTATAAAGCACCTAAAAGTGTATCATGACGAATACCAAAAACAGTTAATAATTAACTAATTATCATTGAGTTCGTAGGATTACTTTCAAATATGTAAAAATCTGTACTTTTCCAAACTTCTAAAGCATAATCTCGCTACCACTACATATATGCACTTCCAAATCTACACTCAAAACCATACTCAAACTGTTGACAAATGTTAAAATATTATATTTTGTCAGAACGTATTATAATTCTTTTCACATAGAAGATTTTTTCTTTTGCATTCCCTTTGATTCGCTGTAGGAAAATTTCGTAAGAAACGTCAAATGTTTTGCCACTGTTTGCCGCTTCGATTGTTCGCTTGTCTTTACACTAAGATAAATCATAATAGCAAAAGTATTAATTTTGAGCATCTTAATTTTATCACGTGCGCACAACCTCTTTTTAACGGTTGTCTCTTGGCGAGTGAAGAAAAACCATGAAGATTTAATTGAAATCTCACCGCAAGTTAACGTTTATGTCGAAAATTGATTTAGAACTTTCCGTAAAAATTCAAGATTTCATTTCCTTTTAATTGTCCAAACCCCAATACACCGTTAATGTAACGAAGCGCTGATGTCACCTGCAACCTACAGCCCAGTATTGCCAACATCATTACCTTTCTACTTCCTCGTTGTCATCCAAATCCCTAGCAAGTTCATTTGTATTGTTAAGGATGGCGACTGGCATTGTTCATTATTAAGCCAATGCTAGCTAACATCGAGCTGCTGATGAAAGAGAAACCAGAACTACAAGGGAAACCCATTTGCTGAGCTTAACAATGCAACAATGCCAGCTTTTAAGTCTTCTAACCACTAACCGTCCTCACTCATGCCATTCACCACCACCACCACCCCCAACCCCAATTCAAATTCTCAACTATTGACTGATGATGGTCGCCGATGGTCGCCGGTTGCTCGAACTGCGTGGTCTGCCATTGTTTACACCGGCTACACGGATCTCTGTAAATTTTGGTGATTTCCATCGATTGTTCTGGGGGCGAGGTGGTGAATTTATGATTAAAATTCTTTGGTTTCAAGTTCCACTGCAGTAATTTTAATTATTTCTGTCTGTGTATCTGATTTTATGGCTGGATTGCAGGTTATGTTTATGAGAAACAAATTCCATCCAAACATACATGAATGCTCTAGTATGTACAAATGTAAATATATAATATTGGCAATAGAATGTGCTCTACCATAAATCTTTATTTATGTAAGGTTTTTTTTGTCTGTCCCACCAACATTGTTTTGTTGGTGGTATTGACTTTGATTTAGAAATAGAAATGGTAAAAGAACATTTGGAGCGAGAACATTGGTAGCATAGACAGCCAAGAAATATAGCTGAACACGAACAAATATGTTGCTGGTCTATTAAATGGACCAAGGTGAACTAATAGCGTTTCATTTAAGCCTTCGTAGAAAGAAAACAATGACTGTTTTATGACACTAACGTTAATTGGCTTAAAATGGAAATTAAGAAATTAGTAAAACAAAACTTAGGTATTCAAATATCACAATATTTTGAAATACTCGTACTAAAATATTGAAATACAACAGTATGAAAATAATGTAACATTGGTTGATTGTACCTATAAATAAAGTGTAGTAAAAAGAAATTTATTATCTTTGCATGACATTTAAGTCTTTATTTAGCATAATTAATTATCGGATTTAGATCAACTGATATTCCTTCGTCATCTTTAAATCTTTAAATAACGATCCCCATTGACAGTTGACAGTGGCACGATTAGTGCACCACCCTGTCTCTTTATGCAATGGCCGAAAAATGTAAAACTTAGAAGGATTTCAAAGCAACAGGAGTCTTTTTATCAAATGTAAATAGAGCCTCTTTACAACTTGTTGCCGTTTTGAAGAAAATTCCATTATGATTCTCTCATAGAAATCCTCCATTACACAAAAAAAGTATGCGTCTGTCGATTTTTACAAGCTTCCTTTAAGGTGAATTATCCACAAGCATTATCATTCGTCATAGAAAAACTCTCTATTGCCGAGAACAAAACTGGGACGATCGATTTTCATAAGCTTTTCTTGAGGCGAATTCTCCGCTAGCAAAATCATTCGCCATAGAGAATAACAGGTAGAAATCAGTTGATGCTAGGTCTGTACTACATGATGGATGCGTAAAAACCTCCCAGCTAAGTTCCCGGATATTCTGACAAGTTTGGCCTGGCGTTGTTCTGAGGGACGTCAATTCTTCTTCTCTTGGCTAAAGCTGGCTGCTTCTGGACGATTGCTTTCTTCAAATACTTCAATAGATGACACTACAAATCCGAATTAAGCGTTTGACCATAGGAGAGCAGCTTACGATAGTAAATGATTCCCTGTCAATCCCCTTCGTGGCTTGGCTACCGTCGTAAGTAACCCACCATTCGGTTAGAAATGGGTCGAAAAACAAGTGAAAATTCGGTGCATGGCGTTTTTTTTTCGTTACCTTGTGTGCCACCCATAAACCGAGCTTCTTTTTGCGTCTATCCTTATTTAAGTGGTTCCAAATGATTTTTGTGCAATGTTTAATTCCCAGGCAATCGAAATAATTGTGCCAGACTTATTGATTTCCATTACTCTGTCGATATTTTCGACAGACATCTAAATTACCGGAACAGAATCGACAAAACCAATGTTGCGCGTTATTGGCTCTTAGAATATCAAAACCATAAACATTATTCACATTTCCAGTCAAATTGCTTGCGTTTTCACCATTATCGAAGAAAATCTATAAAATATGGCGAATTTTCTATTTACCGGTTCGCGCTATTAAACTATATTGCATTAAGGGATCAGAAAACTGTTTAAGTTGACTTTTGGAGTACTAAATCTTATCTTGCTAGCGCCATCTAACTTAGCCCGATCACATTTATAAAACGTTATATATATATAAGATACTAAAGCCATCTGTTTGAAGAGATATAGACGTTTTTAAATATGTCTTAAACATTATAGGTTACAAAAATAAATTTCAAAATTTCTATACAAAAAAATGTTTTAAATCTTAAATGTAAATGCAATTTTGTTCAATAATCTTCTGGCATCATTCAGGCAACCAACCCTAAATTGAAAGCATGACCAATCTTTCCAAACATACGGTATAATCAAATTCCAATTGTAACCGAGGCCATAAAGCCAAGCTTGGACGATCAACAAAATATGGACCGGTATTGCTCTAAAGGGTGCTTCTGTGGCTCATATTAAGTGAATATGTCAGTTAATTTTTGGTAAAATTGGTTCAAAATTCCGGTCTATAATCTGATCAAAAGAATACATAGACAAGCAGACATCGCTATATAAGAAAAATCGCAAAGAAAATTACAATAAATAATTATAATTAAAATAAATTACAATTATAATAAAAAAACAAGGTTCTAAGTCGATCGGTATATGATCTAAGTCTGATATTACGCGGCGTTACAAACATCAGCATACACTGCGGCATGGAGAAGAATTTTCAAAGAAAAGTAGCGTCGCTTTTTTATAAGAAAAATGTGGTAAAAATTATGAACCTAAATTATTAACATAACTTCTTCTTCTTCTTTACAATTGAAAGAAAATACAATTAAATTATAATTTTAGAAATCAAAATTTGTTTTGAATTTACGCACAAATTCCGACTTTGAGTTCAGTATTTGGACCATATTTTCTTTTCTAATTTGTAGTATTCTGACAGACCCCTATAACAAATTTTATATTATAAATATCATTAGAGTTGGAGCTCCGCTTGATTTTGTACGACACTAAAAGTGATTACGGCAATATTTATAGTGTGCAAAAAAGTTGCATTCAATTTTATTTACTAGGTTCAACAAATTCTAGGTTTGATGCTGCAAAAGCTTCGATTAACAATTAGAGATTTAGAGTGATTTGCTAAGCATTCTGAAGGAAATGACAGAAGATGATGATTTGCCACGCTTCGAGGATTGAAAAAAAAAACGTTAGTTTAAGCATATCGTAGTCGGGGGAATACATTGAATCCGATGAAATGGATTTGAATGAATAAACCTTTTTTGTAAAAAAATAAATTCTTTTTTGAAGCAATAGTATTCACTATTTTGCAAAGAATTTGTTGGCATGAGAAAAACATTTTACAAACGGGTATCGCGTTTGCTTACAGTAGCATCAAAATCATGATTAGTTCGGAGTACTGTTTAGAGCAATTTAAATACAATAAAAAGGACTTTCAGATCGTGTGTAACAAAATTGGAAACATGGGAACACAATTATACTCCTAAATTGAATCGGCAGCCCACTGAGTGAAAAGAACATCATAGGGAATGTAGCGTAGAGCGACCAAAAACCAAAAACAGTAGGACGGAAAGATTATGGTCTCCCTATTTTCACATACATACGGTATTCTATATTTATTTAATATGCTATATTCATATTCCTGGACAAAGCAAAAACAGAGAAGAGCGAATATTATGTGATATTTTTGCATCGTTAGAAGGACGAAGCTAAGAAAAGTTGTTCAAAATGCCGAAGAAAACAGTGCCCTTTCATCCTAGACAATGCATCAGTTGGTAAAGCTGGTAGATTCATTGTTCTTTCCTGAATCTAATCCTAATTCTTTCCTGATCCGGACTCCAGCGATTGCTATCTGCTTGCACATCTTTAAAGTATGCTCCAAAGAAATTTATTTGGATTAAGTGATGAGATCATTGGGAAAACTGAAACGAAATTCGACGATATTGATAAAATATTTAGAATTCTAAATGTACAACATTATAGCCCCAATACGAGTGTTTAGCATGTTCGACAATTTTTCTTTCATTGATACTTACTGGGCGTTGTCCTTGGCCGTATTATATCCACACCACCTTTAGCACCGATTTTTAATGGACCGCGATTTGGATCGGGGGTATAGCGCGAGTCCAACGAACCCCCATTGTTGTGTTTTTGGCCACTGTTGTTTATGTGTGTCTGCCCGAATGTGTAGTCGGACTTTTTGTAACCTGTAGGATAGGCGAGAGCAAGTTCCTGGTCCTGACGTTTGCTACAGCATTTGTTCCCCATTGTAAATTATGTTTGTTGTTGCTGTTGTTTTTAATGATAACGTTAACGTTGACGTTGGAGTCGTTGTTGTGGCAGATGTTTTTTTTGTGACAAATTTGTTGTTGTTGTTGTGTGGCTGTTATTGTTGTGAGAGTCGTTATCAAAAATTTGTTTATATTCTATAAGAATTTCTACAGTAATTTTAACGTTTTTATAAATGCTTTTGTTGATTTTCTTTAGCTACGATTAAGAAGCCCCACATAATAAGTAAGAAGTTGTTGGCGTTGATTGATTGATGGTGTTTTGGTTGCAGTTGCACTTGATTGAAATAGGACGAAGACAATAGTAATTTGGTATAGGAGGAGCAGGATCAGGTTTAGAAGACAATGTTCAGGCTAAAAAAAAGGTTTGTAATCAAAAAGAGATTTTTCCTAATAGCTCTAGTAGTAGTAGTTGTAGCGGTAGTAGTAGTAGTAGTAGTAGTAGCAGTGGAGTTTTTCTTCGTTTTCTAAATTTGAAGCATGTTTTGTTGCATTCGCAGTTTGTTTTTGGTTGAGATTGCGTCCGTCGAAGGAGTTTCAAAATTTCTTCCTGGGAGATCACTGGGTATCAAAAGGCGTTTTTGTGTTGTATTTCTGGTTGTTGTTTTTCGTAACTGACATCCAGAGCTGCTTGATTTTCAAAAGTTTTTCCGTTTTATTCTCAGGCTTATTGTAAAAAAAGTTAAAATTTAATTAATAAACTATCAGTCAAGTTTTGGTATTTGTTAGAAAAACGTTGAATTTGTATAAATTTTCAATTTCAAATTTTTGTTTCGTAATTTTTCGTAGAAAAAAGATGTTTTTTATGGAGGGCGTTTCTCTTTTTGTTTTGTTGTTGCTGCCGTTCTTCTTATGGGTTTCTTAGAGATTTTTAGGATTTTTTACTTGTTGTTGTTTTTGTTTTTGGAAAATTGTTTTCCTCCTGGTGATAATGATGATGAGCTGCGATTAAATCTTATTTGTTTTCAATTGCACAGTTCGAAAGAAAGATTCAAACCAACCCCAGCGGTCAGAGGAGACAATGAATCATTTCTGTTTGAGCTGGCGTTTGTGATGTGAGCGAAATCGATTTAATTCCTTTAATTTGAGAGAAGTTTTTGTAGTTCTTTGTTGTTTTAAATATTTTTTTGGGGCGGGCGATTATTATCTTTGGACTTTGGTTACGAGTTTAAACTAAAATTGAAAAGGTTTGTAGGGAATCATTGATATAGTAGTTCTTCTCGTGTGTTTCAGCGTGTGGGGAGCGCTTCCCTCCCTTTTCGTTTCACTTTTACTGCTCGTTTGTCGCTATTCGCTTTCATTCGATCGCCATAACCTCAATTTAATTAAGGTTTTGTTGTTCAATTGACTTTTTGGCGGCCTCCAGCAATGATGAACACACACACTACACAAAAAGCGGGAAATTGCAAAAAACCTGAGGTCAAAAGTTATGTGATTTTGGTGTTTTTGCTATTGCAGATTATTGCGTTGTGGTCCGATGACATGGATGATGATGTCATTGCTGCTACGGCAATCCTTTGGCAAGTGTGTGACCATTAAAGGTATTGAAGTACCATAATAAAACCAGAAATAAAAACAACAACGTAAGGACTATGCTCGGATAACCTGTAATGAGATGTAAGGAAAGGAAACAAAATATGTTAATGTTAGGTATTTAAGATAGAATTTGTAAATAGCCTTAGCACTATGATAAAGTGGCATTTTTCAGCATCAAAATCGATGCCAAACGTTTGGATTTTTTTGGCAAGCTCAAACTATGCTATTTTTAGAGCAATGGAAATTATAATTTACCACTAAGATTCTTTTATAGGTATTCAAGAATTTGTGACATACATTATTTAACCCTTGGAATCACATTTATTACAAATTAAAAGGCATTCAAAGCGTTTGAAAAATATAAACTTAATATTACTTTTTCCTCAGCATTGTTTTCAGTTCCGTGTTAAAAATGGCAAATAATTGTTCACTGTGAGAAAACTGTCCTCAGAACTACGTTTGAGAACTGGTGAAAAAATAAAATTGGAAGAGTTATTTAGAATATCTCAGGTAATGTTACTACAAAATAAAAAAAAAACACTTTTTTCCAGACCCAATAACATAATTTTAAAATTAATTTTAAAATTTCCCATTTTTGGAATAAACTGGCCATAAGGTGCAGTCAACATTTTTTTTTTTTGCAATAATATCAAAAGTGAACACCAATCCTTAAAATAGCGTTGAAAAATGAATGCTAATACAGGGTGTCCATCGGGAAGGTATACCACTTTGTTTGTTTATAATTTTTGATTAAATGAACGAAGAGGATCTTATATTGATACATGTTTTATTTAATGCCGGCAATTATGTATGGAATACAATATCAGGTAAATGTCCGCCTCTGTTAGCCTTACAAATGCGAAGCACATTTTTCATTACATTCTCCCACATTTCACGCGATATTTTATTAATTTCATCACGAATATTTTATTTGAGTTGCTCAAGCGTTTCTGGTTTGTTTGCATAAACGTTGCTTTTCAGATATCCCCACAAAAACAAGTCCGGAGCAGTCAAATCAGACGATCGTGGAGGCCAATCAAAATCACCATTTCTTGAAATAACTTGTTGTGGAAAGAGGTCTCGCAGTAATTCCATTGTAATCCTGGCTATATGCGATGTGGCACCGTCTTGTTGATACTACATGTCAATCAAGCCCAAAGCATGCAGTTGTGGCGTTAAAAAGTTTTCAATCATATCACGGTATCGCTGCCCATTGACAATTACCGTTACGCCGTTTTCAGTTTTAAAGAAGTAAGGTCCAATGATTCCTCCTGACCAAATTGCACACCAGACTGTCACTTTTAATGGATGCAAAGGTGACTGATGAATGATTTGAGGGTTCTCCATTGCCCAAAACCGACTAATCTGTTTATTCACATATCCATTCAGATGGAAATGTGCCTCATTATGATTTCTCATGAAAATCGGGGTCGAGATGGGCGAGCTGTAACATCCTTTTGACATATGTACGATAGCGTAAATGGTCTTGTGGAAGAAGCTCTTGTGTCAACTGAATCTTAAATGGAAACAAATGCAAATCGTTGTGCAAAATTGTGGCCAAAGTTGTTCTTTGAAGACCAAGTTCCTGCGCGGCGTCGAATTGAGGTTGATGGATTGTTTTGAACACTTTCTTGAGCAGCAGTAATGTTTTCAGCCGATCTTGCAGTACGTTGTCGTTCATGCTTGGCCCTATAAACTACAGACCCTCTTCCTTCAAAATCATTCACTTCTGTTTCTCCTAAAAATTTCACGTAACTTTCTCATCTTCACAGTAATAGATGATTGATTTTGATAAATGTTTTAACGATTAAAACACGTTGGTTTATCGAATATTTGTTCATAATAAATTTGTCACGTCTCTATCTCACGACTTGACAGTTCAAGACTAATGTTTACCAAAATGGCGGCAAAACAAAGTAGTATACCTTCCCGACGGACACACTGTAATTTACAGTGAATTCATTTAATTTCCCTAGTGATTCTAACCGAATATTTTCCGCCGAGCCAAACCGTGTAAACCGAGTATTCGGAAAATTTCAACATGAGTTGTTAGAAAAACTCAATTTTTGTATCAAAATTTTTTTATTTTCGACTGCAAGTACTTTATGTATGCGTCTGTGTATGACCAAATTTAGGATTTTAAAGTAGGTTTTGAACGGCCCCACAGCGTATGGACGGTCGTTATCTTGCAACAGAATAATGATGTTTTGCCTCTGTTAGTAGTGGCGGAAGCATTTCAACATGTGCAAACTCGATGTTCAACATTTCCATGCGTTAGCTCGTATGGAACCTAATTTTCATCCGTTTGAATCATTTCCAACGATTTCAATTGTGAATTAGCTTGTTGAGTCACTTCTAATGTAATTGCAAGTTCTTCTTGTGTTTGCTACGAATCTTTCTTCAACAATAATGTCAATTTTTTAGCGATTTCATCTCCGTTTCTTTGTACACTTTCGGTCTCCCGCTAGGTTCTTTGTCTTCAACTTCAAATTCATCGTTCTTAAACTTTTGAAAGCATTCATGACAACTTCTTCCACTTCTTCTTCTATTTGCTTCTACAAGCAATCGATGCGCCTCAGATGCTCCAAATTAAAAAAGTAAATCAAAAGTTCCCTCATATGGCGCTTATAATCGCTATATATGGCATAATCGCTAATATTTCACATTTGTGACATTGCTAGAATGTCAATTTTACAAAATGGCGTTGCATTTAGCAATTTCAACCATAATTAATTGGGGGATCTTCTTTTGCAAAATGTCGGATATTTTTCCACATAAGTACACCCAATAGCTTTCTGAATCAAGTCTGATTGTTTGTGATATACCTCCACAAAATTCTCGGAAATAGTTAAGAAAGTTTATCCACTGAAAAAGAAAACAATCAATATTGCTCTTTATTTATTTATTCAAAAGGTTCTGGTGCATCCAGTGACATTAAACTTTTGATTGAAAAGAAGGATTGAATATTTGCCTATCATAAAGATGATATATGTATATTGTCCAGAGTTGGTATTTCATCTATAAGATGATTTACTTTGTCTAGAGTTTATATCCTTTCCTTTCTGTACTGAAATTGAAATCTCCTTTTATAGAGAAATATCCTCTGAGATCTGCTTTCCATTCATTGTAGACGGCCGTTTTCAGAAAAATCGCGTATTCTCCTTCCGGTAATGGTGCATATCGAAATAATTCATCTTTCAATACCCAGTTGGTTACAATGATGTCATGCTAGAAATATAATTCGAAACGGCTTTAAATAAAACAATTAAGTAATTTTTCACTTACATTATAGGGACAGGTGTGATTGATATTGGAATCCTTGAGAAATGCGTCTAACAAGATCTTAAGTTGCGGATATCGTGAGCGATTTCTCATAAATGCACAAAAATCTACCGTGATATTATATAGGAAAGGGCGATATCCATTTGCCTTTTTATTTAGCGAAACATTTACCTAAGGAAACATTGAATTAATTGACATCAAGTAGGTAAGGTGTGGGTCAATCTCGACCTTAAAATTAACTTACCGTAACATTTGAAATTGGCACTTGATATAGATTTGCATGGATATTCATAGCAACTACACCACGTTGCACTATCTTCAGGTTACATTTTGCGAAAGCCGCAAAAGAAGGATCATACGAATTGCATTTTATATTGGTTACGCGAACAGCACCCTCGGTTTTGGCAATAATGCTGAGCAAAATCAAAAGTATTGACCTGGACGTCATTATTTTTGTAACTGCTGCGTAGAAGTCCAACATGAGTTAATGCTGAAATCGATTATTTAATTTCACCTAAGCGACAAATAATTGCGTGATAATTATAGTTTTGTGTGTATACTTTTAATTATTATACAGGGTGTCCGTCGGGAAGGTATACTACTTTGTTTGTTTATAATTTTTGATTAAATGCAAGAGAATGGATCTTATGTTGATAAATATTTTATTTAATATCGGCAATTATGTAGAGAATACAATATCAGGTAAATGTCCGCCTCTGTTAACCTAAAAAATGCGAGCCCTTTTGAGCACATTTTTCATTACGTTCTCACACATTTCACGGGGTATTTCATTAATTTCATCACGAATATTTTGTTTGAGTTGCTCAAGTGTTCTTGGTCTGTTTGCACAAACTTTGCTTTTCAGATATTGTCAGAAAAAGAAGTCTGCAGCAGTCAAATCAGACGACGGTGGAGGCCAGTCAAAATCACCATTTCTTGAAATAACTTGTTGTGGAAAGAGGTCTCGCAGTAATTCCATTGTAATCCTGGCTATATGCGATGTGGCACCGTCTTGTTGATACTACATGTCAATCAAGCCCAAAGCATGCAGTTGTGGCGTTAAAAAGTTTTCAATCATATTACGGTATCGCTGCCCATTGACAATTACCGTTACGCCGTTTTCAGTTTTAAAGAAGTAAGGTCCAATGATTCCTCCTGACCAAATTGCACACCAGACTGTCACTTTTAATGGATGCAAAGGTGACTGATGAATGATTTGAGGGTTCTCCATTGCCCAAAACCGACTAATCTGTTTATTCACATATCCATTCAAATGAAATGAGTTTTTTTACAAGAGCATATGACTTGGCTATCGATGTTACAGCACGGTTTCATTTTCTTCTGTATTATTTACGATAATCCAAAGATTATCTACGATAATCCAAAGAAATGATACAAAAAAAAAATCTCGTTTATATATATCCCGCAAACATTCACATGTGCAAAACCGGCGTTCAACAGTTCTAGGCGTTAATTTATTTAGAAGCCAATCTCCAGAATTTTGAATCATTTTCAATGAACTGCAAGTTCTTCTTGCACTTGGCACGAATCTCATTACAATAATGGTTCCAGTTTCGCCTCTTTGTACCTTTTCGGTCTTCCGTTGTATTCGAAATTTTAATATTAATATTAATATTAGAATTCCATTGACTCCCAACCTGAAACAATTCATTCTGGGGCTTTGGAATCAAAGACAGATTTTTAAATTCACCACGCCTTAACAAGTGCAAAATGACCAATTCAAATTGCCCTGTGGTTATACCTTTTTGGTTTTCCGACAACCATATATATATGATATTTACATGGGATTCCCATGCCTGCCCATACCCCCTCGAGAGAATTATTAGACACAGATGAACAAGGCACGAACTCGAAATCCTGGTCCGTGTGAATCCCCGTCATTTACGGTACCAGAAAAGGCCACTGGTCAGACCTTGTAGCAGTTTCAACCACTTGCGATCTAATGATTGGTGGACCTGCAACGACCAGTAGCTGTCACCTATCAAGCTCAACAAGATTATGGGATCAGCCCGATCCAACAGTCTTGCAACCACTTAACCCTTAGATCAGACCCACTCTCTACAACTAAGCTCTGGAAGCAAACTCGGTTGCTCTAGCCAACACACCCTGGGTAGAGAATATATTACTGACTATCCTAAATATCGCTAATCTCTGGAGATCCTTAATATCTGCATATAAGGGACATTCGCACAACTCATGCTGCCAGTTGCCGACATGTGCACCGCAATTGCACGACACGCGATCGAACAGGGCTCTCTTATGTAGACAGGCATTGAGTGATCCATGTTCCGTCTGTAAGAAACCAAGGCAAAGGTTAAAACCAAAATCAGGGATTCTCCCAACCGCCTACCATGACTCTCTTCAGAACGTGACTGCCATCTCACCAATACACATTCTGTATACAAAAATTATTTAATCAATTTTTCCCCCCCTAAAAATTATTTTTGTACACTTTATTTCCTTCAACAAATGTTTCATTCAACAAAAGCCGTTCTTTTGTTACATTTAATTAGTTTTCCTAGTTTCACCTTGCATTTGACCCGTCAAGTAAATGAAATGATACTCGCCTACATATCATGATATTTGTTTTCCGTTGCCTTAAATGCTCACCAGATTGTGCATCAGCAAATTGTGCTATAATAAAATAAAAAAAAAGTGCCCCAAGAAAAGGATGTCCCATATTTAAAAGGGAGGAGGCATCCTTTGTGTGTTAGGAACCAACACACTGGGCGACGTCAATAAGGTACGGCCGAAAGTGATATGTTGAGATATTTGTGAGGAAAGCTGCGGTAAACTCCACCCGAGATGTTACTGCAGTCTTATCAAACATTGAGAATGAGTCAACAAAAGCGCATTTGGCGGTAAAAGGGGACAGAACAAAGTTATTTGTTTCGAAGAATAATGAGTTTGGCCATTTCAGAAGAACGCGTGAACGTAGACAACCACAACTTCGGAATGGAGAATGATTTCATATTCCTCGGCTCTGCCGTACATAGAACTAATTATGGCATTAATTAGGAGATTATTGCACACAGGTGCTATTATGGAACAAGCCGGCGATTTAATGACAAAGTCGTGAATAGATCTCGAATTTTATGCAAAAAAATTTGATTTTGTGCAATACGCACTTTTGCAATTACAGTCGACGGTTAAAGGATTTACTTATAGTAGTTCTGTTTTCAGACGGTTTCCGCATTAATGTGATTTAGCGAATAAATCTGAGGTATATATGGGAGTATCCAGGAGAAAAATTTGGCGTAAAATGTACGGATTCAATATCGTTACAGAGAGTTTGAGTGTCGTATAAACTATGAAATCTATGAGCAAATTTCTCTCTAAGAAAATAACTCATGAATGTTAGCGGAGAGTTTCAACTTTCTAGGTATCATGAGCTGTACACCGACATCGGATGGGCCAAATCCTCTAGCAGCTAAAGATTTCGCCTATAGATTGTAGAGACGACGCAGCAAAGGGCGACTACAACTCCCTTGGAACGATCAGGTTTCTGTGACTCTACCACGAATTGGAGAAAAAAACAGGAGGTCGTAATTCTTGGTTTTTTTTAGCATAATAGGTTATAATTTCTTTGTAGCCGTCGTCTAAGTAAGAGTGTGTTTTTTCCGAGGAAAAAACTGTATTGCAAATTTCGTGAAAATGGGGTCTGACTTCGAAAAATTGGATATATCATTAAATTCGTACCTGCAAAAACCGAAGACATTTTAAATTTTTCGGCTAAAGTAATGTGTACTGGATACATAAATACTCGTACATCAATGTATCGTAAATTCCATTTAAAATTTTTACATCTTCTGCAAATTAATCACAAATTTTCACAGTATTGATGACTAACTTATCTTAAACTAAAACTGAAATGTTTTCGAGCTCAACAAATGATCAACCACAATTCGAATTGTTAGTGTCCCATAACTGACGATTCGAAAATCTTTAGAGAAATAAACAAAACTACAACAAGACAACATTAGTAAACGCGTCTATCATGCGTATCATCTTGGTTTAAGCCTTGATATAATCATTAAGTCTTTTTTTTTGGGCAGCAATTACCTCAATATGTCTGACGATAAAGACTTCGAATAATCGAAATCCTCTGGCAGCTAAAGGCTTCGACTATAAATTTTGCAGCCGACGCAGAAAAGGTGACTAAAACTCCTTTGGAACAATCAAGTTTCTGTAACACTACCGCAACTAGATGGCACGAATTGGAGAAGAAACGTAGAACGTCGAAATCATTGGAGTTCTTTAGCATAATAGGTTATAATTTCTTTGTATCCGACGTCTATATAAGAGTGCGATTTTTTTCAGAGAAAAAAACTATACTGCACGTTTCACTAAATTTCAACAAAACAAATGAGGGATTTCATCAATCTGAGAAGAGGTTTTCTTTCGACATACAGCAAATACATTATGGTTGCCATTTAGAGGACATCGACCACAATTAGGATTTTTCGTGTCCCATAATTGACATAATTGATTTGAATATCTTTGGGGAAATAAACAAAACTACAACAAAATAACATAAGTAAACGCGTCTATCATACTTATCATCTTTGCTTAAACCTTCACATAATCATAATTTTTTTTTTTTGTCTGATGAAGACTTCGAGTAATCGAGTAATTGACAAGTCTAGTAAAAACTTCTCAAAATAGCAATCGGAACTGTCTTTAAGCCATGTGCCACATTCAGTGAATATAAAAATAAAATGATTGTGAGCTCAGTGAATATAACAAACTTTCTCATATACTCGTCGTACCATTCATGAATGGCAAAAAAAAAAATGGTTTTTGTTTTTATTTTTTACAACAAAATCCAATAATTGTCACAATTCTCTGCATGCTCTGTTTACGGATGCAATCCTTAAAGTCACCTAAATACAATAAAAATATTTAAAACCCCTCCTTTTGTGTTTTCCTTACTTCTTGCAAAGTACCCTACCCTAAGGGTTTTATTCTACTCAACACATACTAGTGGCTAACTTTCGCTTTTTTCGGTATCCACCTTATTTCCTGCTCTATGTCTCTGTTTGATTTATGAGCTTCGTGACGTCAGCGTCGTCTATTGATTCAAATGTCCTTTTCAACGCATTAATGCAACCGTCATAATAAAGTCTTGCTTAGCGATTATGACAACAGGAGCTGCCCCGCCCCCTCTCGACAAATGTGTCATGCCATGAACACATTTGATTGGGACTCATGTCAGATTCTTGAAATTTTGCACTGACGCCTTAGTATTGTCGGTGTTCGCATTTCAGCCATTAAAATACTGATAGTGGCTCGTCTTGGCCTTGTTGCGCGGCAGTAGAAAATAACTTTGTGTGGGTGCTTTGGAATGGGATTGTGTTCATTCGCTGTGGCCATAAATAAACAACAAACAAAATAACGCTAAAAATGTTAACTCATTCCTTTAACCGACAAAATGGCGCCATCACAACCGGCGTCATAAACATATAAGTATATAAGTTCCAGTTCCATTTGTGGGTTTTACCATAACCTCCTCCCTCGCTCTCCATATTTACCGCTCCATCACTCGCCTCGGGGTTGCAATTCAGCAAATGCCATTAAAGTCAACAACAGCTGTTGGGAAATTTAACTAAAACAAGAAGAGCAACACGGACAAGGATAGTAATTGCTTTAGTCCGTGGGGAGAAGGCTTGACCTTTATGCCTCGTTGAACTGCTCCACCACAATTGTCGGGGATGAGGCAACGTTGGGTTGCACAATTCCTCTGACTGTAGCGGATTCTAAACATTAATTGTAGGCAAATGTTTAATGACAAACAAATTACATTTGTATAAATAAAATACAGGAAATCTTGCAAGAAAAAAAAATAAACTGGTGTAAATTTAATAGAGTATATTTGAATAACTAAAACTATACCTATAGGCTAAGGGGGGAAGATGAACATAAAAATCAACAGTTTACTAGCGGAAAAGATTAGTATAGTGTTACTTCTTTCAACTTCCCGGTGTAATTCAATTATTCCGGTATTTCAAAATACAATTCACTTCATTATCAAACTAAGGATTCGGCAATATTAGGATTGAATGCCGATAGATGTGGCCTAATAAGAAAATAATTAAAAAAAAGAACGATAAAATTAAAATACTATCGAAAAGAACCTCTAAATGTTGACTACATTTCCAAATGTGATAAGAATCATGATTTAGAGAGATTTCACAGAGAGAAAGCGTCTCCATCCGGTTGGCCGATGTCCTCGACAAATATAAAGTTGATATCACCGCGATCCGACTCGTCAGTAATAAACATGATATGAAAATTGCGACATGTAAAATAGCTACGATGCATAAAGCCATTAATTTGGACGTGAATTCATTAATGGCAGGAAACTTAGCAACCGAATAGCCACAATCCTTATTGTTGGCAAATCTTTTATGGCCGAGTAAGAGGGAGCTAAATCTGGTGAATAAGGCACATGATGAAGCAATTCGAATTCGTTAATTCGTTAGCTTTGGCTATCACAATAGTGGATGTGTGAACAGGAGCATTGTCTTGGTGAAATAACACTTTGTTTTTCGCCAAATGCGGCCTTTTTCCACAATTCCACCACCTAGAGGTCGCAATAAATTAGCATAATATTCCCATTGATGGTGTTTCCTTTCTGAAGATAATCAATAAAAATAATCTCATGGATACGATTCTCCCATTCCTGTCCACTGCTTTGAGTGTTCCTTTGTTTCAGGTGTGAAGCGGTGGGCTCATGTCTCATCCATGGTTACAAATCGACAAAAAATTCGGCTTTATTGCGTTGATACATCGCCAAACACTCTACTGAAGCATCTTCACCACGCTGTCTTTGCTTTATTGAAAACTTGCGCCGCACTCATCCTGCGCTCAGCTTTTTAATTTTGAAATCTTCGGTCAATGTATGCACGTTTTGAAATGCCTATCATTTCAGTTAACTCATGCACCCTCAGCCCGACGATCATCCAATACCATTTTGTATATTTTTTTTAACCCTGTCCGGCGTGCCTCAATTGGTCGCGAATTACGTTGTTCGCCTTGGCAGTTCGTACGGCCTCGTTTAAACTCTGCTACCCTACATTTTACAGTCGTATAAACGAAGGAGCAAATTCGCAATAGTAGAATTTAGCTGAATTTTAATACCGGTTGAACTGAGACCTTTCAAATGGAAATATTGCATTACATAACGGTGACCAATTTTTTCCATGGTTACAAATCCACTGAGACCTTTTACTTTTAATGGCTCAAATGAAAATGCTAAACAGCGTGGCGCCTTCAAACTTAAAACATATGTTTTATAAGACTGCCACTTTTCACCAAAATAATTTTTTTCAAACTACTGGTACCATCTATACGTCAGGTTGGATAGTTTTGGGACCGCCAGTATCGCGCAACGTTGTAGCCAATTGTAACGTGAGCAGTTAGGGAAAGCTACAAGGGGCAGAAAAGAGAGGCACACAAACTTTTTAGGATAAAGAAGCGGTTGTAGAAAGAGCGTGAGAGTAAAGCGAAGTAAAAAGGTACAGGCATAGAGGTGAAAACCGAAAATTCTATCAAAAGATAAGAAGCACAGGGTATGGAACAGGGCTCCCCTTCTGTAAGGACAGCGTGTGCTACAAGCAACTATGGAGAGAGCATTTTTATAAGCTGTTAGTTCCGGATGACAGCACAAATGAGAAAATCACCCCAATTATCGACGATGGCATAAGTTTCCCAGCTTCGAGCCACACAGAGATCAGGACAGCAGTATTGCGGCTTAAGAACAACAAAGCTGCGGGCGTTGATGCCTGCCAGCAGAGCTATTTAAAACTGGTGGCGCTGTGAGCTGATAAACAGGCTGCATCAGTTCCCAAGTACAATTTGGCTCGAAGAAGACATACCCGATGATTGGAATTTGAATGTACTGTGTCCTGTGTTTAAAAAAGGCGATCTAAGTGTTTGCAAAAACTATCACCGTATCAGTCTTTTACCCATTGTTTATAAGGTCCTGTCAAGTGTGATATGTTTAAGACTGAAGCCGATTCTAACTGACCTGATTAGACCTTATCAGTGCGGCTTTAGACCAGGTAAATCGACAACTGACCAGAGATTCACACTACGACAAATTCTGGAAAAACAGATCGACACGTACCATCTTTTCGTCGATTATAAAGCTGGAATTCCTACGAAGCTTATACGTCTTTGTAGGATAACACTGACTGACACGAAGTCTTTAGTAAGGATAGGCAAAGATCTTAGTGAGCCTTTTTACGCGAAACGAGGATTTGGGCAGAGCGACAGTCTATCGTGCGACCTCTTCAACATACTGTTGGAGATGATTATGAGGAAAGCTGCAGTTAACACGACTGGTACCATTTTTAATAAAAGCCATATGTTACTCGCATATGCATAGACAATATTGGTATTCTCAAACATCGAGAAGGAAGCGGTCTGGTGGTAAACGAGGACAAAACCAAGTTATTGGTTTAAAGAAACAAAAAGTGTACTCGTTTGGGACGCTGTGTGAACGTTGACAGCTATAATTTGAAGTGGTGGAAGAATTCATCCAGTTCGGTTCCGCTGTAAACAAAACGAATGATGTCAGCATGTCAGAATCGCGCATTCGATGGCAAACGATGTAAAAACTGCATTTGCATTCATGGCAATGCTGTATCCCATTATAAAACATGTTGTGAGAGGCAGAAAGACAAATCATTTTTTAAAGCGTAAGGAACAGTTGTAAAAAGAGCAGTCGCCAGTAAAATTGTTCAAAACGCTGGAGTAATTACATTTTTCTGTAACAATTTTGTTTTGGTAGATTGCGTTCCGTTAATATTAATGCCAGAGGTTCACTACGTTGTGGAAGGCCAATTGTCGAAAATGTCAATAAAATAATAGAAAACGTAAAGTCCGACCATGATATAACCACTGTTTTGACCACCTAGAAGCTAAGCAAGGATAACGCCAGGCCATACACAATGATAGTGATTCGCCAAAAAAGACCGGCAGCTTGATTAAGAAGCTATTGGAGGTTCTCTGCATACAGTCTGAATATGGCACCAAGTGATTATCACTATCACCACTATCTACGGCGAATGATATTGCTGGTGTTCGCCTGAATAGTAGTTTATGACCATATAGCAATAATAGCCAGTGACTGTGTTTTGTTAATAGAAAAGCAGGCTTCTACGAGAGAGGCTTACAAATATTATCTTCAAAGTGGCAACAAGTAATCGAAATATATATGTATATGATGCATAACTGAGCTCCTTTAAAAAGCACCAGGTTTCTGAGACACAATCAATATTTAGTGTGGGACATTTGAGGAGAAGCGCAGAAGACCGTAGCACTTGAAATTCTTTTCCATGTGCGGTGCATAATAGATTGTTATTTCGAAGACAGTGGCCAGTTATAGGATCAAAAACTATTAGTTCTCTGGAGTTGTTCTGAATTAATAGTACTCAGTAGTATTTTGAGAGTGTTGCCTTATGTAATACCGGCTTCAGGTGAAATCGATCATGATTGTCATTTATGTATGTCAACAAATAATAATAGTTATTAAACATAGTTTTATTATTTTGAAAAATATTTCTTATAATGATGCATTCCTTTATTTGACCTGATGCTTTCGAACCTTTGCTGGTGTCCGAGTTTGCCAAAAGTTACGGTTTTTAAGAACTTGCCATATCGATTGTAGATTTTTATGATGGTCCAGAATGTATGAGTTTCATAGATTTCTAGTTGTCACAAACGAAATGATAATCTTAGTATAACCCCCGACAGATATTCAGATAAAACTTTACTATTTATCTAGAAAAGGAAATGTTTTGCAATTGAGAACTTAAGAAACTTCAGAAACGAAATTTCTGAAAGGACAGCTTGCAAATTTTATGTTAGAAAAAGGGAAAGTTCAGAAATTGAAAAGTTGCAAGATATTAAAACCCCTAGGTGATTGAAACACTATCAGACTTTGGGGCAAATTTCTTTTTTTACTCAACTTCAGATTCGACAATATCAAGATAGGCAATTTAAATGCTCAATTATTTTCAACTAATCAATTATTGTAAATTGGATTTCGATGTCTCGCATAAACTGTTCTACTTAAACTATTTACCCTCTTGGCTGTCGTAGAAGGATCTCCAAATAATTGAAATTTTAAATTTTAATACGAAATTCAGGTCACATACTCACATAACAAGGCACTCATGACAAAAATCTACGACGATATACGGCAGAAAAAGGTGATTGAGAAATGTTTTGTCGCTTTTGCAGTTGTTGGTGCTGTTGATGATGTTTAGCATCAAAAAGGACACAATAGCTTGAACACATACACACACATAGCACACACATTCTTATACATCCTTGACATCCTTGCTCGTGTAATGGAGCAACACCCAAGAGATAGAGAGTAAATGGGAAGGGAGCAACGGAGACATGTGGCAATTTAGTTTTTCTTTCGCCAATTTAACTTTACCAACTCCTGAGAAAACCTTACATGGTTTTATTTTGCAGGAACTGCCGTTTCGGTGGAATGGATACAGATATGAAATTAAGGAAAAGCTTGGAATGAGAACATTGTTATGATGAGGTTGAAAGTATTATAGAGAGTTGTTGTATTTTTCCTACAAGCGGAAAGAGACTTTCAGACACATTGTAGAACGAATTCCATCAAATTTCCTTCCTGTGACCCATCGACCGATTCGACCCCACATTGACATATTTTCACATCTTCTAAGCGCCAGTCATTATACGTACATTTGTTTTGTTCTCTACAACACACTGTGTGGTTATGTATTTTTATACTTTTCTTGACTGTTTCCTTCGTCCTTCGCACATTTATTTTTATGTCGTCTTCTTCACACGCGCCTTTTGTTGTGTAGTTTCGGCCAAAGAAATATATCGCTTTACGACAATGTTTGTGTAAATCATAAAAAGCATTATCATATTAACAATTTCGCTTGATTTGTATTCTCCACCACGCTCCCCTCCACTCCACTACACTTTTCGCTACTCTTCACCATCAGTCATATCAATTTCCCCAGTCAAGAGCAATAAATGGTTTTATAGTATAGTTGCCAGATGTTAATCATCGCAAAATGATTGTTGCTTGAATTGTACGGAAGCATTTCTGAGGAACTGTGATAATTTGCTGGAACATAAAGAAAATTTCCCATCAAACAACACACATTTCCTATCAAAATCAACAAAGATGGTTATAAATCGAAGTTACATCAAATTTTTCGAAAACAAGTTGTTTTTAAATTCGAGCACACAAAATATTTCTGTTGAAAGTTATAGTTCAGGAATGAATAACACAAAGTTACTCTTGACGAGAATAGACGTGCTTTTGTTCATAGCTTTAATTGTTATTTAATTTTTTAATTCATTTTAATTCATTTCGAAAAATCGTAAACTCTTTTGTTCGGATCTGTCTTTATTTTGCTCGACTAACGGTAATTGAGAAAACAAGTGTTCATAGAGTAGCGGAAAAATCAGCGGAACTACTCTGGGTGAGCCCCCGGACCGGCGGAATTCCGCCGTAACACCACATCCAACTACTCCAGTTGACTTCTCAGTATTACTCAAGACTCCTGGCCCAAAATTTCTCGTGATTAACAGAACAGAATCAAATGAAAACCTGACTAATGTTTCGCCTTTTTTAATTAAAAAACAAATCGACTACACCTGTGGAGGAGAAGTTGAATTTTGCAAGAGAACTAGAAATGGTACTTTGCTAGTTAAAACGAAAAATAATGTACAAGCAACTAAACTTCTTAAACTGACGTCATTTTCAAACACAGTTACCTTAAATGTCACCATACACCCTTCTCTTAACTATACCAGAGGAAAGAAAGAAATTTTAAGAGAACTTGCCAACCAAGGGGTAACGGACATACGTAAAATACTAAAGCGTGAAAATAATAATCTAAAGGAGACAGGTTTGATTATTATCACATTCGCCAGTCTCAATTTACCAGATTACATCATGATCGGTTACGAAAAAACCATGGTTCGACCATATATTCCATTACCAATTAGATGTTCGAAATGCTTCAGATATGACCTCACTCAAAAGTATTGTACCAATTTTGTTCTTTGTTCTAACTGCGGTGACATTTCTCATATCAACCCAGATAGTTCCGAAAAATGTACAAAGAACCAACGATGCATCAACTGCACGGAGCAGCACATCGACAATAATCGTCATTCATCGATGGACAAGACTTGTCCCATTTTTATAAGACAACAAGAACTCCAAGCTATAAAAACAACAAACAAATGTGATAATAATACTGCCCTATCCATCCTAAAATCCAGACATCAAAGTAACGGTACCACATTCTCTTCAATTACTCAGCAAACACCAACAACAACGAAATCGAACTCCGACGTAATATCGCAAATTGATCCAGCAGTAGAAGTCAACTCTCTTAAACCCAGGTTAGTCAATAACATATGCACTGAGAAAGATCAACTAACCTCAACCCAAAATAAACTGAACCCTCGTAAAGCTTCCTCATCTCGCCCCAACAATGTTAAGATATTACCAATTAAAACATCACGACGTAAAATTTCTGCTCTTAAATCTGCCAACAAAACTAATAAGAGCACAGAAGAGAGTAAAAAATCAATAATAGCCGCACTGGGTGATGAGAGTGATATGCTCTTTTCAGACAGTGAATTGTAACCAGAACCACTCAATATTGAAGTTAATTCAATGGAATATAAAAGGGTACAAAAACAATTTCAGTGAGTTACAGCTTATCATTAGCGAACATAAACCTCTCATCTTAGCTCTGCAAGAAACTCACATAACAGATACTCAACATTTACCAATTCCAATCAACTATTCCCTCATATCTATGAACATCTCTAATTCATTTGGTGGAGTAGCGATTCTTGTGCACAATTCTATTAGTCACAGGCAATTGCAACTTAACTCAGATTTTGAAGCCGTTGGCGTTGAAATTAAATCTAAAAGAAAACTTCATATTATTTCCCCATACATTTCTCCGAGTAAAACATTTAATAAATCTAACCTGGATAATGTTCTTAAACCACAAAACTGTCCAACCCTCGTACTTGGGGATTTCAATAGTTGGCATCCCTACTGGGGTTCCACGAAAAGCAACACCAGGGGTAACACTTTGGCAAAATATATTGATCAATCTGAATATATTATACTTAATGACAAAACGCCAACTCACTACTCTACTCATCATACTTTTACTCACATTAATCTATCGTTCATCTCGGCCAGTTTGGCTAACGAAGCCAAACGGGAGGTTATTGATGACCTTAGCGGAAGCGATCATTTTCCGATACAAATTTCTCTTTTTTCTGATTCCTGTCCTCCCAAACACCATGCCAAGCCAACATTCAAACTGAAATCAGCCAACTGGGAATTTTACAGTGAAACAATAATGAAAGTAGACGCCATCACGAAGACTAGAGATGATACTAACTCTGAAGCAGCGGCAATCAAAAAAGTTATAATCCAAAGCGCTCACCTTTCCATCCCCCAAAACACAACAAATGCAAAGCAGCGTACAGTACCATGGTGGAACAATTCTTTAGCAATATTAAAAAAGGACAAGAATGGAAAATGGTCAAAACTAAAAAAACTCATCAATAGTGACAATATTATTCAGTTCAGAAAAGCTAACGCAAAGTATAGAAAGGCAATTAAGGAAGCTAAACGGCAATCATTTGACAAATTTACTGCTGAAATTGAACCTAAATCGGGCTCTTCCAAAATGTGGTCAAACATAAACCGTCTATGCGGGCTTTTCACATCGAAGTCAATACACTGTATTTATAATCCCGTAACCAACAGTTTTACAGTAGATCCTAATGTCGTTGTTAATGCATTTGCCGAATTATGATCAAAACAAACTGATGACAAGAATTTCTCTCAAACATTTTGTACCAACAAGAATTCGGTAAGAAGCTTCTGCCTAAACTACACTCCATTAAAAAAAGCTTTGGAAATGGAAAAGGACATTACATTTATTAAATTCCAGTCACCTCTCAACTCACTTAAAGGCAATACTCCAGGTCTACATAGAATTTCCTACTCTATGATTAAAAATGCTCCCACATCTTTCAAACATCGTATCTTGAAACATTTCAATAATATTCTACGTACTCATATCCCCCAAGCATATAAAACGAGTCTCGTACTCCCAATTCTTAAACCTCGGAAGTCAAAAACTGAATTGCAATCATATAGACCAATCTCTTTAATTTCATGTGTGGCTAAAGTCATGGATAAGATAATTTCAAAAAGATTGTGGTGGTTTGTTTTAACGAACAGTTTCATACACAAATGTCAATATAGTTTCAAGAGGGGCAAATCTGTTCTTGACTGTCTACTTTATGTAGATCATCTAGGAACTAGAGCAATTGCAAAAAAACGTCATCTATCAATCATTTCTCTCGATTTCGCCAAAGCCTATGATAGGATAGGAGTTCACACCATTATTCACCAACTTCAAGAATAGAAAGTGGGTCCCAGAATACTGTCTTACGTCACCCAATTCATGACAAACAGGAAAATAATTGTTAAATCAGGTAAAACATTGTCAGACACCTTCTCCCTTGATAATGGCATCCCACAAGGCTCACCAATCTCCGTGATATTGTTCCTTATATCCTACAACGCTCTAACGAAAAGCATTGCTATGTACAAGGAAATTAGATGTTGCGCATATGCGGACGATTATTATCTTTTAATGGATTTGAAAAAGCAGAAAAATCAAATAATAAACTTGAACCATGTCTTCCAGAAAATTGAGAATTGGTGTACTTACTCAGGCGCGTCTTTATCCATAGACAAATCGCATCATTTGCATATCTGTCGGAAGAAAAATTGCCGTTGTTCCATTCACTCTAACAACTTAACCATTCCTGACGTCGACTCGTTAAAAATACTTGGACTAACAATTAACAAGAGATACAACTGGAGTTAACACATTACTAATCTAGCATCCGACCTATCAAAAAAACTCGGAATTATTAAACATCTTTCAAATAGAAAGTATAATTGCAGTACTTCCTCATTAATTCAGGCGTTCAAGTCCATACTTATGTCCAAAATCGATTACTGTCTCCCAATTTACGGATACGCTCCTAAATCGTTACTTAACAAATTAAAATCTATTCAAAATTCAGGAATAAGGACTGCTTTAGGCGCTTTCCGCACCACCCCAATAAACAATATGCTAATAGAATCAAAAACATTCACAATAGAAGATAGACGCAACTATTTAACTGGCAAATTATCCAAAGTACTTCTACTGTCATATGACACACCTCTCAACAAACTTATAGCAAAGTCTAATGCCAAAAGCAAACACCTAAGCGCAGTCGATAGAGCAATTGTCATCTGTAAATATCTGGACCTTCCATTCATACCTATTAAACATATAAATTACTCAAATCTCAACTGGGAACGTATACACAACTCAATAGACACAACATTAACAAAATACGACAAAAACATCACCTCTCCAGAAGCCTTTCAACAACACTTCCTTACACTTAAACATCTATACATGAATTACAATTTCATATACACGGATGGCTCAAAATCGAAAGATATTGCAGGATATGGGATCTCAACAGAATCGGAACCTTTAAAAGCTGGACTTCTACCTTATTACTCAACGGTTTTCACTGCAGAGATTATAGCCGTATACGATTCAATAAAAATTTGTATAAAGCAACCTGGTAGATATATAATATGCTCTGATTCCCTTTCATCGCTAAATGCTATATCTAACATCAATAATAATAATTTCTACGCTGTTCAAATCCGAAGCATAATTATTGACAAATTCCCCAAAATAAAACTTATGTGGATACCTAGTCATACTGGCATTAAAGGTAATGAGAAAGTCGACTCAATAGCTAAACTCGCAACTACTCTCCCCTTGGTATATACCCCCAACTATAACAGCAGTGATATAATCTTACAACTGCGGAAAGAATTGATGCAGAAACATCTAGTCTTAATAAATCGTACATCGAACTGGTATAAAAACATCAACCCGAACTGCATTTCTACGACTGAATTTTTGAAGAACTCAACACAGAAAGATTTTTCACGCTTAGAGCAAATCAAATTTACTCGGATCCGTCTTGGTCACACCAATTTGACAAATGTAATTATATAAATAAGGGTTTAAGCAATATTTGTCCTTTATGTAATAGTGCTTGTATTGACATCAGCCATATCATTTCCACATGCACCTTCCTTAGCCAGCAGAGGTTATCAACATTCGCTAATGAAGATCCCATCGCTCTCATCGCTAATCCTTCAAATAGAAATATAAAATTAATTTTAGATTTCATCAGAAAATCGAACTTGTATGTTAAAATTTAAATTACTTAAAAAAACTGTATTTCCTAATACTTCTCATCTTGTATTTTAAAATATTACTACGTTAGCTGAAGGCCCTGGTAGCCATGGCTAATCCTTTTTCTTTTTTCTTTTTTTTTTTAATATAGTTAGCCTTAAGTTTCTTCAACTTTAAGTTAGCTTTATATAAATAAATAAATAAATAAAACATTTTTGAAGACAAAATTACGAGGGAGAGAAGAATGGGAAACACGTGAAATCCAGTATTTTTGCATGACATTGAACGCTTTATTTTGCACAGATAGAATTATTCAATTTAGATAACTTAGTTGCATGGAAATCCTAAGGCGTAGTAAAACTAAAATTCAGTTTTTTTGCGCGACATTGAAAGCTTTGTGTTGCATAGGTAGAATGATCCGATTTAGATCGAATATGCACCGCTTTGCTCGCTAATTTGTAGCCATTCCAGGTAGTTCCATTATATTTCTCTTATAGAAAACCTTGTCCATATTGGAAAAGAAGGAAACAGTTGATTTTCAGAAGCTTCTCTTGAAACGAATTTTACACTAGCAAAATCATTCACCATATACAAGAACATGTGGCAATAACTTGGTCAAAATCCGAATTATGAAATAGGAATAAAATTTATATGGCCTGGCGTTGTCCTGATAAGGGTTATCCATTTAGCGGTTTGAAAATTATCGGCCTGGCAATGCTGTAAGCTGTTAACGTCTAAAAAACGCGTAAAAATAGTTAAAACACCGCAAAAGTGTTGACTCAAACGTGGGCTTTCAACCGAAAATAAAATTTCCTTCAGCGATGAAGCACATTTCTCACTCGGTGGTTAGGTTAGGTCAGTGTAGCAGCCTGACTAGACAGACTCACTTAGACTGTATAGTCCATTGTGATACCACGGAAACTAGAGATATGGACGTCCCTAGTTCCCCCATTGAATCATCCTGAGCGCTTCAAGAAGCTCGTAAGTCGGACAATATCTATAGCATCCAGATCTCCAAGGTCCCTAAAGAAATAAGAGCCCAGTATTGATCCCTGACTGTTCGCCAGGGCGGGGCAATTGCAGAGAAGATGTTCTATAGACTCCACCTCCACTTCATCCCCACAGCTCCTGCAGAAGTTACTAGTCACAACCTTCCATCTCACTGCATGTCTTCCAATTAGGCAACGTCCCGTCATGATGGATGCAAGCAATGAGACGTCTGGTCTTGATAGCGATAGCAGTGTGTGTGAATGCTTCAGATCGAGGCGAGGCCACATCCGTCTGGATTGATTACAGCCTCGGACAGACACCCACCTACCACTTGCCACTAAATATGCTCTATCTCGCAGTAAGAGCTTGCAAGTGACTAGGGGCATGCCCGCGGACTCCAACTCGGCTGTAGTCTGCCTTCCCATCTCGTCTGCTCTGCAGTTCCCTGCTATGTCCCTGAGGCCCGGCACCCACATAAGGTGAATGTTGAAATGCTGAGCCATCTCGTTAAGACATCTGCAGCAATTCAGGACTGATGTTGAATTCAGGAAGACAGAATCCAGGGATTAAGTGTCAGCTTGACTATCAGAGAATATGTTAATCCCCACCGTTGTGAGGACGTTATAATCCTCACCGTGGTGGGGACGTTGGTTGCGGATTGTATAGGGACGGTGGTTACGTCTACAAGCAAAATTATCGCACATGGGGCTCGGAGTACCCAGAAGTGATTGTGGAAAAGCTATTGCATCCGGAAAAAGTGACTGTTTGGGGCGCATTATGGTCTGGAGGCGTTATTGGGCCGTAGTTTTTCGAAAAATACCTCAAGAGGATAGCGCAACCAATCCACAGGCGGCCATCTAAAGGACATTCGTATTTTGTGTTTCGTATTTCATACATAATGACAAGGACCAAGCATTATTATGAAATAAAAGTTTCATCAAAATCATAGCTTTATGTATATTTTATTTAATTTAACTTCAAAACGAAAAACTGACAACCCTACATTATTCCTCCTCTATCGGACGAGGTTGGTAGCTTCTCGGGGATTGATTCCTTCAGGGAGTCCAATTACTAATAGTCGAGGTCCGAACTAAGACTTTGGCCGTAGAGAAAGTGGCTCATAGTAGACGTTTCCCTGTCAATTCCGCGAAAAATATAGCAAAACCTACATGACCGTCAATTCTGGCTAGGCCAGTTTGTATCGGCGTATCATGACCACTTTCGCCTAAGGTTGTCGTAACTTTCTTGCTACAGCATGCTAAAAACTTAAGTATGATAACATAGATGATGGCCGACATATGAAACACAGAAAAGCGTCAAAGAAAATCATTTACGCAATAATTTATATATATTTTCAAAGGATTTTAAGCTCCTGAAAGCGAATTGTAATGTTGCTCACTTATTACTAACTGATTTTGGAACCGAACCCAGATGAACACCGTTGCGCTAAACATTACTTTTGTTATCGATTTCAGGCATTCATTATAACCGTGTCCCTCTAATGGAATAGATTTTAAGAAAATTAATTTTAAACTCTCGTTAAAAAATCGGTTCTAAGCGACAGATGTCAAATTCAAGTTATACATAATCGGAATATGAATGCTGCTCATGTTTTTAGCTCATATGTAGCAGCACTTTTGATTTAGTAACAAGTCAACTTGGTCATTTTTGGCGTGGGGGCCGAATATGATAGCACGTTCTTACATTAACGACCGATGAGGTGGTATAACGTTAAAATCGTATAGACCTATATCTGAACACATTTGTGCCAAATTTTGCTGTTATTTTCATTCCCGGATATATTTTGCAAAAATAAAGAGTACAAATGATTTCTTATGTGAATACGATGGTTTGGGAGCGATATTCAGGTATGTGATACAAAACGTTTTCGATTTAAAATCGATGCAAAAACGATGAAAGTTGTGTTGAAAGTTTTATCGATTTCATTTCGGTTTGAGCTGAAATCGATATCGATTTCATTTTCCATTTCGTTCTATGGAAAATATGGATAAGAAAGGTGTGATAGAAAACGAATTACCGTTTTCATTTACGGTTTTAAATCGAGTAGTCTTTGTGTGGCGATTTTACAAAGTCGCATTTCTTTATTCGGAAGAAAAATAATAAATTGCGAACAATTTAAAACTAAAGTGAAGAAAATTTGAAATGTAGGTATTTATATCAAACATCTGATAAAAAAAAAATGTTTTTTGGACTTCAACATTTCTTGTGGCTCAGCGGAAAGTTTTATCCAGTATTGGCACAACACCTACTCCGGGAGAACAACCATGCGTCCAAATATTTTAGAAAATGTGGTGCGGTGCATAGCTATGGCAACATCATTCCCCACAGAGCGTTGAAAGCAGCCTTCAGCGAAAAATCTGAGCGTTGCTGACAACTGGATTGCTAATGAAATGGACGAGGGTGTAACACTTGTCCCAAGTTTATAAATTATCCAAATAAAGGCTTCTTTATTTAAGCGAAAGCATTCTACAAAACTATAAACAATTATGTATTACTGAAACCTTGGAATAACACATTTGGTTTACTTTTTTCCCGGCAAATCTAGTGGGTTGGAAGCATCGCGTAACTTTTTCCTTTTAATATTTTCTTCTTTATTTGATGCATCACTTAAAATTGCGGACACTGCGACAATAAATGCCATGTTATAAAGTTATTTTTCAGCTTACACTTGTTAATTTGATTCTTGTTGTGCAAACACTTGTATTTTAAAACGTAAACAAATGCTCTGAGTTGTATTTTGCAAAAGAATATGGTGGAAATGAAACACAACTGGAAAATGAAATCGATACGATTTCTGTCACAGCTAAAATCGATCTGTTCGTTTTGGTACTTCGTTTTCATTTGAAAACTAATCGATTTGCATCACATAGCCCATTAATTGAATTTTTATAGGAAAAAGTAATGAAAAGGCGGCGCATCATCGTGGTGCAGAAGGCAACAACTATCTTCCCATAAATGGCCTCCTTTTCGCGGGAACCCTGACCCAAAAAAAAAAAAAAAACGAATAACACTCAAATAGTTACTGGTCGTTGTCAGTTTCGCTTGGCGTAAGAGATTCATAATGGACATAGCCACGATAACGTGTCAGTATAACTTTGATTTTTGGTATATTCGGTCCTGTTTCACCTTTGGCATGATATTCACTTGGTCTGCTGTGTTCGGATCATAAGCATATACTTAAATCTTATCACCCGTAAAAATAATTCACAAATTTTAACATGACGTAGTTTTTTCGAAAAAAAAATTAAGTGTTTTTGGTACCAATCAAGATTTGGTGAGTCAGAGCGCAAAAATAAATCAAAATCGTTAATCGGTAGGATTTGCTGTACGTGATTTAACTGGGCAGAAAATCAGACATTGTTCAAGACGGTGGAATAACTTTTCTTGCCGTACGAAGCCAAATATAAACGACGTTTATGACATGAAATTTGTTACAGATACCTGTTAAAGCGCTATGCACTACGAAATATTTAAATGTAAACTGCTGACTGATTTTACTTTGCTAACTGCTAACTGATTTTACACGCTTGTAAATTATTTTCCATAGACTTTTAGTAAGGATAATTTAGTTACAATTTTTGTGTAAATATTCACAAAAATTGGATTATTTTACCAACATGCTACATGTAGGAATTATATTTTCTCATGGCGTAACTTCCGAAACAATGAGTACATAAGTATAGCTTTATAAACAAAAAATTTCAAAAGAATGTATTGGATATATTCTGAGTTATCATGGAATACATTTTGTATATAGTTTAAAAATGTTAAAACAACATTTATCATATCTATTAACATAAGCTTCACACACAAGGTACGATATTTTAGTTATAATGTTCTTTATATAACATCTAGTCTTAGTGCATTCAAATATGCTTTGAAGTATTCTTATGATGGATAACACTTTTGGCAAATATTATTCAATATTAGGGCAGCAAATAAAAAAAGAATTACCTATGATTTGTACTCCTACATTACATTAAAGTGGGGAATAGAAGACAATAATTCTTAATATTGTCTACTGTCTACTAACTTGGAATAACTAATCAAAAAAAATATTTCTCGTGTTTATTTTTTGAGAAAATTTAAAAAGAAATATAACATTTTTGTTTGCCGGAACTGAAAATCGAGCGTGACGAAGGTGCCTTCAAAAATTTCTGCTAAGATAACTCTTCTGTGATTTAGATTTCATTCACACGGCCATCGCAGCTATTCTATCAATGTTGGAATGATTGTTGCTATCTCATAGTATCCTTTCGTCTCTACAGGTACTTGTATTTAGAATTTGAAATTATTTTCAAAGGAAAATGACAATTTATAGAATTATTTTGTAATAACCTTTATGCACAATCGATTCATTTGACATTTTGCAAGGAATTGATGACATTTTTACACAACATTTTAGCAGATGATAGAGGCAGACGAATAATTCTTAAAGTTATCTACCTATAAATTCCTTACTTGAGCTAACTAATCAGAATCTTTTCGCTGGTGCGCTACAATTATTCACCTATCCAATGTATGCAAAATGTCCAACATTTTCATAACATTTGAAAGTATTTAAAGTACTCGTAGACAAAATTTCCTATTTTGAAAATTGTAAAATGCAAATGCTAGGCTGTAAATCTGTCAGATTTGGTCTGAAAATTTAATTTAGAACTTAGGTTCCTCGAGAGAAATTGGATGTTTTGTGAAAGAACTTAGGTTCTTGGCGGGATGTGTATACTTACGAGGGGGTTTCATACTAGAGGAGAGGAAAAGACAACGGTTAATGTACTCGTACATTATTTGGGGCTTAATCGTATATTGGGGGCGGATGGCGAAGTGGTGCGGTTGGCGGCTGGCGAAAAAAGAAAACAAGTATTTCGCGGATTTTAACCAGGAGACCTCCGTGTCCCGCTGGGTTGCTATATGGACATAACAAAAAAAAGGGGTTTTTATAGTTACATGTCTGTTTGAAGGGACTTTAAACAATATAATCTGCAGTTAATCTGTACAATTTGCAATATTTACAAATTGTTTGATACAAACAATTCAATGTAATTCAACTTAATTCAGTATAGTTTGATATAACACAATTTTAATTCGAAGCAATACAATTTAATTAAATGCAATTCAATTAGTTTTCCTAAAATTCAGTTCAATTCATAATTTATAATTCATAATTTAATTTACTTTATAATATTCATTTGTCAATTCATGGGAAGGATAAGCTACGTTCAACAAAAATTGTAAAATCTTTCAAGAATTAGCTCAGACATTTAAATAAAATGCAATTGATTTTTTTAGGTCTCAAACTTTCCGGCCATTTTGGATCCAATTCACACTATCGCAGTTATTGATTCGAAATCTAAATTGTCCGCAGAACAGTTTCTTCCCAATCAGCATTCTTCCGATAGCATTAATAGCCAAACCACCGAGCAGATAATTTCTGATGCATTAACTGACTTTAAGAACTCAGTTTGCACGAATCCAGATAGTGTTATATTTGTTCCTGTTTCGGTTATTAAAAACATTATTAGGAATATAAAAACTAAAAAATTCTGTGGATTAGACAATACGAAGAACATATATTTTAAAAATCTGTCACATGTTGTCAGAAGTCGGTTAGCAACAATATTTTGTGCCTCTATGAAACTTTCACATGGCGTAAAGGCAAAGTAATTCCTATTCCGAAATCTGGTAAACCTCCACACTTGGTTAGTAGCTATAGGTCTATAGGTTTACTAAGCAACACGAGTAACCTTTTTAAAAAAATTCTGAAGGAGAAATTGTGGAAGTATGTTAATGAGAGCAAAATCATTCCCGAACAATTCGGATTTAGAGTTGCTCACAGCACAACCTAGCAAGTTGAACGTATTACAAATTATGTTAAACATCAATTTCAATTGAAACTATCAACTTCCATGGTCTTACTGGACGTTGAAGAAGCATTCGATGCAGTATGGCATGACGGCTTAATTTTCAAACTCATTCAAATTAAATTTCCCCAGCACTTGCTTAAAATTATTCAATCGTTTTTGGGTAACCGATCCTTTTACATGCAAGTTGATACAGATAATTCCGATTTTATGAATATTCCCTCGCCGTCCCATAAGCGTCGGTTTTGGGACCGCTTCTTTACATCATTTATACATCTGACTTTCGTCAAATTGAAAATTGCCAGTATGCATTTTTTACCGACTATTCTGCCATTTTGTGTTCAAGTTTGATTGCGTAGAATATTTTGGGTTGGCGTCGCTGGACAAAATAGTTGAATATTCTTCCAGATGGAATATTAAAATGAATGCTACGAAGTTTTAGTCTATTTTTTTCACCAAAAGAAAGACTTGTTATACTCCACAGTTCAATTTAATAATGTTAAGAAGTGAAATACAGTGGTCTAACACTGTAAAATATCTTGGTGTACTCCTTAACAAACGGTTCATTTTCAATGATCATGTACTCGTATATTGATCACGCATATATTAAACAAAATGAGCTTGGTCATCAAGCTGCTTTATACTCTAATAAACAAAAAATGAGAACTTAATATTGAAAATAAGATCAGCATACTTAAATCAATATTTCAGTCTATAGCTTTATATGCATGTCCAACATGATGAGTTTGTGGCAAAACACATCTCAGAAAAATGCAATCAAAATAAAACATTCTAACTTATGTTAAACCTGTCATGGACTTTCAGTACGAAAAGACTTCATCAGATAACCAGCACCGATCATATTCATCAGAAATTCGTAAAAATATCTGATAAATTCGCTACATCTTGTTTGACTATGAATACAGCTGTGAAGCGGCCTTTAGATTCCTCTATTCCATATTTCAATGAAGGTTTTTATAATCTTTTCCTTCTCTAAATGTTCAAGAATATGTTACTTTAAGTATTAGCTAAAATTTCATAGACGTAAGGTTGTATTAAGCCATCTTTTTAAAATATAAAGCGATATCTAAATATGTTTCTTTAATAAAGTCTAATGAACGAAAAACCCCATTTTTCGGTTTCAAAAGTAAACGTTAATAAAACACACATTAAGCTATGGTTTCGATGAAATTTTTATTTCATTATAGTGTTTGAACCTTGTCATTATGTACCAAATATAATGCCATTTAAATGACCGTCTTTGGGTTGGTTGCAGCAGTGAATCATTTTGATGTAGTTTTCGACCACTTTTTCGCACTTTTCGGGCGGTATCTTGACGATACCTTGACGAATGTTAATTTTCAAATGCTCCAACGTTTGAGGATTATCCGTGTAAATACGATCTTTGATGTAGCCTTACAAAAACAGTTTAACGCCGTCAAGTCACATGATCTTGGTGGCCAATTGAGGTCGCCGAAACGGGAAATGACGTTTTCTGGAAACTTGTCTTGCAATAAAGAAAAAATCGGTCATGTTGTGTACCTCATAACACCGTCTTGTTGAAACCACACACGATGTCCACCATCATGTCGATGTCGTATTGTCCAGTTTATAATCTCCAAATTTAACAAAAAAAAAAAAAAAGAAAAGCCGGCCATAACACTTTGAATGGGTAACGATTGCTCCAGCGTCATTTTCGAAAAAGCGACAATTTCGGCAGCGCGTACATTGCGATGATGCCCAGGCCTGACCACATCTGTAATGCTCCCATCCAGTTTCTTCAAATTTCTTTATAATCTTACCAATTGAACCGAATGAAGTACCAAAATCACATTACATTAAAGATGGACATTAATTTCAAAAACACACATTGCCAAATATATTTAGGACAAATAAGGCATTTTTTATCTACTATCGACTATATAGTGGGACTTGATCATATATTCTTTTGTCAGGTTGATTGGGGATTATCGACTACTCGGATGCGGATTGAGTGCTATTTTTGCTGTTTCATGTTGGGTTTCTGCTTCCCCTTTGTTGCGTTTCTGTTTCTTCGGAGGTGGCTGATTAAGCTTCTGCGGATAATTTTGCTTCCGTTTCCGCTTTGGTTGCTTTTCCTGTTGCTGCTGCTGTTGTGAAATGTTCTTTTGGATCGCTTGTTGCTGTTGGTTTTGTTGCTCCTCATACTGGTGGCTCTGTAATATTTGCCCCTGCTCCATCAGCTGCCGACATTGCACCTTTAACTGACACTGCAGTGGCATTTGTCGATTATGCTGAAATGGTTGTTGTTCCAGAGCGATTCCAAGTTGTGGTTTTTGCTGCATCTTGGCTTGTTTCTCATTTACTTGTTGCTGCTCCCAGCGGATTAAGTCCATAAGCAAATGCTATTATATACAACTCCTCGGTCAAGGGCAGACACTTCTTCGGGCGAGCAACTGCGTATATTTCCAATAGCTTTACAGATGAGTTCGTGGGTGAGGATTAACTTTGTGTGACACAGACGCATTGTCCTGTGTTGACGGTTTTTTAGTTGCTCGCGGTACAAGTACAGGGCGTATGCCAAAGAGGATGATGATGACATCGTTGCGGTCGGTTCTTGAATGGCTTTGTTTTGACACTGTAAACAAAGAACTGATGCTTGTTCGTTGATACGAATGGCTTTTTATACACACCAAGCAGTTGGAAGGTCCTGAACGAACGACCTTCGACCTGTTCGCGAATCTTATTATTATTGCGAATCTATTGTCAGTGTTAATATTTTCAGGGTATTCTGATGCACATTTTGAGATAACCCGCAGAAAATATAATCCAGGGAAAATAAATAAATAATCTAATTCTAAGAAACTCCCCGCTCTTTTGATTACCATATTGCATATGGTAGTGTTAACTGTGCGGCGCCGCAGTTGCTTCGTTAGAAAATTTCATTTCATTTTATGACACCTCGTACATTTTATGACAGCGCGCATACCAGAAAACCTAATCCGGGGAAAACTGATCTTAATCGATATGCTGAATTGCCAAAGAAGTAATGACGCGCATTTTATGACACCTCGCACATTTTATGATAGCGCACGCGCATACAGTAAAACGCAATATTATCCAGGGAAAACTAATCCAGTTCTAGGAAACTCTCCACCATTATATTTGTAAAGTGTGGTAGTATTAAATGTGTGGTGAAGCAGTTGCTTAATTGGCAAATTGATATATTAGATTGGGAAAAAATCAATGACTCACATTTTATGATATCTCGCATATTTTATGACAGACCACCAACAAATATAACCCAGAAACCACTAATTAATTTCTAGGAAGCTCTTCGCCTTTTTCATTGCAACGTATGGGATTAAAGTGGAGCAGTTGTTTCGTAGCAAAGTCGACATATTGCATTTTCACCGTACTTTGCTCTTTTTATTTCCGAAAAGGCCAAAAAGACATCGGATCACACCGGGGTATTTGTGACGTATATGGTATGGTTGCCTTACCAGAACATACTTGACGTATTTTTCTCGGTTTAATAACAAAACTTAATTACAGTTCTTGTAAAGACATTCAAATATTAATTTTTCGATATAAAAGTTTCAATGTTTCAAGTTTCCGTTCGAATGGTTTGTTTGTTTGTTTTTATTATTAAACCAACAATAACTTAAATCTAAAAAATAGATAATTTATGTATATACAGTTTTTGAGTTTTATTCCAAGATATTGCAACAACTAAATCTTATTATAAATTGAGTTACAATCGATTTGGAAGGTAAAAAGGTTAAAAACCTTCATTACCAAAACAAAAATAAATATGAAAAGTCAAACATTAAGAGAAAATTATTGTTCATAGAGTGATTATCTGCGAAAATGACCAATTGTATACACAAATTTTCAGTTTTATATAATCCTTTTATTAAGTTATTTATAAATCGTTACATTCTCTTATCACGAAAAAAAAACAGGATAGAGAATCTTATTAAAACAGTTATCATTTAATTTTTTCCTTTCCTTTAAAAGTTCGTATCGTGTTTCCTCATGTAGCACAGAAGTGCGGTACCTCCAATATTTGTTGACAATCATTTTTAAGCATTTGTTTTAAAGAATTTGCATTTTTCATAAGTGGCTCTTTGCCGCGTTGTGCCATATAGCTGAATCGAAAGACATTATAGTCCTTATAATACACTTGCAAATAAGATTCTTATTTTTAAAAGCTTAGACTCGATCGTCTGTTTGAAAGTGGCCATAATGCCCCAAATTAACGCAGTGCCTTCTCTGTGTTTCTGGAAGCAGAGTTTTTTTTTGATCTAAAATCACCCCAAGATACAGAGTGTCCATCGGGAAGGTATACCACTTTGTTTTGCCCCCATTTTGGTAAACATTAGTCTTGACAATTTATACTTGGCAGTTGTGAAGTAGAGACGTGGCAAATTTATTATGAAAAAATATCCGATAAATCAACGTGTTTTAATCGTTAAAACATTTTATAAAAATCAATTATCTATTACTGTGACGATGAGAAAGTTACGTGAATTTTTTAGGAGAAATAACGTGCCAACAAGACGTACTATTTATCGTGTAGTGAATGATTTCGAACAAAGAGGGTCTGTAGCTGATAGAGCCCAGCATGGACCACAACGTACAGCAAGATCGCCTGAAAACATTACTGCTGCTCAAGAAAGTGTTCAAAACAATTCATCAACCTCAATTCGACGCCGCTCTCAGCAGCTTGGTCTTCAAAGAACAACTTTGGCCACAATTTTGCACAAGGATTTGCATTTGTTTCCACTTAAGATTCAGTTGACACAAGAGCTTCTTCCATAAGACCATTTACGCCGCCGTAAATATGCCATGAAAATCATAATGAGTAACGAGGCACATTTCCATTTGAATTGATATGTGAATAAACAGAATAGTCGATTCTGGACAATGGAAAACCCTCAAATTATTCATCAGTCACCTTTGCAACCATTAAAAGTGACAGTCTGGTGTGCAATTTGGTCAGGAGGAATCATTGGACCTTACTTCTTTGAAACCGAAAACGGTGTAACGGTACCTGTCTATGAGGAGCGATATCGCGATATGATTGAAAACATTTTTAACACCACAACTGCATGCTTTGGGCTTGATTGACATGTGGTATCAACAAGACGGTGCCACATCGCATACAGCCAGGATTACAATGGAATTACTGCGAGACCTCTTTCCACAACAAGCTATTTCAAGAAATGGTGATGTTGACTGTTCTGATTTGACTGCTCCAGACTTCTTTTTCTGGGAATATCTGAAAAGCAAGGTTTACGCAAACAAACCAGAAACGCTTGAGCAACTCAAATAAAATATTCGTGATGAAATTAATGAAATACCGTGTGTTGAGAAATTATTCAATTTCTCAACCAATTATATATTAATTATAATTATAATATTTTACATTTATTCATTATTATTATTACGTAGAATATATTTTATTTCCTAAAATACGTATGTACACTATTTGCATATAGTGTACAATTTGAATTACCACATACACTCTATGCATTTATTGAGTGAACACTTTTGAGTGACAATATCCATAATGCATTTACTGCACAACGTTTTCACTCAAAAGTGTGCGGTCAATTGTTTATGCTGTTGACCGATCGAATGTACTGTTGACTGCACAATGCTAATATACACCTATCCCTTATTACTCATTGCATTTCTTATACATTTTTAAGTCATTTTGGTTTAAAATGCGAAATATAAGCATAATTGAATGCAAGGAGATAAAGGTATTGGTGTATTTTTGAAGCGGTAATATTTTCCAATATGTTAGAACAAATCAATAAGCACTCAATGCAAGCAAAGTGCAGCTTGTTGGGAATAAAATATTGGTTGGTTCGGTCTCTTCTTTCGGAACATTAGCAGCAGCAACATCTCGATAAGTATTCCTCTGAACATATGTACATTATGATATAATACTGGTGTTTTACATACAATAAAAATTTGCATACGGCTAATTCAAAATTAAAAACTGAACATTTCTTTTATAAAATCTTAAACTAAAATAAAATACTAATATTGTAACACCGTGAAATGTGTAAGAATGTAATGAAAAATATGCTCAAAAAAACTCGCATTTGTGAGGCTAACAGAGGCGGAAATAAAACGTTTATTAATATAGAATCCATTCTCATGCATTTAATCAAAAATTATAAACAAACAAGGTAGTATACTTTTCCGATGGGCACCCTGTATTTGACACCATTTTGAGTTTCTGTAGTGCTGCCTTCGAAGTATATTATTCTCGTCGGCATTCTTTTCGGGAATTTGTTGAAGCGGAAAATTATGCTTTGGGTTTTGATCTTAATTATACATTTTTTAAAATGTTTATTGCAGGCCATAAGACTATTTTCCATTTTCTTTAAGAGGGCGTTTGTTAACTTGCTTGATGAAATTTTGCGCCGTATGATCTGCATAATAAGCAATGCCAACCTCTTTATGAAATTTGAAATCCGAAGTATAGATCGTATACAAAATTGGTGATAAAATTGATCCTTGAAGTAGTCCTACCGGAATAATTTTGAACGACGAGATACTCTGTCCAACCGAAACCTCAAATTCCCTGTTATTTAGAAAGTCGGCGATAATTTTACACAAATACTTTGGCACATCTGCTACAACTAATTAAAAAAGTAGACCGTGATTCTATATAGTGTCGAATGGTTCCTTAACTCCAAGTAATATTAACCCTGTTGACTTTCTGTTGCGCTTGTTCCTCATTATTTTGCTTTTCATTCTACCAATTTGTTGAAGAGTACTATGTCCTCTTTAAACCCTAATTGCTCATCGGATATTATCCTGTGAGACGTGGCAACCTCATCTATCCTGTTATGAATAATTTTTTCATATATTTTTCCCATATTGCCTAAGTGACTTATTGGTCTGTGGCTGGTAGGATAGCTTAAGGTTTTGTTGGGTTTGCGAATAGCTATTACTTTAGCTTCCTTAAATGCAATTGGAAAATAATTTAGGCGTATACAACTGTTATCTTATTTTTCAAAAGTAAGTTTGAGGAACCATCAAATCCCGGAGCTTTTGAGCATCTTAATTTGCTCTGTATGACTGGATAGTCAGCAACATGCTCTTTATCCAGGGTGTTTTGGCTTGAGCAACGGTGTTTGCTTCCAGAACGTCTGCTCGGCGTGGAGCTACTACGACGTAGTTGTTGGAAGTAGGTCTGCTGACCTTTTCAAGGAAGTCTGACCTGATGTTTGAGCAGATGCGAGACTGTTCGAATCGTGCTGATCCCACAATCCCGTTCAGCTTCATAGTCGGCAGCTGCTGCTCGTGTGCAGGGACACCAGCCACTGGACCACAAGAGGTTGAAATTGGAAGTAGGTTAGCTACAGAATTTGACCAGAGGCTTTGTTTCGTACTGGGGGTGATAGGAATACACACGGGCAGGTTCGTGGCCTGTCATCTGTATCTTTTTGATCTCTCGACGGTACGCAGGGGCATGGGTTTTTGCTATGTCCATATATCATGGTTGTCGTTCACCGTCGCCGAACGGAAAGGGTTTGGAATCTTCCTCGTCTCCCACCGGTGAGGGTACATTACATCCTTGCAATGTAGTATCGACCGCTCTATCTATCTGGAGTCTCCGCACCTGCAGGTATGTAAAAATGTCCAGGCATGGCTTCTTCCTGTGTCTATATTTCATGGTTTCCGTTTACCGTCGCCAAACAAAAGGGGTTTGGAGTTTTTCCCTTCTCCCACCGGTGAGGGTACATTACATCCTTGTAATGTAGTATCGACCGTTTCATCTATCTGGGGTCTCCGCACCTGCAGTTATGTAAAAATGTCCACTCTGTACTCTTTTTCCACAGGGCGACCAATCCCGTGAATTATAGTGTATAAATCAAAATTTGGTAGTAGCTTTGCTTTTGCTTTGCTACGCATCTCCAATCGGTGAGTTTGATCGGTAGCGTGGAGATCAGGAGGCCCCGGGGCTGAGTTTCCGCTTAATCATTTGGTGTAGGACCCCTAGTGGGAGCATCACGCGGGTTGTGGTTGATACCAAACTCGCTGGTAGAGGCTTTGTGCTCGAATGTGGTAGTTGCATTGCAACCGGCCGTTACAGACCCATAGAGTAGCAGAGGTGGTAAGATAAGCTTCACTTCCGCCAATGGGGATTATGTTTCATACTAGCATAATCAATTTGGTGTCTCTTGGCTGCGAAAAAGGGCTGACAATAGCGGTAGTACCAAAATTGTCAGCCCCTTTTCCTAGATAGTTCAAGTTTTACTTGGCTATCCCAGGGGGGCGTTGGCAATCGCATTGTATAGGTAATATGCCCAGTGTGTCGCACACCGTGGGTAAGGTCTTCACGGCGGGACTCACGTAAAACCCTCGTGAACTTCTGGAACCAAATGCTATCGAAACGAAAACGTCTTCGGCGCAGTTGCGGATAAAAAAATCTCCTTCAACATTTTTCAATAACGGCGCCCATTGGTTCCCGTTTTGAGTTTGTAGCACGATTCGTGAGTCACTCTGTAGACAAGTAAGAAATTATTCCTATTAGAGTTAAAGCCTAGAAATTTTCTACCAATTAACGTTCCTTTGCGAAAACACAAAAGTTTCGAGTTTATGCCTTACGAATATTTGCGGAAGTGATGTAAATATTACTTTTGCATGTTACCTACCTCTCACAATTGTAAGTTATAAGCCTTTGCACACATATAGGCAGGTACGTTGTTGTGTTGGTTTATGAGCCTTTCATTTTTAGTTGGTGATGCATGAGAACAGCCACTAATCGATAGCACGTGAGTCTGCCTCTCTGTCTGGAAAGGTGAACGACTGTCTGCACAAGGGAAGGTAACGACAGTTGTGCCATGGCTGTACCAGCATTCATCGTTTGCCAGTAAAATTGTCTTTTGATGAATGGGTTGTAAGATGGTTGCACACAACAGCCACTTGCAACAGCAGCCATTGCCTCGTCAATGGCGATGACAATAACAGCAACAACAACAACCACGGCAAAGCTTTGCAGAAGCTAAGAACTGTTGTCGCATTTTAGGAGCGTCAACCAATGTTCCACTTATATTTTCTAAAGACTCACAGCACAATGCACACACACACAGACACAGACACACGGGCAGCCAGACGCAGAATTTATGTTGCCTATAATAACAACATTTGTAGAACAAAACGTTTACTCCAAATGTAATGCATACAACACTCGAAAGTCGTTTGTATTCGGCGCTCTCGCTTATGCTCCATGTTTGCATTAACATTTTAAGGGAAATTCCTTTTGTATCACCACAAAGAAAGTAACGTAAAATGGGACGGAAGGAAGACTGAGGTATTAGAGGTACGTTAGTGACTGATATGAGAGATACCATACTTTGAATTTAACTTTAATTAGGAAACGCATAACTAACACAACTTTGTTGTGAAAAATACATCATTCTTACCCGGAAGGTCTTGCATCAGTGCATCAAATAAAAGAGAAATCTATAATCATATTCAAATTGTGTTCCAATTTCATTTGGAGATATAACTAGAACGAATGTTTAGATACATTGCATGCTTTTGATATATTTGCACTCTGCAACTTTCTATAGATAAATATTTGTTATGCAAAATTTGTTTGTTAGAGTGTTGATGCACATCATGTTGGGACAAATGATTTCAGGGAATTTGCTATAAAAATATAACAAGTATTTTCTAACGAAAAGGAGTGAAATCTTGTCAAAAATAAATGTCCATGATAACTTTTATGTGGGACAGAGAGAGAGAGAGAGAGAGAGAGAGAGAGAGAGTATGAGTTTGCATACAATTATACTTTTAAAATCACTAATCACGATTCCATATGCCAATTTGTAAACTACACTTCAACGGAATGCAAAAAGCAAAAAATGGCCGTAATCGAAATTTGTGGAAAATATTACAATACATCCGTCAAAATATTCCGGAACTAATAGCCAGAGGTCGCCTCTAACACAAAATCGGCATTCTGCTTAGAAAGTGGATACCTTCAAAACGGTGATTGCCGATATTACATGTTCCTTTCATTATTTGTGTTTGAGTCACGATGCTTCAAAAGGCGATACTTTTACTTTTTCTAAAACTGTTGTGGCGATACTTCTCCGTCTAAAATAACCACTTGTCGTCGATTCGCTGATTTTAAACGCGGTCGTACGCGATTATTGATTAGACCAGATACTATCAAAAAAGAGGAAAGTTCAGTCAGCTGACAATCTACAGATATCAAAAAGCAGCATAATCACTATTTTCCATGAAAATTTTGAAATGGAAAAAATGTTTCCCAAATGGTTGCCGCGTTAGCTAACGACGGAAGAAAAATATCAAAAGTATTACCGATTCAGAGCAATATTTGCAGCTTTTTACAAAAAAAAAAGAATTGTTTTTGTTCTTGCTCAGTCACGGGACTAATTACACGGCGTATCAAGATCCTGTCGGTTGCGTTACGTTGTTGTATCGTTATCTGGCCTAATTAGACCCTATTAGTATGACTTTGAACCTGGTAAATCAGCAATTAATCAGACCAAATAAGAAAATAAAGTTGCGATTCTAAGTATTTGCAGCCAGGGCAGAGTTTTATATACGGGATGGCGCACGTATCGTGCTATGTTGTAACAAAGACTGTCAATGGGGACCGTTAGTTAGAAATATTGAAGGTGTTTTTTTTTTACCTAAAACTGCGGCGAAAAAGCATCCGTCCGATTATGGCGGAGCTCTATTGAAAATTCCCAAACAAATTAATATCCACAAACACCACTTTCCGCTGGCCCCCAATGTTACCTGACCTGACTGCACAAGACACCTTTTATTTAGTTATTTCAAACAAGAAGTATACAAAATTAAACCAAGTAATTTGACTGAATTGAAGTTCATTAAAAGAATAATTAAGGCGATTCCGACTTCAACTCTTCAGGCTGTATTGAAAAATGGAGGTCATTTACGGTCTATCATCTTCAAAACCAATTAGTTTTATAAAATAGAATTCAATTTTCTACAAAAATAACAAAATAATAAAGCGAAATACATTGATTAAAAAAAGTAACACAATTGATGCGCCATCATATGCCAGCGAAGTAAGATACGACTCGAAGTCTTCAGGGAAGATTTGCCTATCTAGCTAAGCTGCTGTGAACTAAATGTTGCCATGTACGAGTATATGGCAATATTCGAGAGTGCACAATTGTTAACAAAAGTCATACATTGCTTGAACACACTGATAACATTGGCATCATTAGTCGAAAGCCACAACATGTTACTACAGCCTTCTCAAACATTGTGAGAAGTTCTGCAAAAGTGTTTAGTCGCATGTCCAACTTATTTGTGTGTAACGTCGATTTATTTGTTTCGGCAAACAAGAGATATACTTCTTTTACTACAACTATTTTGAGGTTGTCATTGGAATACATGAAGTCGACTTAGAAATTTGAAGAAGTATATAGTCGTATGTACATATATATCAAAAAGTGTGAGCTAAGCAAGGGGATTTAATGGTTAAAGACCTCTCTAGACACTGACCCCACCTGTGTTGACATAGACGGATCAGCAATCTTGTCTGGAAGTAAAAAATCTCCGTAAAATATGTGGATCCACCATTGTTAACGTTGTCAAGCGCATCAAAATTCAATGATTGCCTTGGTTGGATAATTTTGTGCGAATGGACGAAATGCCACCACGAAATGCCTTTGACGACGAACACGACCAAAACTTAGTGTAATGAGTTGGGGAAGAAGCACGCTGAATGCCTTGGAATTCTTTCCCACGTTCGATTTATAATGGATAATAGTATGTATGTCAACAAGTATACATTCTACACGACTTTAGGAGAACAAATATATTGAGCACAATATATTGAATTAAAAAAAAAGTTTTGAGCATTTTTTTCCTGGATGTATTCAGAGAGACAAAATTGAAGATGTACGAGTGTGCATCACTCTATATGGCTGATTTTTTTTTAATATTTCCTCTGCAATTTCAATAGTTTAGTCTTAATGGTGTTGTATTAATTTAGAATTCTTTGCAAAACTTGGGAAAAATGGAACGATTAACTACGCACCTTTTTGGTACATCCCACACAGATGTGACCGACCCATGCTTTCACAGCTTCGTATTATTGAAGCCTTTGACGGTAAATTCTGGGAATGAAAACAGAGGCGATTGCACACTGATTCTAGTTCTTCTTAGGTGGCGATTGGAATAGACATCCTTATCTACTATACGCCGCCCGTAGAAAATAATTCCAAGCGCTTCGATCTTCTGCGCTTCTCCTCCAATTCGTCGCAACAAGTTTTGACAGAATTTCGAAAGCCTGGTCCATCCAACGGAGTTTTCTTTGTCCTCCCTTGCGCCGTCCATCCAGTGCATTGTCGAAAACTTTCCGTGCCGGAGCATAATCCAGCCAACGCTGTATATTAATGCGTTTGACCACGTCGATGTCGGCATATAGCCCATACAGCTCTTTGTTCATGCGACGCTGATACTCTCAGTTAACGATGATGGGTCCATATATTTTCCGGAGTATTTTTCTCTCAAAAACTGCCAGTACTGATTCATCCGCTTGCGTCATAACCCAAGATTCTGCGCGGGTAAAACCAACGCCTGGTACTGTCGGATTTTTGTTTGTCATTGAATCGCTTGCTTAGCTCACAGTAACATCTGTTAGCAGGCAATACTCAATAAACCGATTCTGGTACCTCCTATACAAATTAACGGATTTATCGAAATTTAATTTTTCCATTGTAATCTGGCAAAAAAAAGTGTGTAATGAAGCAATTCCAACTTGAACTCATTGGTTTGGGATTTGTGAACTGGAGCATTGTCTTGATGAAACAACATTTTTCCCGCCAAATACCTTCATTTTTCCATAATTTCATTACCTAAACACTGCAATAAATTACCATAATATTCGCCGTTCATGGTATTTCCTCTCTGCTTCTCTCTTCCATGCGCATCCCAAAAAAACAGACGCCATGACTTTGCCTGTAGATGGAACCGTCTTAGCCTTGTTTGGTCACGATACTCCAATTCCAGTCCAAAGCTTTGACTGTCCTTTGGTCTTAGGTGTGATGTGGTGGACCCAAGTCTCAACCATGGCTATGAATCGACGCAAAAATTCGGTTTTATTGCGGTGAACCATAGCCAAAAAACTCTACTGAAACATCTTCTCGACGCTATTTTTGGTCTATAGAAAGCAAGTGCGACATTTATCTTCCGCACAGCTTTCTCATCTTCAAATCTTCGGTCAATATGTACAGTATGTGTGTAGCACTTTTCGAAAAGCCTATCATTAGCTCACGCACGCATCAGCCGACGATCATCCAATACCATTTTGTGGTTTTTATTAACCGTGTCTGTCGTGGACACCTCAATTGGTCGGGATGTTTGTTTTGGCAGCTCGTACGGCCTCGTTTAAAATCTGCTACCCAATATTTTACAGTCGTAAATGAAGGAGCAGACTCCCCCAGAGTGAAATCTAGCTCGGCTTTAATATTGGTTGGTCTGAGATTTTTCAAATGGAAATATTGAATTACATAACGGTGAGCAATTTTTTTGCAATGTTTAAAAATTCTTTAAACTTAAAACCTATGTTTTATAAGGTCGCCACTTTTCACCAAAACATTTTTTTTTCTGTCGAAGTACTGGCACCATTTGTTCGCCAGGTTGGCTAGTTTTGGGACTGCCTTCATACCACGCTCCTTCGGTCATTCCTCACTCTTTTGCACCAACACAAAACAATGCGGGGTCAAGTTGTATGTAAATTAGCTGACTAAAATTTCTATACTGTTTCGCTCATCATTGTTTCTCAGAGAAAACTCGAATAAAACTACGTTGAAAGCTTTTTCCGATGGTCGACTAATCGAAAACAGGATTTAAAATAATATTTTTTTAATAACTTCAAAACTAGTTATTTTCTAAAAATGTTAAGTTTTCGAACGGCCTAGTACCAGTTCATACATATAATACAACTCATAAACTCTCGCATACGAGTACAATCCTCAACGGCATGTGATGACTTCAGACGACCATTATGAAGGGGTGGTTATACCCGTACTTATTGGTCGTTTTCGGTGTTCACGTGGGGGGGCCAATGTGGCTAAGCCTGCATAGGTAAGTAGATGAATGAATACTTCAGTCATTCCTCCGTTCTTCACGGTATGTTGACATATCCATATCGGTTTAGGCACAAACATACATCTACACCTGCATGCCATCCATGGCAATGTATGCGTGTCGGGATATGTTAATAGTCTGGCATTGGCAAATTGCTATTCTCCCCATACTCTTATAAAGTGTTCGAATTTCGTTAAACAGACAAAGAAAACACAAACGCTATAAACCAGGTAGGGAGAAACATGTTATTGTCCTTTGTGTGTGATAGTTTGGGTGGTAGTTTGTAGAAAAACAAGCAAAAAAAAACGCGGAACCAAATCGAATCCACCAAATATGTTAATGGAATACTAGTGGTAGTAGCCATTAAGAAACGGAATCCCCAAATGTGTAAAACGTGATTTATGAAAATTTTTAAGTAATTTTAATTTTATTCTTTTCTTTTGTTACGTTTTTTCACGAAATCTTATTAATGGTGAAATTTATTGATGTAGAAAAAAGTGAAATAAGCATCCAAAAAAGAAAATTTATCTCTGTTACGAGTTTGAGACGTGACAATAATCATAAATTTGTAAGAAACGAGTGTTTACGCGAAAACCTTTGGTATAACTTTTTCCTTAAGAGGTGATAAATTTACGTTGTCTTGCCAAGTAGAAGTGTATTCTTCTATCGACATATCTACGAGGTGTGTTCGAAACATAAGACGAATTTCCAAATTTCGCGGGCTACGTACATTCGACTTTCAATCATTATATATTTTTTTTAATTGGTACACTCGTTTCGAAGATATGTTGACGGTTTCATCCATATAGCATGTTTAGTTTGTTCACGAAAGGCATAAATAAGACAAGTATTGTGAGTTTTCGGTGATTCGGGTTTTATCTCCTCAATCGTTGCAAAATGCCGTCCTTTCATGAGTCTCTTCAATCTTGGAAACAGGAAAAAGTCCCAGAGGGTCAAATTTGGTGAGTACGGTGGCTGAGGCATGATAACGGTGTTGATTTTGGCCAAATAGTCTCTCACAGGCAAAGATGAGGGAGCAGGTGGATTATCATGATGCAAATGCTATGAATTTTGGTTTACAATTCCGGGCGTTTTTTTTCTTATTGCTTCACGCAAGCGCTCATAACTTTAAAATAATACTCCTTATTTACCGTACGACCTTGTGGTAAGAACTCATGATGCACTACGTTATGGTAATCAAAGAAAACAGTGAGCAAAACCTTGACATTTGATTTAACTTGAAGTGCTTTTTTGGTCTTGGCCCTCCCGGACTCTTCCATTGGGCCGATTGAGCTTTGGTTTCGATGTCATAACCATATACCCATGATTCGCCACCAGTTATGACCATTTCAAGCAAATCTGGATCATCGTTGACGTCATTCAACAACTCCTGAGCGATGCTCATGCGGTGATGTTTTTGGTCAAAATTCAGCAATTTTGGAACAAACTTTGTTGTCACACGCTTCATGCCGAAAATTTCCGAAAAGATTGCATGGCATGAGCCAACCGATACGCCGACATCCTCAGTAACTTCCCCAATTGTGATTCAATTTCCTTCACTTTCTCAAGATTTTCATTGGTTGTTGATGTGCTGGGGCGTCCAGAGTGAGCGTCGTCATTCACATCTTCTCGACCTTCTGTGAAAAGTTTGTACCACTTGTAAACATTTTTTTGACTCAGAATACTCTCACCGTATGCCACTGTCAACATTTCAAATGTTTTTGAGCACTTAATTCCATTTTTACACAAAATTTGATCCAACTTTTTTGATCCATTTTTTTTCCATAGCGCAAAATTATCGACACTTGTCTTATTTATGCCTCTCACAAACAAACTAAACATATATGGATAAAACCATCAAAATGTCTTCGAGACGAGTGTACCAACATAAAAAAAAAATAATAATCGAAAGTCAAATGTACGTAGCCCACGAAATTTCAAAATTCACCTTTTTTTGAACACACCTCGCATTTATATTTTTCTTTATATACCTATAGATGGCCACACAAATAGGAATTATTATCTATTATATCTCACAAGTGTAACCGACCAAAGCTCGATGGTTATTACACCGCGACTACCGTTCGAATGATCACGGGTTCAATTCCGCATACAGCCACCTATCATTATTTGAGCGCTAATCACTTCTATGTGTCTGACAAATACTTCGAGTAATCGATTAATTGACAAATGCTTCTCAGACTGCGACAATCGTAATCATCGTTAAACTGTAGATCCCATTAACTGAATCTTAAAATAGAATGCACGTAAGCTCGTTGAATGTGAGCAGCTCTCCCACATCTCTTTCAAGAAATGCAAGGAATTAGTTTTTGTTATACATCTCAAGTACGGCGCCATGCCCCGTCACAATGAATTTGTAGACTAGAGTTGATCGCTCTCTTCAGCATTGCACATCGAATTCGCTGTCGACAACTTTTCGGGCTGGAGTTTTTTTTGTCGATTCACACAACATAACACAACCAATGTATTTTTTGAGCTTGACGACAACGATGTCGGTATAACGCTAACAGAATTAACAATCCATACGATACCGAATCGCGTGCTTCAACGATGGATGAAAGGCCCATACATTTTGGCACTTTCATACAGAAAAGTGTCTTCATAGAAACTTTTCATACAGAAAAGTATCTTCATAGACACTTTTCATACAGAAAAGTGTCTTCATAGACACTTTTCATACAGAAAAGTGTCTTCATAGACACTTTTCATACAGAAAAGTGTCTTCATAGACACTTTTCATACAGAAAAGTGTCTTCATAGACACTTTTCATACAGAAAAGTGTCTTCATAGACACTTTTCATACAGAAAAGTGTCTTCATAGACACTTTTCATACAGAAAAGTGTCTTCATAGACACTTTTCATACAGAA
>JAHXMU010000240.1:605440-615722 GCA_019455685.1 Philornis downsi
CACTTTTCATACAGAAAAGTGTCTTCATAGACACTTTTCATACAGAAAAGTGCCTTGATAGACACTTTTCATACAGAAAACCTTATCATAATAAGCATGAAAAAGACGCACTAGCAAACTTTAGATATCTTTCATTATATGTATAGCGATTTTTCAAATTATCGATTTTTTGAATTTTGTTGTCACTTCCTCACGAATTTGCAAAATGGTGTCATTTGTGCGACAGGAAAATTCACTAACAACATATTTAGTAGTATTTCAATTTGAGCAATTTTTCTTATTTTAGCGATTTTTCACAATTTTCATGATTGGATGCTCCGTTCCCGAGTTACAAGCAAGCATATTTTAGCGATTTTTTAAAACCTTTTTGATTCTATGTAAAAGCTCACACTTTATCTTGCTAATTTCTACTTCAGCTTTTTATGTCAACTATAGATTCCTTCATTATTCTATTATTTACTTAGGTATTATTTTGTGGTAATATAGTGATAATGTAGTGGTATATGTAGTTAGTACACGCGGCCACATACGTGGAATACTCTAGAAAAACCAGCTCTCCCTTTGAATTTCAAAAAAAAAAAAAAAAAAAATTAAATGTTCGACTAGGTGGTTTAATCTGATTTTTCTTGTTAGATAGAGTTTGATGCTCTTTTTGGTTTAAGTCCAAGCTATTTACCGTTTATTAGCTTTATAAAACAAAACGGCAATGGTATCTACAGTCTGGCACACCAATTGCACTACAATAAAATATTCAAATAACTTTTTTTAATTAATGTATTTCATTTATGGAATAAATTTCATTTATGTAATGAAAATTCAATTTTATTTTATATAACTTATTGTTTTTGAAGATGATGAGATTCATACTCATTCACGTATGTGAGCCACCTGATCAGAAAATGGTTCATTGTGGTCTGAACACAACTTTTCCGACCAAGTCTTCGGGATCACCTCAATTGTTGTTTTAATGGACTGATTCAATTCAATCAAATTCTTTGGTTTCGTTTTGTACACCTCTTGCTTAACATAACCACATATAAAATATTTGGCACAGTCGTGTAAAGTGACCACCTTGAGGGCCACCGGAGAGTGGAGTTTCTGAATATTAATTTGTTTGGAAATTTTCGTTGGAGCTTCGCCATAACCGATTTTGGGTAAAACCCCCCTCAAAATCTGTAACTAGCGGTCTGCATTGGCAGTTGACAGTACCATGATTCGTGCGCCACCCTGTATAATAATAGCATTGCAATCTTTACGACGTAATACAAATCTTCTTCTCAAACGTTGAAGACATTTAGTTTTTACTCAAACCTATGATAAATATATGTATATGAAGTGCTCGAGTTCTTTTTCTACAGGGTGACCCAGAATTTTTATTTTTAATTTTTTTTTCTTTTCGTTTTAGTATTTTGTAAAGAAGACTTGGAGAATTTATAATGGAGCAATACTCAACTGAAGAACGTGCCCAATCGTTGAAATTTACTTTTGTAAATCAACGGTCCATTGTGTTGACTCAGCGTGCATACCGTCGTCAATTTAATGTGCGGGTTGCACCCTCTCAGTCAACAATAAACCGTCTTGTTGCAAATTTTCAAGAACAAGGAACAGTAAGGAACCTTCCTGGTGCTGGCAGACGACGAACGGTGCACACGGATGACAATATTCAAGTGGTACAGGAGAGTATTCAGGAGGATCCACAAACATCAACCAGGAGACGTTCGACACAACTTGGTATCTCAAGAGGGTCGCTGCAGCGAATTTTGCATAGCATAAGAATGTTTCCATACAAATTCAAATTGTCCAAGAATTGAAACCGACAGATTACCAGCAACGACTTGACTATGCAATTTATTTCCAGCAAAAAGCACAAGAGAATCCTAATTTTATTCATAACTTGGTTATGAGTGACGAAGCCCATTTGACAGTAGCACGATTCTTGCGCCATTCTGTATAACAACGGAATTGCAAGCTTTACGGCGTAATATAAATCTTCTTCTTTGTAATGACTCCCATTGACAATTGACAGTTGACAGTAGCACGAATCGTGCGCCACCCTGTATAATAATGTCATCGCATTCTTCACGGCGTAATATAAATTTTCTTCTCAAACGTTGAAGACATTTAGTTTTTACTAGAACCTATGAGGAATATATGAAGTGATCGAGTTCGTTTTTCTAGATCATACTTCTCTCTATGATGTAAACTTATTGAATGTTAGAAAATCCCATAACATTCACATTCATGAAATGCCATTTTCCTATTTGCATTTTGATTATGAAGTGACTCAACCTGTTATAACTTTAATCCTTTCATATGGCGTAAAGTGACCTTGAGGGCCAGCGGAAAGTGAAGTTTCTGAATATTAATTTGTTTGGGAATTTTCCTTTTATGCTTCGCCATAATCGGTCTGGCTATGTGTGCAGTTGCTCCATCTAGCTGAAGCCAAATACTGTTGAAACGGATACGACTTCGACGTAGTTTTAGGTAAAAACCCCTCAAAATTTGTAACTAACGCATTCATGCAAGTGAATTTGTTTTCCTCCATTTGCATTTTTATAATGAAGTGGCTCAACCTACTACAACTTTAATCCTTTAATATACTCAAAAAATACTCTAAAAATTTCACAAAATCGACTACATTTTATGTTACTTTACGTTGTTTTGTAAAAATGAACGCAATTGTCACTACTCTAAAGGGCGTTGTACTGTTTGAGCAAGATTATATGCAGAGCGATTGCCAATTTTGGGTGTGAACCTTTCTTTCAACTTTAAGCTAGTTATCAAAATTCCAAAGAATGTTAAGCAAACTCCAAATATCAAAGGGTTGAACGATAAACACATATTCACCTTTCCCTTTCCATATTCCTGGCGGCGGCACACTGGGCGGTAGCGACCATTGCATGCACGTTGCCACCTTCACTGTTGTCGTGTAGTTGTTTTTAACATTTCGATTTTTATTGTTGAATGTCGTCGCGTTTTAAGTTGATCCACGGCTGATTGATTTCAATCATTCACTCCCAAGTTATACAAAATTTAATAAGTATGCGCAACAATTGATGGCATGAATGAGTATTCGCTTGTATTATTACAATGGAAAAAAATGGAAAAATATCATCATCATCATGTTGCTGCTGCTTCTGCTGCTGCTGCTACTGATGGCGATATCGCTCATAGCAAAGTTAATCATTACAACAATGAAATTAATTATAGAGTTGGACACACGTACGAATAACAGTTGGTGGTTCTTACGACAAAATGTCAATACACATCAAAATATGACATTGGAATTATTTTGTGATTTTTATTTTTCCGGTTGTTGCTCTGTGAGTCAGGGCTGAGGTGAGCGACAAATATGTAGAGAAATTCGTTTTTAAAAATGTTGCAGGGTTTAATTCAATTTGTGTGTAAAATTAATATATTTGTTATTAGCGTGATGAATTTACTTTTACAATTATGTAATTAATTAATGCGAACAAACTTTGTGATGGGGTAGAGAATTTTAATAAATATTCCCTGATATACAGTAGGGGGTAATAAAATAAAGCCTACTGTTTTTCCCCCAAATTTGTGTTTACCTTTTCAGTTGATAACATTTCATATAAAACAAAACTCATACTAAATTCTATTACACATTCAATGATTTTACAGCGAACGTTTAACCAGACGCAGCACATGAAAATAGTGTTACCGTACAAGTAATACAATTTTTTATACCAATCATCTCAAAATGGGTCAGGAGTTATAATCATTTTGTCATTTTATTCTAGAAATGGAAACTGGAAATATTCATCTGAGAGCCCACAAAGTATATATAGGGTAATTTTTTAATCATAGTGTCTTTAAAAATCGAATAAAACACTAAAATTTGCATCACATATTAAGATTTTCTATTGAAATCGATAAATTGGTTTTCGCCATTTAATTTTTAAAGATAATTTCATGTAAATGTCGTCCGCGGTTCCGTCTCAAAATGTGCATTCGGAAGGTCCAATTCTTCGTCACTTTTTCGAGCATTTGGGTCTGTATTCCACGAATAGCGCGTGTTGTGTTATCCTGTAAGGCTTCAATAGTGTTCGGCTTGTCCACAAAGACTAACGACTTGACATAATCCCACAAGAAATAATCAAGAGGCGTTAATTCGCAAGATCTTGGGGGCCAACACACAGGGTCACATCGAGAGATAAGCTGCTCACCAAATTCATCCCTCAACATATCCGTTGTTTCACGAGCAATGTGGCATGCTGCACCGTCCTGATGAAACGACATGTCAACCAAGTTTAACTCAGCCAATTGGGGCAAAAAAAATCCTTGTGGTTGAGTAACACATGCCCAATCGCAGAGAACGGCGACGAATTGACATTTCACGATCGTCATTAACACTGGTCGCTACGGCTGCAATATTTTCTTCGGTACGCACTCTACGCATGCAAGTCGATGGTTTTATGTCCAACAAAGTAAGATTGGTGCGAAATTTGCAGATAACAGCACGAATTGTTGATTCAGCAGGTCGATTATGACGACCATAAAACGATGAACATTTGTCACATTTCAACGATTTACAATCGTTGCTCTTTTGTTAGTTTTTCCATGATGAAATGGCAGAGTATACTGTACACTTTTCACTTTGACAGATGCCGTTTGGACGCCGCTACCAACCAGTGCTGCCAACCTGAAAAACTTAAATCTTGAAAAATCACCCTATACAAGGTTATCTATTTAGTGATTTCAAAATCACCGTCCTGGCAACGTTGTCAGCTGTTAATCTGTTGTGTTATTTATTTAGTGAAAGGTTTGCCCTTCATGAATGTGAATCGTTTAACAACCGAAGAAAGCGTAAAAATAGTTACAACTTATTACAAATGTGGTGATTCAAACGTGGGAACTTTTCGTGCATTACGAGGTGATTATGGTCATCATAATCAACCTACTGTGCATGGAATTGGTAGATTATAAAGAAATTTTAAGAGACTGAAAGCGTTACAGATGCGATCAGACTGATGCATCATCGCAATGTACGCACTGCCGAAAATATCGCTTCCAATTAGTGAAAGTGTGGTGGTGAATAATCCGAATTTCAATTCAGAGCGCTATGGCCAACATTTTTCGGCTGCAGACGAAGATTATGAACTGAACAGTATGTGGTTCCAAAAACACGGTGCCACGAGCCACACAATACAACCGATTTCGGGTTTATTGCATGAGAAGTTCCCCAGAAATGTAATTTCGCATTTTGGCGACGGCAATTGACCACCAAGATCTTGCAACTTGACGCCGATAGACTTTGTTGTGGGGTCCCGCGTCAAAAACCATGTTTACGCGAATAATCCACAAACGTTGGAGCATTTGAAATCCAACTTTCGTCAAGTTATCGCCGAGATACCGCCCGAAAAGTGTGAGAAAGTGGTTGAAAACAAGGTCAACAAGATCCACTGCTGCAACCAATCTAAAGGCGGTCATTTAAATGACATTATATTTCTTACACAACGGCAAAGTCCATCGAAAACATAGCCTTATGTGTATTTTATTTAGGTTTACTTTTAAAACCGAAAAATGGATAACGCGGTAGATATGCTAAAACGAGTCAATTCTGATCTCATATTTATAAAACGCAATATAACTGGCAATGAGATATGGTTTTACGAGTTTGACAGGCAAACCAGACAACAAACTGCGGAATAGCGACTTCCAACTGAGCCAAAACCCAAACAAACACGTCAGAGTCGATAAAAATGCAAGATAACGTTGATTGTTTGACTTTGATTATCGCGGTTTTATGCACTTAAAGTGCTTGTCATAAGGTCCAGCGGTAAATAAAGGATATTTCCAGGGCGTCATGTGGCGTTTGGGGAGAACAAATTCATTGAAAAAGACAAGATTTTGCACCACAACAACGCATCACTTTACAAAGTTAACATTGTGGACAAATTTTTGAACAAAAAACTTAAGAAATGGCATAGAATAATTACCGTTTTTTCTGATATGGTGCCGGTTGATTTTTTTTCTCTATCTAAAACTCAAAGTTCCACTGCGAGGCGGCCGGCCCTAGTTTTCAGTTAACAGAAGACTTAAAGGAAAATTCTTGACGATAATTGATGTGTTTTCTGAAAAAGGCGCTTGAATGTTTAGTATTTTGATGATTAAATTATTCGTTGTCATAAATGCAAGATTTTGGAAGGCACATATTTTGAAGGCGATAGGCGATATAATAGATTGGAATGAATAATAAACACAGTTTTAATTTTATTGACCAATTTTCGGTACTTTTTCGACAGAATGTGTACAATATATACATCGCACATTTAACTAAGGTCAACTGCAGATAGATAAATACCAAACGTACTAAAATATACAACTGAAGATGATGCAATTTAATTGGTGTTGCGTCGTTTCGCAAAAAAAAACCAGTGTATTTAAGAAACCTAAGGTTTCATTAGGAAACCTAAGCATTTTCTGACCTTCATATGGTTTATTTTAATGATTACAACTCACTGCCTCTACCAGAAATCACTTTACACATAGTTTTTCTTTTAAGTAATCATTAAATGTCACGTCTTCAAAGATCATCCCCGTGTCCTTGGCCGCTCTCACGTGTGTAAATATTCACTATTGCTCTTTCGACATTAAAAAAACTCTTCCTTTAAAAATTCAAAGAAATCACAGCAATTGAAACACAATTCAGTTGTAAAGTTTTAAAGACCCCCTGGCTATACTTAGGCAATGAATGTGGGCCTGGCAAAGGCAGAGTGGATTCTTGTTCACTCCTTTTTCTCAGGTCATGTAAAAATACACACAGGCACAAAATATTTTCAATCTGGGACATGACACGGCATACAAATCTATATAAGTGCGTCTGTATGTGTGTGTGTGTGTGTGTGCATTCGTGTGTGTTTACAAATCTATGCGGTACGTATAGATAGCAAGTAGGCAACAACTGCTGCATATGGGTTTACGTAAGGGGGTATACCAGGCCCCAAAAAAGTCGTTATTACAGCAGCAACAACAACACGAAAAAAAAAGAAACTAAAATCCAACTAAGCAGAAAATGCAACATGACAAGTTTGTCAGACCCAGAAAATATGAGCAATGACGCATACTCGTACATACAAATGCATCATAATATGCAACCGTACAGTGGGGGGCAATCATATAAAAGCACTTGAATATAATTTACGTTATTTATATAATCGGCTGCCTTTGATGATTGAGAATTTTTATGCAAAGACTAGTAAGGTATTTTTAAAACCGGTACGTTTGCGAGATTATTTATTTACGTCAACATTTAGATTATTTATTTATATATTAATTAAAGCCTCATCCCCAAGTAATATTACAGCAAATACTTAATTCTAAAGCAGTTTTTCATCAAGTATTCCTGTACCTACTTTTTCCGGGATTACTCTTGGCAGATTTATGAGAATTCCCGAGAATTGCATAATAAATAGGTTATTGTTTTAAAATAGAAGCGATTTTTGCTCGTAGTCTTTAAGATGACAACCTTCAAAATTCCTCAGTTGTCCATCAAGTATACCTTTCCCTATTTATCACGCGACTACTTTCATAATAAAAAAATAATAAAAAAATAAACAAATTCCCTTGCATCTCATGAATGACACCTGGGGAAGCTTCTCACATTCAGCAAGCTTACACGCGTTCTATTTTTAGACTCACCTACAGTTTTAACGACGATTCCGAACGTCACAGTTTGGGAAATATTTATCAGACTTGGCTATTACAGGTATTCAAAATGTTTATCATTTACATCAGGGTGACCACCGCTCAAATTATAATAAGTAGTGGGATTGAACCCGCTATCATGCGAACAATAGTCGTATGTACTAACCATTACGCCACGGTTTGTCGCATAATAAATAGGGAGTTGTTTTAATATGGAAGCAATTTCTTCTGTAGTTTTTAAAATAACAACCTTTAGTTTTCCATCAAGTACTTATATTTATATCGACTTTTCCCGGGATTACTTTCGGGAAATGTATGCGAAAATTCCCGGGACTTGTATTGTAAATAGGAAGTTTTAAATCACAAAAAGATATCAAGAGAAAGGATATAAGATATATAAAAGATATCAAAGATTGAAGTAAGGTATCAAGGAGCAAATTTCGTAATAGGCTGTATTCTACTTCTTTTTTTCATTTATATGGCTATTTTTAAGATTAACTCCGAAACAATTGCGAAACTTAACTTTAAATAAAGATTTCCCTTTAAACGAAGATAACCGGTCTTCAAAAGTCTTCCTTGCTGCAGTTCTGGAGATACATTAAAAATGTCTATTTTCTAAAACTTCAGATAATTCTTTTGCAGTTATCTCCTTAAATAGAAGAAAAATATACTTGCAACTGACTTAGACAAGTAATCATTGTATTTCTATGATCATTATTCATACGACGAGCAATGAATTCATATATATTTCTCAAAGTATTTTTCTTAAAAACAAATGGGACTTACGTCTGATACAGTTGAATTTTTATTCGTCGAGAGTAAGCTTTGTCACTAAAACCTCACTGTAGCATTCAGATTAACTTAAATGGCATACTAACAGTGCCATGTAGGAAGCAAGAATTCAGATGTGTATAGACAACTCACACATCTAAATTCATGCTTTCTACTGTTTCATAATGATATATAAATGGAAATTTGTTATACAAACGGGTTTTCATATGAAAAGAATTCAGTAAATGGCTTTTTATGTTTTAATTGTTCTAATTTTCAACTGCCAGCTCATTTATTAGTAAACTTTTCTTGAAAAAAATTTACATATATCATAGGTTAATGCTTACATGAACATCTTCTGCTGCCGACATTATAGATAACTCTTAACCCTATTTTTATGTCCATCACTGTACGTACGAGTAGATATCTTTACATATCGACCACATGGTTTATAGAAACAAGAAAAAAATGTATGCAACACTAGGTGTTTGCAATTGTAGCCTATGACACCATTGAGTTTTGGGGCAACGGGCAGGCGGGAAGGCTAACAGTTTTTATTGCGAGTTTTCTAGTACAATTTTCATGTTCGTAGGGAACACAAATGTGTTATTTTTAGTAGAACCTAAAAAAAATAAAAAAAAATTCAAATAATATGTTTGTTTTTTCTTCTTCAATGTTCTTCGGTGTAAACTGAAACGACAAATTTTCTCTAATCATAAACAAGCGATGAACTCACCCCCACAGGAAATACCCAAAAGTAGAAGGATTAAACGACCACAATTCCATTGGGTATAGAATTTCCCCTGGTTAACAAGAAGGGCATTATAGCAAATGAAAATTTTTGAAATGTGATACGATCAAAAAAACACATCCCGCATGCCACAAATATTTGTACAAAAGCGGCGAATTGCAAAAAAGTATCAACTTTACAACATCTGGAGTCATATTTATAATAGGCTTTTAAAAACTTGAAGAATACGTCTTACTGTTAATGTTTTCTGTATTATTAACAAGGATATATAGTTTACACCTGCTAAATAGTACGTCTTTACGACTTTACAGAATAAAGAAAATTCTATAACACTTCCAGTCACAGGACAGCTCCTTACATACCACAATTGAACGCAACTGGTTTCATACACAAAGATTGAAGGCTACGTCACCAAAAGGATGTTGGACGACTCGTGTTTCGAATTTGAAATGTCAAACTATCACAACATAATGTAACTGGATCTTCTAAGGATTTCAGCAATCTCAACGTCAATTATGCTCTCGGAAGGAATTATGAAATAGCCTCACAGTATGCAATACTTTTCGAGATGATACTCTGAAATCATGCAGTGGCATAAAACCTGTTTAATCAATAGTTGCGAGTTTTCGCTTAACTACACACATTCATAAAGCTGTTTAGACCTGGAACGGGAGAATATAAAACGAAGGAGGTGGAATAGAGGGAGAACTTGAAAACGAATTTCATATCTTCCGGCAGGTGTTCAGTATTAGGATTTATGTAATTCGATAAAGAGCACGAGTGGAAAGACGACAACGAAATAGCTTAGCCAACGAAGCGGTAGAGAGGAGATTTAAGGAAAACTATATATGCACGAAAAACACAAATAAAGGACATATCTTGCATAGAGCACACATGCAAAAACAAAAAAGAGGAAAAAAAAACACAGTAGATAATTTTCAGCAAGGCTTGAAGACGAAACAGCATCGACACTTTTCAATTTTTCAAATGTTTTCTAATTATTATATTTTTTGCTTTTTCCATACAAAAAGTGTCAACGCAGACACTTTTCTATACGAAAAGCGTCAATACAGACACTTTTCTATA
>JAHXMU010000240.1:625722-652663 GCA_019455685.1 Philornis downsi
GAAAAGCGTCAATACAGACACTTTTCTATACGAAAAGCGTCAATACAGACACCTTTCTACACGAAAAGCGTCAATACAGACACTTTTCTATACAAAAAGCGTCAATACAGACACTTTTCTATACGAAAAGTGTCAATGCAGACAATTTGCAGCCACTTTTCTATACGAAAAGTGTCAATGGAGAAGGTCGATAAAGACTTTTCCCATACGAAAAGCATATAAAAAGAATTTATTTTCCGCAGAAAATTGTATAAAACAATTGTTTATTAGATACGATTTAATTATTAGACACCTCTGGTTACTGGCAATTACGCGTTTATGCCAAACGTAGTATTCCATGTCATATCATATACGTAATTGAGCTTCTAGACAATAGCTGTGTCAGTTGTAATCATCATTAAAATTAATATTAAACAGAGTTGAAGTGAATATTAAATTTATTTATTTATTTTTTAGATGTAAAACCTAAGTATGGTTTTTTCCCTCCAATAGACCGCAAAATTACGACTTACGAATATCATTTGTTATTGGACAAATAGATCATATGTCCGGATCGACAAGTGGAACCTTAAGGATGTGTCAAGAAACGTTAAACATGTTATGCCCCAGCCTTCGATATTCGAATTGCCACGGTGAGTATAAAAACAGAAGTGTTACAAAAAAATTTTTAGGATTTGATATGTTACACGTGACGTGTTAAAAACTATTACGGTGATCAAAATTAAGATTGAAATTTCTAAATGTGTGAATCTGCAATAAAAACCAATATACAAATTTCAGTTAGGTGAACTGACTTACATATTTTGTAGTTTGTCCCAACATTCTTTAGCTTTGCTCCTATATAGTGAAAGAAGTAAAATTATTATTCCTCAGCTAAGGAATTATGAAGGCACCACTGATTTTAGCTTCTGGGAAGAAGAGGACTGTTTTTAGCTAAACCGGCCAATTTGTATGTGTGATACCCTAAAGACCGTGGAAATATAGGTATAGTCCATTTTCATCCACGAAATTAAGCTTGCTAAATGCTTGATGCATGTTAAATTGTACAGAATTCGGCGCAATGGAATGAAAGATATGAATTCGGGAATATGTGTGTAAAGTTAAGTAAATTTTGTGCGAGTTACCAGAGTAGGCGTGATTATCCGGTTGATTTTTTCAAATTGTAAGAATCATGCAATTGCCAAAATTTTAAGTAAATGCAGTCTATGAATTAAAGATCAAAGGGGAAAAACTAAATTTCGGTAAGTCGGCCAATTTATATGGGAGGTATCAGAAAGGGTGTGGCAGTGCCCTCCGCTTTCATTTACAGAATTTAATTCACCAAACGCATAAATTTGCAACTGCTATAAAAATATGAAGCTAAAAATACATAAGGGAAGTTGTCATTTATATGGGAGGTAGCAGAAAGGGCGTGGTTGCGTGGTCCAATTTTCTCAAGGCTTACAGAGAATTACAAGGCACTATAGGTATATTAAACAAAAACATTGATTACTGCAGCCTACCCATTATACTTTACAGAAGAAAGACTGAATTTCAGAAAATCGGGCAAAATCGTACTCTTTTCCAAACACTCAGCGCGTACCAAATTTGGCATAATGTAGTGTAACTATGTAATATATAAGAATCCAAGAATATATGGCCTAAATCGTCCATTTTTCGATAACAGAATAGCGTAGTTAGCTGCCCAATTTTTTAAATCTTCGCAAGTATTATAAACTATTGCATCCCGTGCATACTTCAGCGGATGAATGTGGAATTACAGGGGAAAAACTGAATTTCGGAAATGTGGAACGCCAGAAGGGGTGAGTCGATAAAGTCCAATTATAATCCCCGGCCATGATCTGGCAAAATATTAAGCTGCGACAAGTACTGATAAGTTTAGCAGAATTGCGATCAAAATGATTCAAATATGATTTTATTGTTTCTAAAAAAAATACAGAATTTGTTAAAGCGTCAAGGAACAGTATCTGAAAGAACAGACCAAAAAATGTAGTTTCAGCCACTATACGGCTACATACAAGCAAGTTATCCAAATTTGATGTTCACCAAATACATTATACATACTCGTAAAAGCATGATTTGTAGAATAACTTGCACGCCACCTATCAGATATTAATTGTACTAAAAGGTGTTTCTATGATAGTTGTCATCGCAAATACATCAAATTTCCCATGAAAATTAATAATGACCGCCACAAATTTCAGATAGACAGGTGTCTATACATGCGCAGCCATTGCTGGCGGTCCACGGTAAAGTAAACGATGTAGCGGCTCATTGTAAGATAAAGTCGTTATATGTTCCAAGCAGGGATCGTAACCGGAACAAAATGACCAGAAAATAATTTTGATTTGCTTCGGTTTCTAGCATCTAAAACATAAATACGAGAAATATTTATTCTAATTTCGACATCCGAATCAAAATTGTATTGAAAATTGTTTCTGTTTTATAAATTCAACATGAAATTACAAACAATTTTGATTTTGATTCACACATAACATGCATAAGAATTACCGATGTGTGTGGCCAGGCGTTGGCATAATGGAAAACAGTTCTATTGTTCAAAGCTGGCGCATTGGTCAAAATGGAGTAGCTTTAAGTCGACGAGAGTAGACTTCCTGCCAACCCTATCAAAACATACGGCAAAATCTTCCTGGTCATCGTTGCACCGGCTCAGCGCGATTCGACCGCGACCAATTTCCCTTGACTTTATGGTAAGTACCCCCTTCCCAACCCCAGTCACCATCCGCGATTCGCAGATGCAAATTTGGTCAGGTTTGTTTTTATATCCATCACTTTTCAAGATTTTTTGTGCAATTTTTAGAACGTGGGTAGTCGAAGCAATACTTACGCTGGCTATCGGCCTTGACGACTTATACTATTTATAGACATTTTCGACCATTGGCCTGATGCACTTTGACATCGAAATCACGGTATTAGAATCATAAACATTGTTCACTTTTGCAGCTGTCTGACGGCTTGTCTTTCCGTCGTTGTCGAAGAAAAACATAAACATAGGTTGCTAAAGCTATTATAGAAATAGTGAATTTCTTTCTACTACACCTTATAGCAACCGTAACCCTGATCTGGAGAATATGATGAAAGGAGCAGCAATTTTAATTTCAATTAATATTACGTTGCCGTTGCAATCACAAAAAAAAAACACTTTTTTCTTCGTTCTATTTGGATACTTTTTTTCTTGATTTTCTTCTTCAAATGATACAAAATAACCATTTATTCGGGTTTTCGTTTTTCAAGAAAGTCTATGAATAGAATACCTTATGAATCTCAAAATGCGGAGGCCGTAATCATTACCGGTCGAATGCTGTATTTCTGGTTGAGTGTTTCGAAGCTTTCACCTGGCTCTTTCCACTCAGCAGACACCCGATTCAATTCAATTCGTCAATTGTCACATTCGGCATGAATAAATCATCTCCGATGGCCAAAATTAATGAATTAACGTTCGAATTGCTTCATCATACACCTTATTCACCGGATTTACCTACGTCGGACTATTTCCTATTTTCAAACTTGACAAAATATCTTGGTGTTAAAAGACTTGCTAACAATGAAGAAGTGGAGTCTGCGGTTGATGGATATTTTAAGGAGTTTGACAGTTCTTGACAGGGTACAGAAACTATTCACTGGAAAAAGTGTATCGAGCTAAAACGGGATTATGTTGGAAACTGAAGAAAAATTTTCCCAACATTTTTGTGTTCTCTTTGTTAGGTAGGCTAGTTTTGTGACCGCCGAACAATTTGAACAATTTCAAACTTAACTTTTATGCCAAATTTCTGTCTCCTATATAGCAGTGCTATATCTATCGTACATTCAAAAATGTTTAGATCGATATTATAGTTTGCTGATACGAATGGACAATGTTTTTATCGGGGATCTTCACGAAAGTTCAGATTCATTTCGAATTTGATATTATAGATTTATTTAAAATACATTAAAGTACAGATATTTTGATTCGGGAAGCTGAAACGAAAATAATTCCATTTCATAATCTGAGTCGGAGCTCAATGTAGTTTCGTTTCTTGGCAACAAAAAAGGCTTGGTGCTAAAATGCGAAAGGTAAATCTGCTGGAAATAATTTATTTTCTGAATTTCGATGGAATCAGGGTCAAAATTGTTCCTAATATTGCTTTGGGTATGTGAATCAAAATCAAATTTGTTTGTAATTTAGCTTAGAAACAAACTTCAATAGAATTTTCTATGTTTTCGATTAAGATTATAAAAATTTAAACAAATTAAACCTATTTTCGGAGTCGACGTCATTTCGGTGACAGTCCCCGCTTTTTATTAATGATGTCATTAAAGTTCTTCCAACATCTGAGAGAAATCTGGAGTCGTTGATGCCATAAGAAGGTATAAATAATAAAACACTCCCACTTTTTGTCTTACAAAATACTTTAAGAAATAGAAAACAGCTTTAGCTTTAGCTTTTGTAGTAAGAGTAGCTCGAATTTACAATTTACTACCAAGCCATTTACAAAGTTTTAAATTATGTCCTGATTCTTACAAAAGGCACATTCTACAACACTTTCAGACTTTACTGTAAGATTTTGTTTTCAATTAAACTGTGAGCAGCCTTTATTACATGCCGATTATCTTATATTTGAAGATTATATTCCGATTAACTAACTTCTAACTTTTGAATTAGTCTTTTTTTCATACTTTTTTTTTTTGTCTGTAATGATCGTAATGTCATATTATATTTTTATAAATTTTATATTTAATTTTTATTATGATGAATTGTTGCATATTGTAATTCACTTATAATTGACCGGAAGGCCTTAAATTACAAGCCATAAATAAATAAATAAATAAATAAAAAACAAGTTAAAAAATATTAATTGCAATTACTTACATCCATGCACGATATATCCAGACCACAATTACGCAAGTTCACTAAAAAGAGAGAAGAAAACAATTTTAAAAATCAAATATAAATATCTGTATGTACAGGGTGGCGTAAAAGTATTCTACATACTGGAAAATGGAAGATGGCCACCGATTATAGTGACTTTGGCATTTTTGCAGGGAGCAAATGTAAAATACTTGCCAATAAAATATGAAGCAAATTCAATTCTCAGCTTGATCGAAATCGCATGTGCTAAAAAATAAAAAGAGAAAACTTTTTTTTCCGGATTTTCGCATATGATTTTCTTTACAGGCAAAACATTGGGTGAAGAAAGCACAACAATTATCTCTTAAATTGTTTTAAACTAAATAACAAACTTGAATGATATTCTTAAGGTAAGAAAACCAGCAGACCTGAAGTATAGACGGTGTCTGTAGTTTGAAAATAATTATTATATTTTGGTGAAAAGTGGTAACCTTGTAAAATATATGTTTTAAGTTTCAAGGTGCCATGTTCTTTAATATTTTTATTTAAGCCATCAAAAGTAAACGATCTCAGTGATTTTACAAACATAGAAAAAATTGGTCATCGTTATGTAATTCAATATTTCCATTTAAAAGGCCTCAATTCAACCAACATTAAAGCTGAGCTAGACTCTCCTTTTAGGAGAGTCTGCTCCTTTGTTAACGACTGTAAAATACCGGCCGTACGAGCTGCCAAGACGGACACCGTAATGGCGGACCAATTGAGGTGTCCACGCCAGACACGGTTAAGAAAATCCGCAAAATGGTATTGGATTATCATCGGCTGAAAGTGTGTGAGCTAACTGAAATGATAGGCATTGCAAAAACTGCTATACATCGTATATTGATTGAAAATTTGAACATGAGAAAGTTGTGCGCCAGATGGGTGCCGCGCTTGCTTTCAACAAAGCAAAAACAGCGTCGTGAAGATGTTTCAGTACTATGTTTGGCGATGTCTCAGCGAAATAAAGACGAAATTTTGCGTCGATTTATAACCATGGATGAGACATCGGTTCACCACTTCACACCTGAGACAAAGGAACAGTCAAAGCAGTGGACAGAAATGAACGAATCGTGTCCAAAAAAAGGTGTCCAAAGGTCAAGGCGTCTGTTTTTTAGATGCGGGTAGGATTATTTTTATTGATTTTCTTCAGAAAGAAAAAAAACGATCAACGGCGAATATTATGCTAATTTATTGCAGCGTTTAGGCGGCGAAATTATGGGAAAAAGGCCGCAATTGGTGAAAAAGACAACCACTATTGCGATGACCAAAATTAATGAATTAAAGTTCATATTGCTTTATCACGCACCTTATTCGCCAAATTTAGCTCCCTCGGACTATTTTGTCTTTCCAAACTTGAAAAAATGTCTCGGTGGTAAGAGATTTGCCAACAATGAAGAGGTGGAGTCTACGGTTGATGACTATTTTAGGGAGTTTGACAATTCTTACTATAAACAGAATACAAGTTGATCGGTCTATCGAAATTTAACTCTCCCCGTAAACATCAGAATATTTCGCTGAAAACTTAAACAGTAAAAATTTTAATACGAAATTCCCAGCTAAGCATAATATAAACAAAACAAATTTGAACCAGGGACTATCACCCAAACGAAATCTGGAATCTAAACTAAAATTATACAAAATTTTTATTTTGATTCCGACAACCGAAACAACATTGTATGGCATTTTCTGTTTCATAAAATTCAAAACGAAATTAAAAAGATTTTTTTTTTTTGATTCTCTACCCAAAAAGAAATTAGAAGCATCTATGAATCTGTTTCAGTTTATGAAACGTTTTTTCTTACATTTCAAAATATTTGAATAGGCAAAAAATTTCTGTGAGCCTGGTATCATTAATACAAAAATATATGCAATATTTGAACTATTTTTATTTACATTTCTTAATTTGGCGTCAAGTCTTCTGATATCAGCTAGGGGTAGACAACTGTACAATTGCTTAATGTTACGGATTGAAGGAACAAATCCCCAGGCCTAACAGATTTCTGTATTTCTAGAATTCTGACTTGAACAGCAGCCAAAACGAAAATTAACATCCGACCATTCTCCCGTTATTACATGTTTGTTCGAAACGTCAATGGAAATTGAAGGATCTGTAAGACTAACTCCTTTCAAAACAAACTGGCTTTTGTACGAGAAATACAGAAATAATATTGAAAATGATGCGGGCATTAATAATACTCTCTCAGAACTATGTACCACACTGAAAGAGGCTGCCTACTATGCCACACTTCTTGAGGCATCAGAGGCGATATCCCAACGCCTGCACACTAATTCAGAAATTGAGGAATTAGTGGCTAACAAAAGAAGATGTAGAAGAGAGCGGCAGGAAAGAAGATCCACAAAAGTGAAAGTGGCAGTTACTAAATTAAGGTGTGCGCCGGAAAAAACCGATATACGGAACAACTGTAACTGATTATCCCACACTGACAATACTTTATGGACGGCTCTGACAATCGTCAGTGCTCCTGTGCGAACCAATTTTCAGCTACGAATGGAAAATGAAGACTGAGTTATACCTGACGAGGAAAAGTCAACGGTTTTTGCCGAAGGTTTGATAAGAGTTTTTCGCCCAAACGACCAAATGAATAACTTATTCGCTGATGATTGAAATTACAAACCTTAAGTCAAATAAAAAATCGGCAATTGACTCAAGTACACCGAAAATGCTCTTAGATTTGCACTTCATTGCATTAAAACATCCGGTGAAAATGTTCAATACCATTACTGACATAGGATATTTCCCACCAGCATGGTGATAATCTTGATATTACTGTATAACCGTACCTTCCTCTTATAGACCAGTAAGCCTACTTTCTAGTATTTCTAAGCTATTCGAAACAATCATGCTGCTCAAGGTTAAGTCTTTCCTCTCTGCTAATAATACAATTCCCGATCACCAGTTTGGATTTAGGAAAGGCCACAGGGCAACAGAGCAGGTCAATCGCTTGACTAATTCCATAAGGCGTTTCGCAGGGAATATTTATGTCGTTTTTCACGACGTCGTTCAAGCTTCCGACAAAGTTTGGCGCGATGGTTTAATAATATAAATTATGAAACATTTGCCGGGAAATGCCTTTAGAAACTTTAGTGTAAGTACTTTGACAACTATAGGGTGGCGCATAAGTAACGCTAAGATTTGATCAGTGAACACATTTTTTGTTTGTCTTTTTTTTTTGTCTCTTTACAGAATTAACTACATAATATAGGATGATTTTTTACGATTTAAGTTTTTCAGGTTGGCAGCACTGGTTGGTAATGGCATCTAAACGCCATCTGTCAAAGAAGAAAGTGTACAGTATTGATTATTTCTTGTGGGGTTATGTCAAGTTGTTAGTCTATGTGGACAAGACGAACACTATTGAAGCCCTACAGGATAACATAACACGCGCTATTCATGGAATACAGACCGAAATGCTCGAAAAAGTGACGAAGAATTGGACCTTCCCAATGGACATTTGAGACGGAGCCGCGGACGACATTTACATGAAATTATTTTTAAAAATTAAATGCCAAAGACCAGTTTATCGATCTCAATAAAAACTTTTAATATATGATGCAAAATTGAGTGTTTTATTCGATTAAAAAAAACTACGATTAAAAAATCACCCTATACTTGGGAAATTTATGATGGAAAGGCTCAGCACAGAACAAAGAACCAAAGTTGTTCAATTTTACTTTTGAAATCAGCATTCGATTATTCAGATCATATCGAAATTTCTTTCATGTTCGAAATGCTCCTAGCGCTTCAACAATTTACCATTGGTTTAGCGCTTTGGGCAACAAGGGGCTGTCTATGATCTTCCGCGTGCTGGAAGACCTCGTGCAGTCCGAAATGAAGTGACTCGAGTGCAAGCAAGTATTAGGAAAACCCCGAAACTTCCACCAGGCAACGTTCTCAGCAATTAGAGTTGTCTAGGCGGCCTTTGCAAAGTATATATGTTACATCTTTTCCCATATAAGATGCAATTGGTTCACGAGTTAAAACCAAATATGTACAAGAACGCATCCAATATAGCCGCCGTTAACGTTACTTATGCGCCACCCTTTATAAAGACAATTACCTTATATTGGTAGGCGTCCCTCAAGGCAATATCCTTGGCCGTCTAATATACCTTATTTTTACAGGTGACATTTCGGTTGATCCTAGAGTCCTTACATCAACTTTTGCAGATGATATTGCAATAATATTACCTATATATGTAATCACAAGGACCGAATCCATGCTGCAAACATCCTCCAAGGTCACCTCAAATGCATTGAGAAGTGGCTCATCGACTGCAGGATAAGAGTAAACGAAAGCAAATGTAGACAAGTGACATTTACACTAAACCACAATACATGCCCAACTGTCAAGCTCAACAATATCGTCATTCCGCAGGACCCAGAAGTTACCTGCCTTGGCGTTCAACTGGATAGAAGAATGACTTGGAGAAGACACATTGAGGCCAAAAAGACGCAAATGAATTTGGAAATTAGGCAACATCACTGACTGCTAAATAAATATTCAGACCTTAGCCTAGACATTAAGGTGTTGGTCTATACGGCAATAATTAAACCCATCTGGTGCTATCGTGCACAACTCTGCGGCAGTGCAAGTAGCAGTAACGTGGATAAAATTCAAAGGGTACAATCTAAGGTGTTACGCGACATTACGGGTGCTCCCTGGTACATGAGAAACTCTAATATACACAACGACTGGGAAATACCCTATGTGAAAGAAGAGATAAAAAACATTAAAGCCAAAAATAGCGTCAGGACAGAACTTCACTCAAATGCCCTCTAGTCAGAAATGTTGGTAACCCTCCTGCACCTTCCCATTAAAAACTGTTGGATTAATCATACAACTAATGTCCAAAATGCAAACGACTCCAAATCTGTACCATACGAACTACTGAACCACAAGCTGCCATGAACATTTAGTTCCTAAACTAACTCCTGCCGATGTCAGAGGACCACATAAACAAAATCAGGCAACTAAAAGCCACGAGGAAGTGAAATGTATTCGTCGTTGACTAGATTTAATATTGAGATATTATTATTGTTAGGCTCCTCCTATAAGAGAGCGATTCAATAATACAAATAAAGCAGAAAAAACTCTTTTTCCAAACTACATTTGGTGTCAGTTTTGAATCAGATTAAAAAATGAAACTACATAAAACTATGTTCTGCATAAATAGATTCTCGAATCAAAATATCATTTTCATTAAGTTTTGATAGGGATACAGAATCAATTAAGGCCTTTAATTTCGTTTTCAGGCATGTGAGTTGTTGTTTTCAATATGAATCAGATACAAATTTTCAATACACTTCAATTAAATTGAATTTACAATAACAAAACCGAAACGAAACGAAGTTATCGCGATGATCTCTGACTTGAACATAACTCCAATGGCCAAAAATCGTTATTTTTGCCATCACTAATCTTTTTTTAATTAGTAACCAAAATAAATTGTAAAATTAAAAACAAATTAATTTCATTTTTATTCAGATATACACGAACTCAGATAACATTTACAAGCGAAGTTCGAAAAATTGAATCAAACACTCAACACTCCCCGGATAATGGTGGCCTATTTGAAGTTAATAACTGTGGTGATTATTTACCTTGCAGTATCCCGTAACTGCTATGTAAGAAGCTAACAGAGTCTTTAACTTAAGGATGTGTATAAGTAAAGTTAATGTATGTTTCTGAATTGATATCCTTTCAGAGTGCTCGAGTGCACTTTACAAATTTTGTTTGTAATATTACGGACCCGAAATACGCTCGCCTGGATAGATGTAGATTGAAAGCCGTGTCGAGAGACGTGCAATATTTTACAGCGAAGGTGACGGTATTCGAATTGCCAATTACGGATTTCACCGTGAGTATTTAATTGGAATAAAATGATACATATAAGTGAGCAAATTTGATTACTAAACTTGACATCGTTCTAAAAAATGTTTACCCAAATTTTACATGGATGTGAGAAGTCATCAGCAGTAAAAAATAGACGTTAGAAAAAAAAACATTTCAATTACTTCCTGCATATTAATATAGGTATATGTCGAATATGCTGTATATGCATATTTATCAGTTCTACGGAAGCCCTTTTATACCACCCCACAGAATAGTTTTGTAGGACGGTCGTTCTAGAATCACATTTGAAAGAAACACTATTTACAGTCAATTTTTGGTGTGAAACCCCAAACAAGTGATTTTTCACTGCTTTAATAATGCTTTTGTAAATGTCAAAAAGACATATTATAGAAAAGTAATTCCATCCCAGAAGAGAGGTCCCAAAACTAGCCGACCTAACAAACAAGACACAAAAAAGCTGGGAAAAAAATTCTTAATTTTGCAACATAACCTCCTTTTATAGCTCGATACACTTTTCTCAGCGATACTCACAGCTTCTATACCCTGTTTATAGTAAGAACTGTCAAACCCCTTAAAATATCCATCAACCTCTACATTGTTGGCAAATCTTTTACCACCAAACCATTTTTTCAAGTTTGAAAATAATCCGAGGGAGTTAAATCTGGCCAATAAGGTGCGTCATGAAGCAATTCGAAAATTCATTCATTAATTTTGTGCATTGCAGTAGTGGATGTGTGAACTACAGCACTGTCTTCTTGAAACGATGCTGTTTTTTTCGACAAATCAGGTCTTTTTTCCTTAATTTCATCACCTAAATGCCGCAATAAATTAGCGTAATATTCGCCGATGATGGAACCGTCTTCGCCTTCTTTCGACACGATTCTCCCATGTCAGTTTACTGCTTTCATTGTTCCTTTGTCTCAGGTGTAAAGTGGTAGACCCATGTTATATCCATGATTATAAATCGGTGCAAAAATTCGACTTTATTGCTGTGCTCTATTGAAGGCAAGTGCGGCACCCATCGTGCGCACAACTTTCTCATCTTCAAATCGTCGGTCAATACGAGTATATGATATATACCACTTTTGGAAATGCCTGTCATTTCAATTGACGATTATCCATCCAATATCATTTTGTAGATTTTCTTAACCGTGCTTGACGTGGACGTGGACTCAATTGGTTGACCACAACGGTATTCGTTTTGGCAGCTTGTACGGTCTCGTTTAAACTCTGCTAACCAATACTTTCCAGTCGTAAACGAACGAGCAGACTCCCCCGGAGTAGAATCTAGCTCGACTTTAATATTTGTTTGGCTGAGACCTTCAAATGGAAAAATTGAATTACGTAACGCTGACCAATTTTTTCAAGTTTACAAATTCACTGAGATAATTATTTTTTGATGTCTTAAAATAGAATACTAAACAACCTTTCAAACTTAAAACATAAAACTTATAAGGTTGTCACTTTACACCAAAATATTTTCAAACTACGGACACCGTCTTCTCGTATGATGAACTCATGTGTAACTCCATAATTTTTGCTTCCGTGGACGCACTGCTTTTTGTGAAATATTTTATAATAATGAACAACACCCTGCAGCGCAAATGTAAGCCTTTACAAGTCTGTTTTGACATATTTATCTTCTCCTGCTTTTTTTGAATTTTGCTTATTAATTCTTAGCTTTCAAGGGGATACAAATTCCTAATCACATCTCCCATCTGAGTCTTCCACAAACGTACAAATTTACGATTAGGACACACCTCTGTATCTTAAATATCTCTAATTTATTCTGTGATCGAATCTGGTGCGATAGTTAGTATTCACTGTTATTATTCATTATCATTTACATGATCCATATGAGTCCGATCTCCGATATACACATCCATCCTTCTTTATGCGGCGATCATCCCGTTGTGTTCAAGAACACTTCGAGTAACCGAACAAACGATAAATCTATTAAAATTAGCTCAAACCAGGATCCATTCATCAGTCTAAAAATGAAGTTCATACAAGCTCACTGATATGTAAGAAGCTCTCCCATATCCCATTCATGGGATGAACCTTCCGGCATAAGAAACAAAGTGAGATGTGTACTATATGTAAAAGCATTTATGGGGATAGTTGTAAAATAATTCCTAGAGAAGGGATTGATAAACCTTCGTTAGGTTGGTGTCAACGTGTCTTGTATGGATTAAGAACAATTGTTATACAGTTATGTTACAGTAGATGGCGCATTAGTCATTTCAATTAAAGTAACTTCCATATAAAGTAATTTTTTGATAACAGTACGTTATTTATCGATTTAAAATCGATTTGCATCTGACTTCAATGATTTAAATAAATTCTTATCAATCTTCTAAATTATTCACAGCTAAGAATTCAGTTTATGAAACGCCTCAACGGATGGAAACCATTCCTGTACGATCGCACAATACGCTGCAATTTTACGCGTAATATGGACAAGCTAACTAGGATGGTGTGGAACGTGATAAGGAACATGACGAATATTAAACATGATTGTCCACTCAATGTGAGTTTTTTTACTCCTCATGCAGCCTTCAACATTAGTATTTATCATGAAACCAATAAAAATGTAAATTGAAATTTCAGCAAACGATTGAAATACCCCGTTTGGAAAATGTTTATGTCAACGATGTCATTAAATTTCTGCCTGTGCCCACGGGAGTGTATGGAGCCTTTATCACAGCGAAAACAAACAATATTACGCGCGGTCTTGCTAGGTTCCAAGTAGAAATTGAATAATCATCTCTTATAACAAATGGCAACAAGATGACGAATCGAAGATGAATTTGGCACCTCCTTAATTATTAATGCACTACACTATACATATATATAATTAAGAATTCCCTTGGAAGGGAAATACGTAAGCACCTAAAAATTATAAACCAATAAATTTAAAGCATTTTAACTTGTTTCCCACTCGCCATTTGGTAAACTACTTGACACTTTTTTTACTTAAATTTATGTACTGTTCAAAAAATGTTTATTGGCATGAGCTACATATAGTAGACATACTATCCTACCTGACATACAGTTGGTGCCAGTAGTTTGAAAAAAATATTTTATTAAAAAGTGGCAACCTTATAAGTTTTATGTTGTAAGTTTCAAGGCGCCACGTCGTTTAGTATTTGTACTTAAGCCATCAAGAGTAAACGATCTTATTGATTTTGTAAACAAATTAAAGAAAATTTGTCAAAGTTATGTAATTCAATATTTCCATTTGGAAGGCCTCAGTCCAACCAATATTGAAGCCAAGCTAGATTCTACTTTTTGGATAGTCTACTCCTTTGTTAACGACTTTAAAATATTGGCCGTACGAGCAGCCAAGAAGAATACCGTAGTGGTCGACCAAATGAGGTGTCCACGCCAGACACGGTTAAGAAAATCCACAAAATGGTATTGGATGATCATCGGTTGAAGGTGCGTGAGCTAGCTGATATAATAGGCATTTTAAAAAGTGATATACATCGTATGTTGATTGAAAATTTGAACATGAAAAAGCTGTGCGCAAAATGGGTGCCGCGCTTGCTTTCAATTGAGTAGAGACAGGATCGTGAAGATGTTTCAGCAGAAAAGCTCGGAAAAGTTTCACCGCAGTAAAGCCAAATTTATGCATCGATAACAATTGATGAGTCATGGGTCCACCACTTGACACCTGAGACAAAGGAACAGTCAAAGCAGTGGACTGGAATGGGAGAATCGTGTCCAAAGAAGGCGAAGACGGCGAAGGCGGCAAGGCTACGGCGTCTGTTTTCTGAGATGCGCATGGGATTATTTTTTATGAATGCTAATGCTAATTTATTACAGAGGTTGGGTGATGAAGTTGTTGAAAAATGACCGCAATTGACGAAAAATAAAGTGCTGTTTCATCATGGCAATGCTCCAGTTCACACATCTATCAATGTGAATTAGTGAATTCACTGGATTTAGCTCCCTTAAACTATATTTGACAAAATTGCTTGGCGTTAAAAGACTTGTCAACAATAAAGAGGTGGATCTGCGGTTTATGGTTATTTTAAGGAGTTTGACAGTTCTTACTATAAATAGGGTATAAAAGCTATTGAATGTAGGTAGAATAAGTGTATCGACCTAAAAGGAGTTTATGTTGGAAAAAAAGAAAAATTTTTCCAATATTTTTGTGACTTCTTTTTTAATTTCTTTGGATCCGTTTCGGTTCTAGCTTCCTCTACAGATATTTTCGAGTTGAAATATCACCATAGGACTTTGTTCAAACTTATTCGACGAACTCAGGCGAGGTCGTAATTGTAACGGACGGACGGACGGTTTTAGGAAGTTAATTCACCAAGAAACGAAACAGTAATCGAGGCAATCTTTGGAACGTCATCGAAATAAAATCAAAAACCAAAATAGTTTTGCTTTGTTTTAGTTCTTGAAATAATAATCAAAAATATACAATATATTTATTTTAATTCCGACAACCCAATCAAAGCATAATTGAGTTTCGCTTCTGTGTCATACATTCAAAATCATATACCCGAAACAAAATTTGAAACAATTTTGATTGTGATTAAGTTTATGAAAGGTTTTGTTCGTAACTATGAAAATTTCTGAGAGCATGGTATAGTAAATACAGGGTGGCGCAATAGAACATGCATATTGCATCATCTTTTTTTGCGGGGTAGAGAAGGCACGGACGGGGGGGCGCCTACATCGTTGGGTTGGCGGGCTCATGGAGTTTTAGTTGCTATGAATCACTTCGACGGGAAGCGTCGCGCATTTTGCGCGCGCGCATTTTACGGGAACTCTCGTTCATATATTGCTACTAGGCGACTATATTGTGCTGAATATGGACTACGGCGAATTAGTGAAGCTCCAAGTGCTAATTTAATTAAAATATGGGTAAAGCGTTTTCAAGAGACCGGTTCCACATTTAAACCACAAGCAAATGGTCGCTCAAGAACATCTAGGACCGAAGACAATGTTGAGAGAGTTATGAAGTCAGTACGAGGAAATCCACAAATGTCGACTCGCAAGAGATCGTCTGTCTTACAATTATCACGCCGAAGTTTGCAACGAATTTTAACATTGGATCTTAAACTGCATCCATATAAGCTGCAATTAACACAAGAATTGAAAGAGTCTGACTTCATAGCAAGGCTCGCATTTGCTAATGAAATGCTTAATCGATTTTCCAATTTTGACAATATCCTTATGAATGGGTTCGTAAACCGTCAAAATTGTCATTACTGGAACAGTGAAAATCCCAAAATCAAACACCAGAAACCATCGCATAGTCCTAAAGTGACAGTATGGGCAGCAATCTCTGGCAGAGGAATAATTGGTCCTTTTTTCTTCGAAAATGCGCGGGGCCAAAACATCACGGTTAATACGGAACGCTATGTTGAGATGTTGGACGGATTTTTGGCTCCAGAAATTGAAAGTTCAAGAATAGTGAATTCCAGAACTTGGTTCCAACAAGATGGAGCTACCTGTCACACATCAAATGACTCCATGGCGTTGGTGAAGCAGATGTTCCCTGGCAGACTGATTTCGAAAAGAGGTGATATCCCATGGCGCCCACGTAGTCCAGACTTGACGCCTCTTGACTTTTTTTGTGGGGATACCTCACACACAAAGTCTACAGTAATAATCCAAGAAACATCGTTCAGCTCAAGGAGAATATCCGTGGTGAAATGGCAGCCATTACACCAGTATTGCTGAAGAAAGTTTTCAATAATTTTCGCTTGCGGTTAGAGGAGTGCCGTCGTAGATGGGATCACCATTTAGATGATATAATTTTTAAAAAATAAACTCCATTTATTACTCTACAATGCCTTAGATTTATTTTAACCATACCTTTTGTATTTATTTTTTAATATATTTTTTAAATATGCACGTTCTATTGCGCCACCCTGTATATTATCTTCTTAATATATAAAAACGTTCGTGCATATGTTTGTCCGACCATCAGATCTTAACGATTACAGTTACAGTAGCCATATTCACACCATAGGGTCGGTTGGTGCCCGATTAGGTTTTAATGAAGTTTGGGGCCGGTAGGTGGCACTGGGGTAGACTTATTTCAAAAATTTATATTAATGAACCAATTTAATTGAAATTCAGAATGTGTGTTTCTTTGATCATGAGAAATTCGTTTGTGTATAAATGAACTCGGTAGGTGGCGCTGAGGTGGACTTTTTTCGAAAATTTATATTTATGGTCCGATTTTACTCAAATTAAAAATGTATGTATGTTTCATCATTTTAACATTTTGTATATGTTTAAATCCAGTAGGCGGCGTTTCGAAAATAATTTTTTTCCCTCCGATTTTACTCAAATTAAAAATGTATGTATGTTTGAACATTTCAATGTCTTCTTATATATACATAAAAATGAATCGTGGTTTGTTCCGATGCTTAAAACTTCAGAACGGCTGGACCGCTTTGAATAAATTTTTGTATATGCGTCTGGGTGGTGCCCGGGATGGTTTAGATTTACAATTCGATCCAATTGGACAAAGGGGCGTGGTACCTCCCATACAAAAAAAAAAAATTAAAAATCAATTATTTCTGCTCCTGCTTACGGTATTTGAACAAAATTTGGCGCGTAGGTTTGGTGTACATATTTTAAGTGCTACTGCAAATATGGGCGGGATTGGACAATGGGGCGTGGTACCTCCCATACAAACCATAAATTAAATATCCAATATTTCTGCTCCTGTTTACGGTATTTGAACAACATTTGGTACATCGGTTTGGTGTACATATCTTAAGTGCTGCTGCAAATATGGGCGGGATTAGACAATGGGGAGTGGTACCTCCTATACAAACCACAAATTAAAAAGCAATTATTCCTGCTCCTGCTAACGGTATTTAAACAGAATTTTGTATTTCGGTTGAGTGAACATATTTTAAGTTCTTCTGCAAATATAGGCGCTTCTTATTATAATAGACCGATTGGCATGAAACATTTCCAATAAAAATAAAATTTGAAGGCAAAGCAACGTTTGCCGGGTCGACTAGTTATATTATATAATTATTATTGTAATATCATTATTATATTATATAATTTATTTAAACCACATTTACCTTTCGCATCTTGGTTTCAGGCCTATTCATTCCTCTGCCGAAGAACAAAACTATATTTAGTTTATGTTCTGATTCAGATTAAGAAACAAAACTGCATAGAATTATAGTTTCCTTTCAGGTTCAAAATCGTACCGAAAATAAAATCAACATAATCAATGTAGGTCTCTAATTTCGCTTCAGGTAAAAGTAGAGTCAATAATGAGGTAAGTTGTTGATTCAAATATGAATTTGGAACAAATTTCTAATGTACTTTAATCGAATTTACAACATAAAAACTGAAACGGAGCTGAACTTTCGTGAAGGTTTCTGAGAAAATGTGCATAATTAACGCAATGTTTTGTCCCTTTAAAGCAGTTCAATAATTACAATTCAATTGTTGAATTTTCTGCGCATGAATTGGTTATGAACCACGAAAGAGATGCTGAACCCATCCAATGCACCACTTTTGACGATAAAATTCAATTTATTGTCAGACTTATTTCCTTTTAGCAAAACAAATCAATTCCAACGGTTCTCCAATATTTGTATGCCTACCGCATTATACGATTTGTCCATCCACAAAGTATTTCTTTAAAGCTGGAAAAGGATAATATTGTATGTGATGGACGATTTTATCTCAAATCAGCTCCGAACAATATTTTTTCGGTGATCGGCCTTCTCTTTTCAAGGCAATCAATATTAATTTGTGTCACGCGTGTCGGTAAAACTAATCGTAACCACTCTATTGATAGATATACTTGCCGTCTTCGCCTTATTCGATCTCGAAATCTACGGTTCCGACTATTATATTCTGATCTTAGCCATATGATGGCAGCTTATCTGCACAGCTCCTACTGGCGAGTTTTGACGGTGGCGTGAGGATCAGTTAGGCCTTGCGACTGGTTTCCTGCCTCATTATTTGGTGTTAGGCCCCTAGTGAAGGTATCACGCGATTTGTTGGCTGAGACTGAAATGGCAAGTAGAATCTTTGTGCTCCATTGTGGAGTTGCACTGCAACCGAGTGCTACAGACCCACAGAAGAGCAGAGGTGGTAAGAAAGACCTCATCTTGGCAATGGAAAGTATGTCCAATACTGACATACTAAATTTGGTATTTTCCGGCTGAAAGAAAGGACTAATAGTTGCATTAGCTTGTTCCCAAAATTGTCGACTTCTATTTCTAGGTAGTTTAAGTTCGCTTAGCTGTCTCAGGGGAGCGTTGGCAATCGATTTGTAATATGCCCAATGTGGTAAGTGTTTACATGTTGCTGCGTTGATTTCAACACCAAAAATATCTACATAATTAAGTCGATTCGAACCGAATGGAAACCACTAAAGAATCAGGGCAAGTTTATCCTTTTCCCCTTTTGCCTGACATTCTCCACATGTGGGCTAATATATTTAGTTTCGAATATTCGTTGTACTTTAATACAGAAAGTGTCAAATGCTAGGTATTGTAAAAAAATATAGATGATTCTTTGCCAATCTCATCAAATACAAATCAAAACCTTCCTGACCATTAATACTGTCTTGGCCATCGTTTGCGGAGGCTTAAAGCAATTTGGCCACGACCGCTTGCAATTGACGTTGTCGTAAATGATCCGCTTTTCATCAACGCTCAACATTCGTTTCAGAAATTGGTCAGTTCAGTAACGATTCGCAGATAGACATTCAGTTATTGAGGTTTTTACTGCGTTACATCGTGTGGCAACCATAAATCGAGTTTCAACTTTTTTTTTCGTTTGCATCCGGTCTTATTCAGATTATTCCAAACTGAATTATTCTTTGCGTAATGTCTAGCTCTTGGACAATCAAAAAGGTGCTTATGTGATAGATAGATATTTTTGGCAATTGGCTTTTCACAGCGTGGGGCTTTTGGATATCAAAATTACCGGAATGGTAAGGTTTTTGCAGCAGCAAGACCATAAACACAATTCACACTTTCAGCCGTCTTACTAGCGTTTTCGACATTTGACACGCACTCTCAAGCAATGCTAAGCTAAACAAGCACAAAACTCTCCAAGTATGAAACCCTATCTTTCCAGCGACACCTAGCGGAACGCACTCATACAACGCGAATACTAAAGCTATCGATTGGAAAAATTATGGATTTCTTATTACTATACCTACTAATAGAAACTCAAAAAATGCTTTAAATTATTGTTATTTTTATTTGACAATATTTTTAAATATAAACTTATTAATTTTTTTTGTACACGAAACGTGAGTGCTCCACATATTTATTCTTTTGCGTGTGTATTTCCTCTTTTGGATATTTCATGCAATGCATTAATTATGTAGAGCAAAATGATGGCAAATTCTTAATGTCATTCTTTACTCGAATTCCGCTTGGAAAGTAGCAAAACCACTTGTGATATTGTCCGTTTTATTAACTGAATACGAAGCTGTAAATAATTTAGACGATTCATAAGAATATTACTATTAAGCAGCTGTCCTGCGCCACTCTGTACTGCACACATCCATGGACCTTTATACTTTACAATGTATTATTGGCATTACGAGAAAATATTTTAGGATAAATGTTCTAATATATTAAGTCGTTCGACATGGGGCGCCACCTATGGGATATTAAATGTGCTTACCTAAAACATATACATACAAATCTCTCCCTCCCAAAATTCTCCTAGAAAGTATCGCACTCAGTTTCTTTTGCTCAAAAATGGATAAACAGATGTACGGAAGTTTGTTGCAAACAAAAAAAAAATAAACTTTAAAGATGGTCTCATATTTCATAATCAACTAATCTGCCCCTTAAAATTAGCTCCTTCATACCAATTTGTATACTCATCGAGAAATCCATAATTGGCAAATCGAATACCGTCAGCTTTAACGTTATATATTGAACATCACTCAACTCAGTCTTCAATCTACATCTGAGCAAATTTCGGGTCCGTAATATTACAAACCAATTTTATAAAACGTATTTGACTACCGTGCGGTGGAAACAAATATCAATTCAAAAATAAACATTCACTTCACTTATATCCACCATAAAGTTACTAAATAGTTTAGGCTTTTACATAGCACTTGTGGTATAATTATTACAAGGCAAATAGCTAGCCAGGTTAGTAACTTTAAATAGGCAACCATTATCCGCGCAATACTGTGTTCCGATTCAATTCATCGAAATTCGCTGATTATCATTCACAGACAACCTGTGAATATGTAAAACTTGTATTGAATTATAACTAATTTGATTTTAATTTTAAATTTTAGTCAGTTACCAATTAAAAAAAGATTAGAAAAAAGGGAGAATCACTTTTCAGCCATTTCAGTTACGAGACTTTTTTAGTATCTTCTTAGACTTTCCTTTTTATTGCGAAAAGAGCTTCCACAGAAAAGTGACTACCTTATGTTTTCATAGACACTTCTTCATGAGAGATGTGTCTTCACAGAAACCTTTCTGAATAAAGAGAGCTTTCATGGAAACTTTTCCGCATAAAGAGTGACACTTTTCTATAAAAAGAAATATCTTTATTGACAAAAAGTGCCTTTATTGGCACTTTTCTATGTGAAAAGGTGTCTTCATAGGTACTTTTCCATATGAGTGTCTTCATAGACATCATAGGCACTTTCCCATACGAAAAAGTGACTTCATACGATAGATGCAGTTCTATGTGAAAAAATGACTTCAAAGATACAGGGTTGCTCATATTCGACGGACCCATCTGGCAACGCCAAGAGATGTCAGATCGCTTAATGACATACCGCGTTTGAAGCGTCAGTCCAAGCAGATTTTTACCATGGAACAATACACGCCACGCGAGCGCTCTGAAATAGTTGAAATTTACATTCAACAGAAGAAGTCAATTGTGAAAACTCAACGTGCTTTTAAAATATTAAAAAATGTGAGAAGTGCGCTTTCTAAGAACACCATTAAGCGTTTATACGAAAAATTTTCGACTGGTGAGGCTCTTTCTAATCCGAAGAGGCCAAATAAAAGTCGACCAAGGCGATCGGCCGAGAATATCGCTGCCGTACGAGCCAGTGTTGAGAGGTCCCCAAGAACATCCCAAAAACGCCGTTCTCAGCAGTTGGGCATGGCTCGGTCCACTTTACAACGGATTATTCGCATTGATTTGCATTTGTTCCCGTACAAAATTCAATTGACGCAAAGATTGTTGCCTGCGGACAAGCCTCGTCGATTGGAATGGGCCCAACGAGTCATCGAAATGGCCAATGATGACGAGCAATTTTGGAACAAAATTATCATGTCCGATGAAGCAAAATTGCCGTATTTACGCCACTGAAAATCCTCAGGAGATTCAAGAATTGCCTCTTCATGACGAAAAAGTCACAGTTTGGTGCGGCGTTAGTGCGAAAACGGTCATTGGGCCGTTTTTCTTCCAAAACGAAAATGGCCATGCTGTTACCATCAACCAGGAGCGTTATCGCGACATAATGACCAATTTTGTGATGCCAATTATTCGTCGAAAGCATATGAGGCAGTTCTGGTTTCAACAAGACGGCGCTCCACCGCACACAAGTCGCATAACAATCGATTTTCTGAAGAATTTGTTTCCGGGCCGTTTGATGTCGAAAAGTGGTGATTTGGACTGGCCACCGCGTTCGCCCGATTTGACGCCCGCTGACTTCTTCTTGTGGGGACATTTGAAGTCAAAGGTTTACGTTAACAAGCCAAGGACCGTAGAAGAGCTCAAGGACAACATTCGTGAAGAAATAGCCGCTATTCCGGCCGAAAAGTTGGCGAAAACGATGGAAAATGCTGCAAAAAGGGCACAATACGCCATCAACGCCAGAGGCGGCCATTTGAGAGATATCATATTCAAAAATTGATGTAAACAAATCTACTTGGAACAAATTAAATGAATAAGATTGCCAACCGCCAAATTTTTATTTTTTTCTTTGATTTTTTTTTTTTAAACATGGGTCCGTCGAATATGGGCAACCCTGTACTATTCTGCATGTGAAAAAGTGTCTCCATAAACACTTTTCTATATAGAAATGTATCTTCATAGAAAAATGTGCCCCGATAGTGCCTCCGTAGACGGGTTTCTATGTGAAAAAGTGCTTTCATAGACACTTTTCTATTTGAAAAAATATCTTCGTATGCATTATCTTTAAGAGAAGACACGTTTCCATATGAGAATATCTTCATAGACACATGAATAGTGACTTCATAGATGCATTTCTATATGAAAAATGACTCCAAAGATACTATTCAATACGAAATAGACATTGAAATAGACATTGCCATGTGAAAAAGTGTCTCCACTTTGTATATGAATTTGTGTCTTCATAGAAAAATGTCTCTCTAGTGTCTTCGCACACGGATTTCTATACAAAAAAAGTGGTTTCATAGACATTTTTTTCAATTTGAAAAAAAAAAAAATATTCCTAGACATTTATCTATAAAAGAAGACACTTTTCTATATGAAAGTGTTTTCATAGACACATGAATAGCGACTTCAGAGATGTAAAAAATGATTTCAAGAATATTATTCTGTATAAAAAAGACACTTTTCAATGTGAAAAATGCCTATATGAATGTATAGGTATCTTCACAGACACTTTTCTTTGTACAAAAATGTCTCTCCCGGTTCTCTATATGAAAAAGTGCCTTCATAGACACTTTTCTATTTGAAAAAATATCTTGGTATACACTTATCTATAAGAGAATATACTTTTCCATATGAAAACTGACTTTATAGATGCATTTCTATGTAAAGAGTGACTTCATGAACGTTTTCCTGTACGAAAAGATGTATTTATGGACAATTTTCTATATGAAAATATGTCTTTATAAGAACAAATGCTGCTGATGCATGGATGACATGCAATCCTGTCAACGAGCATCGAAATGCCGACTTCCAGCTGAGCCAAAAACAAAAAACAAATCATGCCAAAGTCGAATACTACAGCAATATTGTGCACCCGAAAATTTTCAGATAGTGCATAAAGAACATCATCTGGGTGTTATATGATATTTTGGAGGAGAAGAAAACTCTGATTACCATTGTGAACTAATTTCTGGCCAAAAATTAAAAAAATATCATCGAACAATCGTTGTATACATCTGATACATTTCCAGCCGACCTTTTTTCCAAAAATCAAATTTCCTATTCAAAGCATGCGTTTTCAGTCGATAGAATACATCAAAGGGTATACACGACGAGTATTAAAATCCTTTCCGGAAAATGACTATGAAAGTTTCGATGACTTGATTATTCCTTGGCAGAAGTGTATGCATTATTTTGGAAGGGTCCTGCTTTGAAGCTGGTACAATAAACATGAATGAATAATGTTTCCTTGATCAATTCATGGTGCTCTTCTCACAGAATGTATTATTGCATATAATAAAGCGTAAATTGCCAGTTACCAAATAGTCCATATATTTTAGTACAAAAATTATGGTTTGTCACATGAAAGGAATGTCAACATGTGTTTATATTATTTAAATTGTTGTTACTTTTATCTGGTACAATGAAAATGTCTCCACTTTCCGAACATGCGCAACAGTGACTGCATCAATTTTGTGCTCAAATGTGGGCACTTCTATGCCTGTGGGTACTATTTATGCCTGTTGGTTGATTATTATTTGTGCATTTCGGGTATTAAATTGCTGTTATAGCCGTCAGAGAGATGCCAAGATCCGCGTCGACTGATGCTCTTTCTTGTTGATTTTTGTTACATGAGATGATTATTCGAATGTTGCTTGGAAAGTGGCAAAACCACGTGTGATATTGCCCGTTTTTACAGTTGTAAACACTCCATATACGCCCGGAGGTAAGGGAAGTAATTTGAAGACATTATTCATATATATGTTATCCAAATACGGCATATCAAATGTTTGCTGAAATTTCAATTAAAATTTGTTCGTATCTTTATGCGTATTATTATTTATTAAATGGGGGAAACAAAACTCACATTGAAAGGGCAATCATGTTTAATATTCGTAACGTTTTTAACCAGATTCCATCCCAGCCTCGTCAATGAATTTAGGTGTTGAGAAAAATTGCAGGTGACTGTGCGGTCGTACAGGAATGGTTTCCATCCGTTGAGGCGTTTCATTAACTGAACTCGAAGCTGTGAATAGTTTACATGATTCACAAGAATGATCGAAATTTATAGACCTTTTTATTAACTACAGCCCTAATTCGTTTTCGTAAATGTACTTTGTTTGTTGAAATGACCTGCATCCACTCAAAAATTCCTCAATATATCGTTGATACTACTACAAAATTCAGAGTAACCACAAACCAAATGCCTCAAAGCTAGCCGAAAGTGGGAAACTCTCCCATATTTCATTCATGGAATGAATCGATTTTTTTTTTATTCTGTACGAACACAAAATTGCTTTATTGTTTATATACTTTTGTTTAGTTATATTTAGGACCTACAATCTAGAAAATGTTAAATACACTTACATATTCTGTGTACACGGTACGATAACTACAACAACTCTCAAAAATTCCATCAAATTCTTTAATCTACTAAAATTGTTGCAAGCATCTTAACATTTTACAACAGAATGGAATACCTAAATTTTAAAAATTTGTTTCCACGGAACATTTTTCTCTCTATGTGGGACTCGGAATAAGAGACTGTAAAATTTTGCGAAAACCACTTAATAAGTAAGTAATAAATTTGTAAAACGTTCCCATATTTAGTACTTAGTCAATCCGTCTTCTTAAACTTAATCCCCTCATATTTGTTTGAATACTCACCGAGAAATCTGTAATTGGCAAATCGAATACCGTCACCTTTGCCGTAAAATATTGAACATCCCTCGACACAGCCTTCAATCTACACCTGTCTATACGAGCATATTTCGGGTCCGTAATATTACAAACTATATTTGTAAAACGTATTCGACTACCCTGCGGTAGAAACAAATATTAATTCAGAAATAGACACTCACTTTACTTGTATCCACCATTAAATTCTTACATAGCATATTACAAGGCAAATGGTCAGCAAGTATAGCAACTTTAAATAGGCAACCATTATGCGCGCAATACTGTGTTCCGATTCAATTCGTCAAACTTCTCTGGTTATCACTCGCATACACACTGTGAATATGTGAAGCTTATATTAAATTAAAACTAATTTGATTTTAATTTTAAACTATACTTTAGTTACCAATTAAAAAAAGATTAGTTTCTAGTCATTTCACAATTACAATTATTTTTGCCTAAGTACGTTTCGCTAAAAAAAACGTATTTTCGTACCAAAACGTCATTGTTTAGATTTCCACCGAAATATGTCGATGTTTTATTTTTGCAAATATTGTTCCACATTCTTCATAAAAGTGTCTTTATAGACACTTTTTCATATGAATACGTTCTTCATATAGACACTTTCCATACAGAGAAGTGTCTATGTAGACTACATAGACTTTCATTCTTTCATATAGAAAAGTGTCTATGTAGACGTGGGGACAGACACTTTTCTATATATAGGTGTCTTCGTAGACAATTTGCTGTATAAAACGTGTCACCGTAGATACTTTTCCAAATAAAAAAGCGTCTACGTAGGCACTTTTTCAAATTAAAATGTGTCTGCGTAGAGACTTTTCCAAATGAAAAGTGTTTTAATGGATACTTTTCTGTATGAAAAGTGTTTCCATGCGCAATTTTCTGTATGAAAAGTATCTCCATGTACGCTTGTCTGTATGAAAAGTGTTTCCATGGGCACTTGTCTGCATGAAAAATGTCTCCATGGACACTTTTCTGTATGAAAAGTGTCCGCATGGACACTTTTCTGTATGAAAAGTGTCTGCATGGACACTTTTCTGCATGAAAAGTGTTTGCATGGACACTTTTTCTGTGTAAAAAGCGTCTGCATGGACACTTTTCTGTATGAAAAGCGTCTGCATGGACACTTTTTCTGTGTAAAAAGTGCCTGCATGAATACTTTTCTGTATGAAAAGTGACTGCATGGACAATTTCTGCATAAAATGTGTCTCCATGGACCCTTTTCCGTATGAAAAGTGTCTTCACGAACACTTTTCCGTATGAAAAGTGTCTTCACGAACACTTTTCCGTATGAAAAGTGTCTTCACGGACACTTTTCCGTATGAAAAGTGTCTTCGTGGACACTTTTCTGTATGAAAAGTGTCTCCATGGGCACTTTTCTGTATGAA
>JAHXMU010000240.1:652673-678091 GCA_019455685.1 Philornis downsi
CACTTTTCTGTATGAAAAGTGTCTCCATGGGCACTTTTCTGTATGAAAAGTGTCTCCATGGGCACTTTTCTGTATGAAAAGTGTCTCCATGGGCACTTTTCTGTATGAAAAATATTTCCATGGACACTTCTGTATGAAAAGTGTATTCATGAACGCTTTTCTGTATGAAAACTATCTCCATGAATACATTTCTGTATGAAATGAACACAATTCTTAGAGAAAAAATTACAGAAATTTTATTGGTAAAAAACTTTCTACATTTCTTCATTTTACCTTTATTAACCAGAACAATTAGAAGCATTGGAGTTAGAATTATTTTTAATTATTTGTTCTTATAAAATGATTTTATCAAATATCGTATAGCATCGTAAAACAATGACTTCAACCACAACGTCTGCTTTCTGAAGTGTTAAAAATATGGTATTCCTTTTAAAATGTGTTTTGTGTTACTGGGTAAGAAAGGCATCGTCAGATATACGATTATTTTTCAATAATAATTAGTAATTTCTGAGGTGAATGAAAGATGATTGTCACCATCTTGGCGAAAAGCCAAAATGGTTAAAGACCAACCTTCGAACTGCACTCGAGTAACGATTAAGCAGCAGTACATTGTTATTTTTGTACAAATTTTGTACGAGAACCTTAATCATGCACTTTTTTCAAACTAACGTGATTTAGCATAGAACTACATTTAGCTTTCTTGTATGTTTTATAAGCTCGCTGGAAATCATTTTGCCATTTTGCTGTGGATCACATTCTGCCACTTGGAGATTCTTTCGTTACTATCATCTCGTTCTTAATGGCAACATATTGAGATGTATGTGTGGGTTCATTATACATTCATGCCATTATAGTCATATAATATATACCGTACAATACATACATACATATATGCAGTGGAATCAGCCAGTCAGTATCCTCCACCACGAGACGGCATCCTAATTCCGTCACTAACTGTATGCCCAAACATCACTTTCATCATCATGTAGTATACCCAAATCTCCATCAGAGTGTTGTGCATAAACGTTCTTAATTTAAAGATTCAGTTTTTTTTTAACTACTACTTCACTTTGCGTTAAATATGGTTAAAACTAATTTACATGAAATCTTAGGATCCTGAATGGTGCACAAGTAATCTAACCTTAACGTTTAGTGGATGAGCAAAACAACAACCAGCTGCGGTTGGATAGATATTTACAAAATTTTGTGGAAGCAGCTAAAACAACAGACAGTGTTAACGAAATGACAGAAAAAAACCCTCGCAGAACCGAAGGAGTGTCAGGGAAGTCCTTGGTGTCAGAGCTTGCAAATACTTTTAATGCAAAGGACAATCTGTACATTTTTATATAATGTGCTTGAGAGATGACAGACTGACTCAGTAATAACCGCCCCGACCAATTGATCCATGTTATGATCGCAAAATCTAAGCTTTAGGCCTCCAAAATGGTGTTGACGGTTACTTAGAAAAGGTTCTTGGAAATTTACGTTTCTAGGGGGTAAAACAGGGCAGAAAAGAGGCAAATAGCGTACCATTATCCAGTCCCAACAATCGAAGCTATAATTATAATATTGAGTGTGTGAGAAAAAAATGTTTAAAATTCGAATGCAATGGAGCGAATTTTCATTTTGGGAATGGCTGCTGAATTGTAACAAAATCGACTCATTTTTGAAACTCATGACGACTGGTGATGAAAAGCGAATCACTTACGACAACGTCAACCGAAAGCGGTCATCGTCAAATTTGCGCTAAGCCGGGACAAACTGTGCCCAAGCCAGTATGTATAGACGATCAAGAAGGGTTTTTTGTGTGTTTGGTGGGATTGCCAAGAAATCATTTGTTATGTGATACCGCCCAATGGCTAAACTCTTGGTTCTCAACTGTACTGCTAACATTTGGATGTCCTAAGGGAAGAAATCACCCAGAAGCGGTCATCTTTGGCCAATAGAAGTGGAATTGTGCTGCATCAGAACAATATTCCGGACGTGGCAGATTCTCATGCACTTACTTTATAATCCGCACATGGCACACCAAGTGATTATCATCTAGTCTTGTCTATAGCGACAGATATTGCTGGTGAAAATTTTGCCTTAAGAGAAACTTGTGAGGATCAATTGTCTTAGGGTTTTGCCAATAGGGACGAGGGCTACTATGAGAGGAGCACAATGATATTAAGTTTAAAATGACAATAAGTTATCGAATAAAACGACGTATATTTATCCTAAGTCGGATCATTTTAACTATACTAAATAAGGCCTTCAATAAATGAGGCCTTCAATGGCATATAAAAATAATGGATTACTTTTTACTACGCCTTATATTACAGTACACCTTATATCTACACCTTCTAATAGACTCGGTAAACTTTAGGATTCCAACAATTTGTTGCCATACATTTGATTGAATTCAATCATTGCTGCCAATTGAAAGGAATAAACTACGAGTATTTGGATTTATAGAATCATATCTTCCATGTTTCGGCCGAATTTCAGATTCGTATGCCGAAAGACCGATTCGTTACAGATTTTTGAAAAATAAATTAACAAAAATCTCCACAGTAACCAACTCTTTCATTGTGCTTTGTGATAGTCAGGGGAGGCCGCCAAAACACCTGAAATAATGCAGAACATTAACTCTAACCAAAAAGAGTTGCAGCGTTATGTTTGAGGGCGGAAATTCCGGTCACAATGCGGTTACACCCAATGAATGGAAAAGGAAGATAAACTTGCCACAATTAAAGAGATTATGAGTATTTCTATTTTTAGGCTGGCTGTTTTGCGACGACTACGAAAGTTAGGTGAAAAATGCCTTCTATGTAACTACTTTTAAAGACAAACTCTTTTTACACAATACACATTTGATACACCAAAAGTACTCTCCCTAGAACAATTCGAATGATAATCTACATTATATAACATGATTTGGTGGAGATAACTGGTTTTAAACGGCTTCGATGATACACAAACTCTGACGTTCATATCCTTAATTAAGTTATCATCTTCAAGTAGAACGGAAACGCACTATTAACTTACATTACAAGGACGTTCAATAATGTTGGTAGTTGAAGTGATAAGTTTGTACTCTCAAATGCAAAATATGTACGTATGTATGCGGGTACATGTATACATATAAATGTGACACTAGAAGGATCTTCCTTTTACAAGCTAATTGTTGTCAGGCGTTATCTATGACATTTATCCACAAAGTTTGCTTTCCCATCCTGTTCAAAGTAGCTGAGAAACTAGTTTAATTTCAATTTTTTTGCTCAATTCTGTGCGTTTTTTTTTTTTTGTTTCATTGTGTTAACTGGAACACATAACACCAGAAATACCCACACACACGTGATTGTACAGTGTCATTAGGAGCAAAAGCAAGCAAAAAATAACCTCTGGAGAGGCGTTGAGCACATTAACTCAGGAGCAGCTAAAACTAAAGCTGTGGATGACGCCACAAAGCGCAAATCTGGCGGCAGATGGCGGTGTGGGAATGTGTGTTCACACCACAGAGTAACAGGGGGAAAAACTATCAGATGATAACTACTGCACGCTGCTTTGCTTTAATAAGCATCCTACAGTTCCAGAAACTGGAACAAGTTTGGAGCACCACCCACTTAGTGGCTTTAGTGTGTCTACGTGTGCGTATTTATATGAAAGTCAATGAAAGGATAGGCGACGAGTGTATATGTGCACGTGTGTACGAAAACAGGACTGTTGTAAACTAAGAAACTAAAAATACAAAACACGAATAGCTATAATGGTTTACATTGTATTACCAGAATAATAAGTTTCCTTTGAATCCACATATGCATAAACATCACGGATGTTTCTGCCTGAGTGTCAGTTGATGTACGAGGTATTACACTAAATGTACGATGATTATTTACACTTGACACAAACTGATTATTCTATGTTTATGTTACAACAAACGAATGCAAATAATATTTCTAAATAACAAACTGTTTTAGTAACCAGTTTGATCTCGTGTTATTCGAGTTTCTTCACAGTAGAGTTGCAAGTTAATTCAGTTCGGATCCGCCTAAATATATCTCCCGTTGCAATAACTCGAGAACAGAACCGAATTAATGTTTTCCGCTTTGGACCTCGGACCCTCTGTTGAGGGCTATTTTAAGGAGTTTAACAGTTTAACAGTTCTTACTGTAAACAGGGTATTGAAACTATTGACTATCGCTGGAAAAAAATCTGTTGAGCTAAAAGGAGATTGTATTGAAAAATAAAGAAAATTTGTCCCAACGTCATTCTGTTTTCTTTGTTGGGTTGGCTAGTTTTGAGACCGCCCTTCGTAACTATGCAAAATAAAACCTTTAATGTCGTGTAAAAGTAAATTAATCCTTTTCCTACACCTTATACTCGTATATAAAAGGCGAAACTTCCTGTTAAGTTTAATATTTCACTGTTCTGAAAATTGTCAGGCACATAAAATTTTCCTACAATCCCAAAGAGATTGAGATTTGGGAATGGGAGAATGCTTCCCCATGCATTTTAGGACGCACTAAAAGCGATTTATTGTTTTGAAAATGCTTCCAAACGTCAATTTAAAAAACTTTTACCACTTGAATTCTTAGCACAGATATTGTGATATATCACAGCTCAAAGAATGATTAATGATTGTACCAGGTCTTGAACCCATATTCGTTTTGTATGCCAGTCATGTACACTAACCATTATTGCTTCACTGTTGTTTAAGCAAATACTCAATCTTGTTTATTATTTTATGTGAAAACCTCGAAGCAACCCAAATCCGTAACCAGAGTTGAATTTCACCTCATATTTAATGTAACTGCCGGTATTTCTGTAAATTCATTCATGTAAATAAATTTGTTGCCAGCAACTGCAAATAATTGCTTTGGCTTTCTTTTTTGATGGAACTGCAATGTTTTTGTCGTAGTTGGGATTATTTTATGCCACGAATACTGAAAATTAAACCTTTGACATGATTTTCAATAGGAGAATCGGTTTGTTGTTCCTTTTTTTTACACAATTTTTGCAATTTTGCGGCAACAACATTACGTTACTGCCTCTTCAGCTGAGTCTAACGCATTATTATGAAACCAACATTTTGTATATTAACTTACCATGTGGTTGAGGTTGCCGCCACTACTATGATCCTTTTGAAATAAAGTCCACGTGTTATTTGAATATCCTTGAATAGAGGGAAGTTGGACTAAAATGAGAGGAGAAAAGCGGAATAATAATAATGAGTAAAGAAAAAAGCGTAGTATCATTAAACAACGTCAGAATATTAATAAACGAAAAGACGGTCAAGGATGACTTCGCCCAGTGTGTTGGTTTCTAATACACCATAGATCTCGGCCTCCTCCTTTTTAAGTATGGGACATCCTTTTCTTGGGGCACTTTTTTCTTTTAGCACAATTCAGCACAATTCACAATCTGGGGAGCATTTAAGGAAACAAAAAAAAAACAAATATCATGATATGTAGGCGAGTATCATTTTATATTTACTTTACGGTTGAAATGCAAGGTGAAACCAGGGAAACTAATTAAAAGTAAGAAAAGAACGGCCTTTGTTAAAAGTAACCTTTGTTGGATGAACGAAAGTGGATGAAAAGAATATTTAGGAAAAGATACTCTTTAAATATAAAATTATTTTTTTATACGAAATTGTCTAATAAGACGGTTTTCTTACAGGAAATATGAGGAGGGACCTTTCATATAAAGGATTATATTTAAAAGCCGAAATTATTGAAAATTAGATTAGGTCCCAACAAATATTAACTACACAAGCAAAACATTATAAAAATTATGGTTGTAAGCATATAAAGCTGAAGTATCCAGTTTCGGTTTTTACATTTCACAAATGTAGATTTGCCGTCAGAGTCTTTCAGGAAATGCGATGGACATAACAAGGATACACTCAGTGCGAAAACTGTGACATCTACTACAGCCCTAATGCCAAAAGCATAAATTTGGATACGAATATTTAGTGAGCAATCAATCATTATCCCCATCTAGATGTAAGATTTTTTGGCACGCTAAATTGACAATACGTCCCGACAGACGACAAAGCCAAAGAAAGCAAAGATGTATTATACTTTATGAATGCATTCAATGAGCACACCAGTTCTCTCCTGAACACAACATTAGATTTGTTAAGGTCAATGTCAATGGCAAATGAATCGTAAAATACAGGGGTTATTGCTCGAAGTGTTACCAATTTATGCTGCTATAGCAGTCAAACGACTATTGATAGCGCACTCATTTCTTGACAAGCGCCAGTCTACTACGATATTTACAAGCCTACGGATGCATATCGCTTCGTGCCGCCGTTAAAAACAGTTATCGAAATGTAATTCAAAAGCAACAGGGCTAATGTTTTATATTTGACCCTGTTAATGACCTATGACATTTACGTGCGAAGAAAATGTTTGCAAATAATGCTGCTAACACCAAAAAACGCCATTGGAGGTGGACATCCAAATTTAACAACATCACCAGAAATGATTCGATAGAAGATAGAAGGCCAGAATTCAACATAATCCACGACAAAGCACAGTGTAGTCGTAATTAGCTAAAAATGTCAACTATAATTAAAAAAATGAACTATAATTAAAGACCTGCAAAATACAAAAAGTGCAAAATTTAACAACTGCACAAAAGGCTGTCCGCCTAGAAAGAGCAAATGCGAACAATTGCATGCTGGTAACGAATGTAAATTTTTTTGTTCTTTTCAGATGAAAAAGTTTTTACGACTCAGCAATAAGTGAACAAACTAAACGATCGGGTATCTGTAGATTCCAAATCAAAAGCCTATTTAGACCAGCGGCGATGTTAGAAACTAATTGTTTGCCGGTGAATCCATTTAAGACCGGTGACAAGGAGCTCATAACTAAAGCTTATTCTTAAAGTATTTTCGAAAAGCTACTGTCAGGTGTGCATTTCGTTGGTGGAGAGCGCTCCACTTGGTCACAGTGGGACCAAATATATTTTCCTATTTGGGAATATTCTTTCATATTTCTGTGTTCTGAAAGTCTTCTGAAATATGTGGATGGTGGTTTCTTGAAGCACTTATCAAGCGCTTTCACCTGGTATATAATTTATCGGTGGAGAACTCTCCATTTGACCACGGCGGGACAAATTGTTGTCCTGGATGTGGAATAGAAAATCTTAAATCGCGAATTTCTGATAATCAGCCGAAACTTGTGGGGTACAAATTCTGAAAGTGCTTCCAAAAATATATTGCTGAGTGTGCATTTCGCTGGTGGAGAATGCTCCATTTGGTCATAGTGAGATAAAACATATTTTCGTATTGGGGAATATATTTTTTTATATTTCTGTGTTCTGAATATCTTTTGAAGTGCTTTCTAGTAGTATTTATAAAGGGCTTTCACCCGGTACATATTCGATCGGTGGAGAATGCTCCATTTGGCCACAGTGCGACAAAATGCTGTCCTGGGATGTGAAATAGAAAATCTTAAATTGCAGATTCCCGAAAATCAGTGGAAACTTGTGGTGTACAAATTCTGAAAATTTCGTTGGTGGAAAATGCTCCACTTGGTTAAAGTCCTCATATATTTCTGCAGATACCGATATTTTTATGCCATCTTTTCGGAATCCCTGTTGTATTTCGAGGAAACTATTATGAGTTTAGTTTATGTTCTGAACGATATCAACGTTTGTGAATTTTATCGTGCACAGACCCATTATTATTACCCATTATTATGTGTTTTTACTTGTGCCCCAACCTTAAAGGTCCGTTGCGGCGACGTGTTTGACTGACAGCTAAGTTGATTGCATATATTTTAATGAAGAGCGTCACATTCACGACGTATGCGTTGCCGTAACGGATTAAAGTTGGTTAACTCTCAACTTTTGACGTACGGCAAGTCCGTAACAGAAATCAGCTGATTAATTTAGTTCATTAGCAGTTTGTTTTTCTGGTTATTGGTTGCAGCTTTTTCTTTTGCCTTTTTTTTAATTAATTTTTTGTTTCATTTAATTATTTAAATGGAATTTATGCTTATAGAAGCGGTGCAGATGCACCCTTGTCTTTTTGATAAGACAATTAAAGCATATCGCGACAAGGTTGCAGGAGAAACATCGTGGAGGACTGTGGCGGCTGCCACAAACGCAACTGGTGAGTTAATTTTTAAATAAATTATTTGAATGTTGATATTGACAACATGTATTTTATATTATATTGCAGTGGAGCAATGCCAGTGTCGCTGGAGGTCTCTTCGCGACAGGTACGTGAAGGAGGTCAATGCAGCCAAGGCTCCATCGGGAAGTGGTGTCAAAGACGGGAGTGGTTGGCGCTACATGGACGCGATGTCCTTTTTGCAACGCCACGTTGCTCCGCGCAGGTAATTTCAAAGCTTTGCCATTATGTTTATGGACATTTCTAATCAAATTTATTTTCCAGAACATGTTTGTTTGTTTGCTGTGAGCTGCCACCTCCTCTCGGCCAATCAACACCACATACACTCGAACCAGAAGGTAGGAAATGGAGTGATAAGAGGAAAATGCAGGAGGATAGGTTCGAGACCCTTTGTGGCTCTGTGTCTGACTGGATTAAAAACCAGCCAGCACAGAGTCAGACTCCACAGCCGGTGTCTCGCAACCAGGATTTTTTAAAAGTGCTAGACGGCTACTTGCAGAAGCACTCTGAGGACGACCAAGATAGGCTAAAGGTCCAATTGCTGAACATGGTTGTGAATTTTGAAAAATGATGTGATGTATTAATGTGAATTTTTAGTTTTTTAGTTTTATATATATATATTCTCTTCGAATTTTTTGATGACCAGTGATCAATTATGTTGATTTATATATTTAGCGAACTTTGTGGTCTTTTTTTGTGATGCAAATAAAACAACTTTTAACAACATTTCAATATTATTTTATACGTATTTTTATTATTAAACAAATATGAAGCTACTGCGGGGAATATTGCTTAATCGGGTGTGAAACGATATAACTCATAAGTTCAGCCCTTAATTTGAATGCGCATTTTGATGCATTATTTGACGCTGTTCTCCTGGCTCTTTGCAAAGGGACAGATATTTCACTACGCCACAGCCCATTGATCTGAATTGTGCCGTCGTCACGGTCGACATATTCTGGCGGACAATAACTGCCATCATGCATTTTGAGGAAATTGTGAAGAAGCACCGTGGCTTTAATAACTTTCTCTGCGGATTCGGGACTCATTTGTAGGGGTGACAACAAAAGCAATGGAGTATTTCCTCTTATAATTGTAAAACTGGGAGCCAGAGTTCGGTGGGCAAGTTAAATCGATGTGCATGCCATCAATGGCACCAACACAATTAGGCATGTCCCACATTGTATAAAAATCACTGGCGATTCGCTTCCACTCATTTTCCTGTGGGACTGATAAATATATTGGGCCAAGTATTTCCCAAAGCACTTCGCAGGTTTCTGCAACTATTCCTTTCATAGTTGACACTCCCATTTTAAAGGCAGCAAAAAATAGCTGCTTACTTCCGCCATGAGCCAATACCTTAAATGTTATAAAAGAATTTTAAAATGTTAACCGGACTCATACGATTACATGTAAGTACATATGTATAAAAACTTACACAAGGGTTATAAAAAGTCGACATTCCGGTGAAATTGAAGTTCTGTTGGAGTGCTTGGTTAACCGTTCTTTAACGAAAGTAAGGAGGAGATCGAACGTCTTCTTCTCCATCCTTATGGTTTGGTGGAATTTGTCTGGGAAGCAAAAAGTGGTTGCGAAAAACCCATGCGAGTCGCGATTTCGCAGTAGTGGTCGCACCCAATATCTTCGTTGCCCGTACAATTTTCTCAAACACTCTCGGGCTTCGAACAACATAAGCATTATTGATATTACGTTCATTAATTGGGCAGTGTCCATATTGAATTTACTTGGCAGTCTATTTTGCAAAATTGCGATAAAATTTTGTGTGCGCTAAAAACTGAATTTTACCGCCAATACTGATCAGCTGTTTTCTCATATACGGCAACGGATTTGTTGTGACGACTCTAGACTCTTCATACGTCATGTCAGTCAAATACGTTGCCGCAACGTATTCAACGGATTCTATGTGTCAGAGCCTTTAAACATTTTAACAGCACCGTTATCGCTTGTGTGGTCTGTGGTCGGCGCTTTTGCTAGTTAAATACGGATTTATTTTCGCGCACATGCAAATATCTTAGGGAAACTATGAGAAAGGCTGCAATAAATATTACTGGTGAAATCCTCAAGTAAGACTTCAATATTACTTGCTTGCTCTCACGTTGTAGATATCATTGGCCGAAAACTGCAAAATGTTACTGCAGTCTTCTCAAGCATTGAGGTGTTAACAAAAGTGCATCTGTTGGTAAACTGAGAAAAAACAAATTTGTTTATTTCAACGAGCAAAGAATATTCTTGAGTGGGACGTTGCATGGACGTAGACAACTATATCTTTGCAGTTTAGTAAGCGATTTAATGGCAGGGCCCCTCCATCGACGAACAAAAGAACTATACCAGACGCTAGTTCAATCATCTTGTTGTACAGAACAGAATACTGACTTATAACAATACCCAATTGCTCCTTAAATTATAACGTATAGTAAAAATTCATTAATTTTCCAACAGATGGCTAAAGTAATCAGTATTTCGTGTTGCATAACTGCGATCGGGTTACGGTAGATGGCATTTGAACGATAAGATTTCGTATTCAAAAAACTACTCAAGCAAATTTGTTATTGTTTAACTCAATATTTTTTGAGCGCCGGTCAAAGATAGGCACCAGCAAAACGAAAATAAACTATATTTAACAGTTTTTCTTCGATGAAAACGAAAACGAAAACAGAAGCAAGGCAGGCGGCTGAAAATGTGAATAGCGTTTATGGTGTTGAACCATAATAATTAATTACATACAATTTTGGTCTTGTCAATTCCGTTCCGGTAATTTCGATCTCGAAAATCCACCACAATCTGAAAATCTAAGTACCAAAAATATCGATAAAATAATGAAAATCGTTCATTTCCGACTATCATGTAAGCACTATTTCGATTGGCCAGGAATTAATAAACTTTACACTAAAGCCGTCAGCCCCTAGAATAACGCTGAACGAGGTAACACGAGTTAACGCAACAAAAAACCTTATCGACTCAATAATTTCCATCTGCGCTTATTTGCTGAACAAAATCGACAAACTTCTGAAAACATAGTGAATAGCGATGAAAAGTTGGTCAAAGTGAAGCCCTCCATATCAGGTGAAAAATTAACCTGAAGAGAAGAGAATTATTATACTTGGACCATGCCATTACGAAATACGATGACCGCCCACGAATTGGTTGCAGGAGTAGATCCTTTTGAGATAGTTTTCGACCACCTGTTCGCACATTTCGGGCTGTATCTGGGCGATAACTTGACCAATGTTGATTTTCAAATGCTCCAACGTTCGGGAATTATCCGCGTAAACAGGGTCTTTGACGTAGCCTTACAAAAAAAGTCGAACGGCGTCAAATCGAATGATCTTAGTAGCCGATTGATGCCGCCAAAACGTGAAATTACGCATTCTAGAAACTTCTAATGCAATAAAGTTGAAATCGGCCATCATGTCCATATCATAGGTCGCGGCACCAGCTAGTAGAATCCACATATCGTGCAGTTCATAATCTTCAATTGCAGAACAAAAAAAGGCGGTTATCATTATGCCATAGCGCCCTGAATTGACGGTGGCGGTTCTTTGGATTATCCGCCACACTTTCGTTTACAGCAGCGATATTTTCGGCAATGCGTACATTGCGATGATGGTACTGGCCTGACCATACATGTAACGCTTCTAGTCTCTTCAAATTTCGTTATAACTTTGCAAATTCCTTGCATAGTAGGTCGATTATAACGACCACAGTCACCCCGTAATGCACGAAAAATGCCCACGGTTAAATCACCACTTTTGTAGTAAGTTTTAACTATTTTTACGCGTTCTTCGGTTGTTAAACGATCCATATTCGTAAATGGCAAACCTTTCACTCCATAAATAACGCTTCAGATGACAGGTATTTAACAGCTGACAGCCTTGCCAGACTGGTCGTTTCGAAACCACTAAATGGATAATTATTAGATCTGTAAGGCCACGTATGTGGCCTTCCAATAATTTGATTTACACATTAACGATTTAACAGTAGTCAGTTGAAATATACCACACCATATTCCCCTTTTCAATTTTCATATCAACCGCTCGCTATGTGATTCATTGCAAATCCAAATTGATAAATACCTATTCAGAGAGATTTATCAACGCAAAATATAATAACTTAGGTTATGTTTACATACAATAACCATCTAATGATAATATGCCTTACGTCTGTCTCATCCTGCCCCTACTCGTTCACCCTCTCAATTCCACTCTCTGACAGCAAAGCGTGTTAAATAAAATAAATATTAATTAAATTGTCATTTTGTCCTCATTTTCTATGGGCAAACACGCAGAAAGCGGAAAGCGTATCAAGGCAAAATGATGAAACCAACCCACCCCATTTATTACGCAGTCGAGGTCGGTCGTTGGTGGTTGATGTTTTTCAAACAGAACTCCCTCAACAAGCTGCTCGAAAAGCTAATGAGCTGCAACAAGAATGCATCGCAATGTGCTCTACTCTCGAGGGCACCGCAATGAAAACTTAACATAGAAAGGATTATTGACTAGCGCACACACTGGCGTGGAGAAATGTTAACTAACATGGGAAGATGCATTAATTAATACAAAATAATTAAAATATCAAACAATTCGCATAAGATACTAATAAACATTGTAATGCTATCAATTATGAAAATGATAACTAAACCGGCAGCTTTAGTTATTGTAGAGATATTAAAAGATAATTTTTATAGGGTTGCGCACGAATCGTGCTGGTGTCAACTATCATTGGGGATCGTTATTTAAAAATGTTAAAGAAGTTTTTTTTACCCAGAACTGTGCCGCAGACGTATCCGTTTCAACGGCATTCGGTTCCAGTAACATGGAGCAACTGCTCATATATCCAGACCGGTTATGGCAGAGTTTCAACGAAAATTCCCAAAACAAAATAATATTCATTTTCCGATGGCATCCATAAGATCAGTTGACCTTGGATGCACCAGACTTTTGTATGGAATTATGTCAAGCAAGAAGTGTGCAAAACGAAACCGAAGAATTTTACTGAATTAAAGCAGTCCACTAAAACAATAATTGAGGCGATCCTGCATGAATAATTTTCTGATCAGGTAATGCATATGCGTGGATGCGCATGAAGGTCATTTACGGTCTATCATCTTCAAAACCAATTAGTTATACGAAATAAAGTAGAATTTTCTATAAAAAAAAAATAAATAAATGAAATGCGTTGATAAAAAAAATATTTGAGTTCCTTGTTGTAGCGTAATTGGTGCGCCACCCATTTACGTAAACGAAAACAAGTGTTTGTCGATTTATCAAAGACTGTTAACATAACCGCTGATAATTAGCAGAGAACTTTTAATTAATATACAAATAGTAACATAAAAATGTTATTGATTGTATTGCAAATCAGCTGACTAGTGATAAAATATCGATTTTTTATGTCAGTTAACACATAAATCATAACAGTGAATTTAAGGAAACAATTTATTTAACTAAATGGAAATGCTAACAAATATAGAAATGTTAAAAAACATCAAGACTTGAACAATAAGAATTAAACAACATATTAGAGTTATATAACAAAAGAAAAAAAAAACAAATAAATAAGTAAAAAATTTATAAAAAAAATGCTAAAAAAATGTATAAATGACACTTAACGTTAGATTGCCAATTTAGATTTTTTCCGTTTATTTATTTTTTCAACCTTTTTTTTGAATTTGTTTTTTTTACTTTTTATTTTTTTTTTTTTTTTTTCCTTTTATTTTTATTTTTTTTATTTTTTTATCTTTTCATTTTTTTTTTATTTTTATTTTTTTTTATTTTTATTTTTTTTTATTTTTTTTTTTTTATACTTTTTTATTTTTTATACTTTTTTATTTTTTATACTTTTTATATTTTTTATATGCTTTTACTTTTATTTATTTTTATTTTTATTTTTATTTTTTTTTTTTACTCATAAAATAAATTTTTTTCCATATAGGAAACTTAAAATAATTCAAATTTTCCACTAAAAATAGTTACTGTGGCAGTAAACATAATGGAAAACGATGTGACAGTGACAAGTCCTTGGGACGATGAAAGTTGTGGTTCTACGAATAGTTTAAAAAATATAAAACATCTAAAAAAAAATACAGCTATCCTAATTCAGAATATTAGTTTTAAAGTTGAGGCCTCCGTTGGAGCAGAAGTAGATGAAAACTTCACACAATTTCCTAGCCTTTTCGATAAGTATTTTGAGGTACAGTTACATTCTGAATTCAGATTATGTTAGCATTTTAGTAGATTTCATTCCGAGACGTAATTTCAAATCAATACATATATTATATAAAATTTAATGAACTATATTTATCTGGAGAAATACACATTTTCTACTTGAAGTTTTTTATCTGATACGCTAAGCAAAACAGCCTCTTTCACAGGTTTTTTACTACTTTTAATATTACCTTTATTCCCATGAATACAACGATCTGTAATCGTTCTTATATATAAAAAAATACCTTAAAAATTTTGATTTAGTAATAGGAATATAATTTTTGATACGCTTATGACTACAAAAATAGAACTGTTGTACAACTTTTGGAATATTGTGCAGGTTTTAAAATACATTAATCAAAATAAATAGTCTGGTAAATAATCCAAAGCTGAGCCCAAGACCATAAAAACTGTTTCATCGTTTTGAATACACTAATAATAATAAGTTGCATTTTAAAACAATTTGTTGTAATAGCAAAAAATAGAAAAAATTTTATTGACTTGCTTTAAATATAAATAAAGGTCTCATTTCTTAAGTGTCAACCCATAAAACTTAGTGATGTACTTCAGTGAAAAGAATTTAAAACAATTTCTTTACGAAAGTTAGCTTTGTTATTTTTTTTTTTTTTTTTCTCGCCAAATGTTTGCTCTTTTCGTTATCGAATTCTGGCAACACTACTTAACATAGACATTTTATCTTCTATTATACAAGATAAAATGGTAAGCGCATAACTCAAGAACGCCTGGGCCGATTTGGCTCAAATTTTTTCTCAATTGTTCGTAATTGCCTGGGGAAGGGTTTTACGAAAGAAAATTTTGAGAAAACCCTCCTGAAAAGTCGGACAATTGAAAAAATCGAAAATTGATTTTTTTTATGGAATTTTGTGTGCAATTGTTCTGGAATGTCTTTTCGAATGGCAAAATAGAAAACTGTTAGTGGAAAATACGAAAAATTCCGGAAAAGCGTGAAAAATTTCAATTTGTTTCGACGAAATTTTGCATTTTATCACATGATTTGATGATTTTGCGCCATATAAAAGTGGAAAATTCGTTGTGAAGCTCGGAAAATTTCGGAAAATTACGAAATTTATTGCGATAAAATATGTTTTGCGTGAATTTTGGGTGGAGAAGTTAATGAGACAAATAACAGATGGCGCTGTGCTACGTTCAATGCTGAAACTGAGCGCAATTTGACACCTGCACTTTTCGCATTGTGATTTTCTATAAAACTAATGTTCTATTAAACAAATTCGGATACTCATATAGCGCGTATCACATCCATTAACGGTACGAGCAGTACGATCAATTGAAATTTAGTGCAAGGTTTATCAATTCGATCATTTTTTCAGAAAATAAGTTTGAGTGTAAAAAGTGAGGTTACCTTATTGGATTGCGGGCATTTATTGCGATACATTCATTTTGTAAGTTTTTTTTTTTTTTGAAAAAAATTGTCTTTTTAATAGGATTAGTCAAAAAGGACTTTATTCCATTTCAGGGAGAGTTATTTGACTAATGCCACCTATTAGACGATCAAATCGTGGACTTCGTACACGTAGTGCAATAATTAGTCAGAAAGTCCGTGATAATCAAATCCGAGAGGAACGCGCAGAACATAATGGATGGAGACCTGCCCATATTGCACAAGTTCGCGCTGCACAATCACCACCTCACATCGTTCACATCGTCGAAGGAGGAACTCATCACCAAAGTGTTCCCCGGCAATGCGCAAAATTATAAAAAATCTCGATTGGATTAGTGAAAGGGCAATACTAGCAGCGAAGAATAAGGACGTCGATTACTTGAATTTGATTATTCAAGGTCAAATCGCTGGGGAACTGCATTCGTACAAATCCGTTGACAGCGTGACCGAAGAGAATGAAGCGACAAACTATCCGACGGAATTTTTGAACTCGCTTGATGTGCCAGGAACACCGCGGCATAATTTACAGCTGAAGGTAGGATCGATCATAATCATGTTGCGGAATCTGAATCATCCGAAATTGTGAAACGGTACGCGGTTGTCCATCAAGAAACTGATGAACAATGTAATTCAAGCGACGATTATCGAGGCAAATTCAAAGAAGAAGTCCTTATTCCACGAATTCCGAGAATTCCAACTGATCTTCCATTCCAATTTAAGCGGATTCAGTTCCCCATTCGATTGGCTTTTACGAAGACAATAAATAAATCGCAAGGCCAGTCGTTGGAAGTCTGGGGGATTAATTTCGAATTTCCTTGTCTTTCCACAGTCAGCTGTACGTTGCCTGTTCGCGTGTTGGGAAACCGTCTTCGTTGTTTGTTTTTGCGCCGGAAAACAAATCAAAAAACATTGTTCATCATATCGCTCTCTACTGATTTCGATTTCACTCAAATAAATCGCATTGAAATTTGTACTATCTGTGTTTTATTATTACTCGAGAGTTTATCTGAAGGCGTTAAATTGTGGCGAGTCGAAGTTCGCCGGGTCCGCTAGTTTAATATAGAAATGAGAACCATATGGCAATTAATAAAAAAAGTTTACTCAATAAACAAACAATGGTAATTAGCATAAAAATCCTAACAAACATAAGAATATTAATTAATATAAAAATGTAAACTACCATATGGGCAAATAATTATGATAATACTCCAAGCGTCGTTTAATCCGTTTTGAGATATTTAAAAGTTTACATTTCAATGAATTTCACATAATTTTTGTCCCAAACAAGAAAATGTCTATATGAAAATTTGCTGTCACGACATCGAACTTTTCAGAAAAATAAAAGCTGTGTATTTGTAGTCGTTTCAGAAGTTCACAAAAAAAATTAAATGAACTGTAATTTGTAGTATTTCATAGATAAACCTAAAATGAATTTGCAGTTTCTGAACTCATACTATCATGTTTTATTATTATGTTTTATTCGTGATAAATTGGAGGTACGAATATATCCTTAAACTTTTCATGTGTTATAAGTTGCAGGCTGGCGTACAGGGTACTCTGAGGGTACATTCTAGAAAAGTTGTGGCCTTTGTCAAATATCCAGTTACTTAAATTTAGCATTTTCATTGATGTTGGTTAAATATAATATAAATATGCTATATACTTATAGCATTATAAATATGTCCATAGGTCATATATTTAGGAGGTAGATAAACTCGTTTTTGTCGTTTCCTTTCTTTCTGCTTATAACGTTTCCAAATTTCGTTTCGTTTTCTTCGTTTCCTTTCCAACTTTCTCTATATTTGACCGAATGTGTGTCACTGGGGCCACTTTCAGAATAACAATTGTGCCGGATACAACTTACACAAATCTACTCTAACGTTTTTTTTTTTTTTAATTTTGCGAAATTTGCTTTTATGCACTGAAAGATCATTACATAGCAATATGTACGTAACTAAATACGAACGTAAATAAACACTTTTTTTAACTATAACTATATTTTATTTTCATTATTTATTGGCACATATGTTAACGTAAAAATAAATAACAAAAAAAAAGTAATAAAAATGTTCAGTAACACGAAAACGTCATTTACATAAAAATATTAACATAAAAAATTTCAATTAACATTCAACATTTTAACTAACGTAAAAATGTTAATTGAAATAAAAATGTTAATTAACTTAAAGTCTTTAAATAATTCGAAATCCTGATTAATTTTAATCAAACATTAATTTATTTAGAAAGAGTGACTAATATCGAAAAATTAGTTTAGAAAAATTTCAAGCACATTTCACTTAACATACAAACATTGAAGAAATACAAAAAAGAATTGTCCAAAAACTGCTACTGATATGTTCCGAAACATGGATATAAAGGAAACTTGCGTACTTGTATTTTTCTTAAAAGCTCTTTCACTGAAGCTATTTTTAAGCTTATATGTTTACACATATTGACGAAAAAATAAGTACACCTGCTAATTTTTGGTTTATGTTTAATTCTAGTTACTTTAACGGAAAGTTTTTTTTATTTAATTAACTTTAATATGGTAATGCCTTTAAAAGTAAAAACAAAAGTGTGAGTTAGTTTTGTTCAGGTGTGATTTCAGTACTTGGTCAAAATAATAAATACATTGCTCAATTCTTTAATATTTTCGCAGCCTGCTGTAGTCTTTTTGGAAAGACTAGTTCTTTATTCATAACAAAATATTTTGTTAAAAAAAAAAAAATCAGCCATGGGTCGAAAGTCATTTTTCTCCGTAAGAGAGAAAAATTGTTTCAAGACTAAGAGAAAGTGGCCAAAGTCTTCGTTCTATAGCAGAAACTTTGCAAGATGTCATTCATATCGGAGGAGACGATGAAAGAAAATGACGAAACATTTTGTGGGGCGATAAAACAAAAGTGAATGTATTTGGAAACGACTGTGCCCGGAATGTTGGACGTCCTAAGGGTAAGGAATTCCATGTTCGCTTTACAAAGAAGACGGTCAAGCACGGGGGCGATACAACGAATTACCGACACTGTGACCAGATTCCAATTCTTCAATTTCAATATCCGGACTTAAATCCAATCGAAAATCTTTGAGGAGAGTTGAAACGAAGAATTTCAAAGAAGGTTCTTAAAAATAAGGATCAATTATGGAATTTTGTTCAAAAAACTTGGTATGAAATACATGTAGAAACCTGCAGGAAGCGTATTGCCAGCATGCTAAAAAGAGTTAACAAAATACATGAGTGGTATGTGCTAGCCGAACTTATTGAAGAAATGGATTAAACCAAGTTACGCAGTCTTTGATTGTTAAACAATCCACATTCGTAAATGCAAGCCTTTTACTAAACAAATAACACTTCAGATGAAAGGTATTTAACAGCTGACAACCTTACCAGACTGACGGTTTTGAAGTCAATAAACGTATAACTCTATATAATAAACACCCAGTGTCATCATAAATACAGGATGGCTCATGATTGCTAATACAAAGATGTTGAAAGAGTGTTTGTGATATTTTTCATACAGGCAGACCTCTTGTGGAAAATTGGAAAATTTTCCAATGAACCGATTTCAAGAAATTCCACATTCCGGCCAACAATGTTTCCTTAATTTACTGCAAGCAACTGTTTTTTTTTTTTCACTTCATTAGAAGCAGGAAGTTGATAAAACAAAGGCCAAAGACAGGTTAGAGAATTTTAAAAAACAAATAGAGAACCAATTGAAATCTGAAATCAACGTAAGTAATATGAAAAAAAATCTCTTAAAATTACTTAAATATTTCAGAACATTTATTGAATTTTATATTTTTACTAATGTGTCTAAAATTTAAGAACAATTTTTAATCGAAAATATGTCTTTTTCTAAATTGATAACAACACTTCAACACGCACGTGTGCTAATTTTCAGATCTGAAACATTGAAGCAAAAAGTTATTTTGGCGATTTTTACAATCTGTTTTTTTTAATGAACAAAAAAGTTTCCTTAAAATTTTGTTTACGGAATGGAAGTTATGTTGCGGAAACACTCAGATTATTTCAAAAGCTCTTCGATAAATAGGTTTTTTGGACATAAACCTTTATAATTGGTACAAATAGTTCAACGAATCCCGAGTTAAAGATGAAGAGCCCTCCGGGCGAATATTAATCTCTGCCAAAGAAAGACTTAGGAACCTTTCTGATAATGGAATTTCAAGTGGAATAGTCTACACCATTTTACAAGATATTTTGGGCTTCAATTTTCCGCAAAAAATCGCCGCGTTAGAACGTATGAGAACCCTATTATTACAGGAGATAAAACCTGCAATCACGTTTATCAACCGGAAACAATTGATTAAACGAGGAAATATCGTAACAAAGGTGAAACAAGAACAAAACAACTCTTGGTTTTTGTGCCACAATAGTGCGCTATTTTATACCGTATATTCTCTTCAAAGGTTTTTGACAAAAAAAAAAATTCAACGAATATGGCTCTACAACCATCGTATTTGCCTAATTCAGCACCGGCTGAAACTTCCGGATATTTCCCAAACGCAAAAGATGCCTTCAGGGAGGCTGTTTTGGTGCGGTAGAAGATATGCAACCTGAATCACGATACATTCTGAAGGCGGTACCGAAAAACGATTATTTGGCATGCTCCGAGGAGGATTGGCATAATCATATTACATCCGGACGATGAAATAGATTTGAACGAATAAATGTATTTTGAAAACAACTGGTCTTATCTTTTGAACACTGTAGTATAACAACGTTTCTAAATATTTCTCCCTATAGACCGAAAGGTTCCGTTCAGCCCTTAAACGGTGATAATATTTAACTTTGCTTTTGAACTGATGGCCTGACATTTCACCTATTTTTATCACGCTCACTTTATGAGAAGTATCTTTGTTTGACCCCCCTCGCAAGTGCACATACGAGTATAGTGGTATGAAGTATGTAAGTCAACATATAGGTAACACATGCAAACGTATGTGTTTGTTTTCATATGACTCTATTTAAATGCACACCCGCTCACACAAACACAAACACTCAAATACATACACGCACGCACTCACTATAAAATCCTATTAAGAGTAGTCTTTTAATGTAAATAAAATGACATTAGCACCCTCATAGGCAGAGAAGGAGGGCAAAACAACAACGACAATAAAAATGAAATAGAATTCTGATCTAAAATGTGATAAACAAATGTATTGATTTTTTTATTGTTTATGTTGCTGCTGCCGTTATCTTTGTTGTTGCTGCCTGTCAACCATTGCTATCAATGTTGCAGCGTGTGCATTACTTTACTGATAAAGCAGAATATGAACATATAAAATACAAACGGGAATATTACAAAAAGAAAATTTAAAAAAAATATATCAAATGCTAACAAATAAATTGTTCATAGAGGAGTTGAATGTGCATACGTCGGGGGGTTAAGAAAGTATTTCAAAGGATAAAAGATATGTACTTTAAGAAATCAGTCTTTTAAATTTAGAAGAATTGCAAAACTGATGACGATTATAATGCGCTAAAAATTAATTCACTTCAACACTACTAAAAACAGAAAAACAAAATCGGAAAACATGAATAAACACATTATGAAAAGTAAATTCAATTCAATCCGTATTAGGAAGCTGATGCATGCAGATTACCGGCTCATCACCATCGGTCCTAAACAACTTTACTGGCATGCCATCCGCACCCGCAGCTCCGTTATTCTTGAGCCCTGACTCTGGTATCGCCGTTTCGGCTTGGCGATATTCAATATTTGCAATCGTCGGTAATTGTCGAGATTTATTCGCTAGTGCTGCCATCTGGAACTGGTAACTTATAGAAATGCCCTCTTCATAAATGCAATACGCTCTACGTTTCTGTGACCAGATTTCCACCACTGTCCCTATTCTATAACATTTGCTTTCAACGTTTTGATAGAATTTACGGATTCCAGTTACATCGTTGTACCTTTTTATACCCCCACTCTCCCGTTCTTTTTGCTTAAAGAAGTCGCTGTGTATCTCTTCGTTATTGCATTCCCTCACAAAGGGCGTTAGCACGTTCGTTTTTTGCCGCAGCCAGGTGTCCAAGTCGATCTTAGCATCACAAATCGCCCACAAACCCACGACGTTTGGAGCTTGGCTTCCATAAAAAATTGTGTGACCAATCTGATTTGTGGTGTTGTATAGGCGCGCAACTAAGTTCCCGCTGTTTGCTAGTAGTGACAGCTGAAAGTGCTAGCCATAACCTAAACGTCATGAGCCGAGTTTAGGCATATGGTAAATATACCGTCTCGACACAATAGTTATTTTCTTTTGACGTCATATTTTTTTGGTTGTGTGAATATGTAAAATTTTTGTGATCGGCCGAATATCCGCGCTGCGAAGATTATGCTCTGTATTTGGTAGAACCAGGTCAGTGTTATTTATTACGAGCTGTTGAAACAAAGCAAAACCATTATGGGGTCGGTATCTACCTTAATTAATGCGATTGAGCCGATCTCTGTGCAATAATGACCAAATGACCACAATACCCGGAGAGGCATGAAGAAGTGATTCTTCAGCATGACAACGCTCGGCCTCACGTGGCCAAGCCCGTTAAAACCTATCTGAAACACAGAAATTGAAATTCTTAACCCATCCGACATATTCTTCAAATACTGCGCCATCCGATTATCGCTTGTTCCGTTCCATGGCACACGGAATGGCTAGATTCGTGGATAAACTGAAAAGATGAACAGTTATACCATAACGGAATTCGAGCTTTGCCAGAAAGATGGGAAAAAGTAGTGGCTAGCGATGGGCAATCATTTGTAAACATGATTTCATAACAAAGTTGAATTTTTATAAAAAAAAACCGCAAGGATTTAGTTGCGCACCCAAAAACTGAACGTAACCAAGATGAGTTGTGGCTGTCTTTATTCAAGAAACTGGTACTATACATCGTGCAGTTTTTGTTGTACAGACTGAATTTCCCGACTGTTGATCTAAGAATATCTTCTCTTCTTACATATTTTGGCATTAAAATCTCCCAGAAAATTTGTAAGGTATTTTTAATTTTAAGGTTAAGGTAGTGGTCTTCCAGGCTCTCATAAAAACTATGTTTCGTATCCTCGTCGTTGTCTTCTCTCATGTACAGAAAACGGGGTGACGAAAAAGTATTTCGCCTTAATGCAGATTTTGGCTACACAGCCTCTTATGGGTCTAAGCCGCTAGACTTTTTGTTGAAGCTTCTTGCGAAACCATAAGTTCACATCATAAATCCATACCGGTCAACATGGCAGTTGTAGTAGATGTCACAGATTTTGTGCCAAGTGCATCTTTACTCAATCCGCCAACTGTATAGGCAGCTTCCTAGTACAGTCTGGTAATTCCGTATTTAGATCCTTAAATTATGCTCCTTATAACGTTTGCAGAGGTAGTCAACATTTCGTGGAAAGGTCCATTTCGTACTTTTCTTTCAGTTTTCATAATTCATTTTCTTTTTTAGTTTTCATAATAATTTAGGATGAGAGGCTTATCAGACCACCGCGCAGCTGTTTTTTATACTGTACTTGAGGAGGACTTGTTTTCAAGTTTGCATTAATATAATCCACAATGTTCCAAAACATAACTAACTCTTTTTCTAAGAACTTGATTACTGACATGCCCTAAAACGTTCCAAGCGGCCCTCGTTCGGTATTGCGTTGCACAGACCTAAAGCAAATGTATGTGAATGTGTGCGTAAATATTTTTGTTTGTGTTATCGTCGTTCCTTATCTTCGTGCACAAACTTTACGTTTGCGTACGTCCGGACCTTCAGTTCAATCTAAGACAACATAAAACGGAGTGCTGGTATATACAGACATACCGACCGATTCCGACATATATCACTGACACACAAAAAAGACAATCCATTTATAAATCGCAGAAATTGGACATTTAAGGAAACCAACAACAATCCGACATTTGTTAAATCTAAGCCCGAGCGAATGTTAAAGCTAAAGCTGAATAAATCTATCCAACAAATCCAACGTTCAAGTTGGTGCAAATAAGATAAATTTTGTGCATCCGACGCTGCAGCAATTGCAAACCCATGTAGAGGAGCGTTATTCGTCAATGCTGCCAGCGAACACACTTGGCTCGCACACGTGGCATGTTTACAAATGAGTTCAAGTGAGATAACATAGAAACGCCATCATATAAACCACAGATCTTCAGACCATCGTCGTCAACGACACCAAAGCATTTGAATAATTTAACTATCTCACAGATTCGGGAATGTGTTCTTCGTTCCGTCATCTTCCATTGTATGAGACAACAGAAACACTCGACAATTGCTGTGTTGTAGAGAGAGATGGAGATAGGGAGAGAGTAGTTTATTGTTTGTTATCATTGTTGCTGAATGACAGTTGACAGATGTTGGGGACACCAAAAATGATATGAGTGAATATTAGATTCATGTACCACGGAACTATCACTTTCAGTTTCCACCCACTAAATAAAGCACAACAATAAAAGTTTGTGGTCCTTCTAGATTTGTTGTCATGAATTGTAATGATTTTTTTTAAATAAACTTGAGTGAACACAGTTGGTTTCCTTTGGTACAACCAGGAAGAATGCTATATCAAAGGATTTACAAATTATCGAATGATACAAAGTCCCCTTAAGATATATGCTCATAAAATAGGGAGAATTATTAGGAAAGAAAAAAATTGCAAATATTGAAAAGAAAATTTGATGAGCTGATAAGAGTAATGCCGTCCGCAACACAATTTTATCCCTAACCAAATCTCTAAAACACAAAAATTTACCTGCGTATGAGGTAACATGACCTCACATTTATTGTTCTACCTAAGCAAGTGCACTTAACAGTGACATTTTTTGCTCATCAACCTGCCAGGAAAACATTACATTTACTTCTGTTTCAGGTACAAGAAGTAATGCAGCTGGAAAACAGAAACTACATCATAACAATGTGACTACATCATTAATTGGGGCGTTAAGAATTAAAGCCTTTCGCCATAATAGCTTCTAAATTGCAATAAGTCTGTCAAATTGTATCGGTGGTACCAGAAAGAGAGGCCACAGTGGCAGTCTGGGCCAAGTATTCACAATTTTTGTAAAAATTCACGACAATTATCGTGTATAGCAAGCTAGCCAAATCAATTCTGTCAGTAAAAAGTCGTGAATACATTTTATCAGAGTTAAATGGTATATACCTTCATTCTTTCATATAAAATCTGTTAGTGTACTATTACGCGGCTGTTCGTTCACCTGTGTGTTAATGATCTCAAGGGGTTCAGACAGGTCGATGATAAATGGTTGCCGTCCGCCGTCATCGAACAGAAAGTGATTTGATAACCTTCCCGGCTGGATTTGGTGCAACATCCTTGCAATATGTCTGCGGTGTACTCCCGTCTGTTATCTCCTTCGCTCTCGTTCTCCTCTCTATCGCTGTATCTCCTTTGTTCTTTGCCTTTCGCTCTCGCTCTCTTTATCTCTCTCTCTCTTTATATCCCTCTCTACCTCTTCCTCGCGTTCTTTCTCTCTCTTCCCCTCCACCCCCCCTCTCTCGATCTATTTCTCCCTGCCTATTTCTCTCTTTCTCGCTCTCTCCTTCTCGCTCCCTCTCTTGCTCTTCCCTTTTATCGTTCTCTCTCGCTCTCCCTTTCTCTTCTCTCTCTCCCCCGTTGTCCTC
>JAHXMU010000240.1:678101-712098 GCA_019455685.1 Philornis downsi
TCTTTCTGTCCTATCTTCTACCTCTCCTCTCTCTCGCTCTCTCTCTCACTCTATCCCTCTCGCTCTCTCTCACTCTATCCCTCTCGCTCTCTCTCACTCTATCCCAATCGCTCTCTCTCACTCTATCTCTCTCGCTCTCTCTCGCTCTCTCCCACTCTCTCTCTTTATCCCTCGCTCGCTTTCTCTCTATCTCACTCTCTCTCTTTATCTCTCGCTCGCTTTCTTTCTCTCTCACTCTCTCTCTTTATATCTCTCTCGCTTTCTTTCTCTCTCGCTCGCTCTATATCTCTCTCTCTCTCGCCCTCTTTTTCTCTCGTTCGCTCTCTCGCCCTCTTTTTCTCTCGTTCGCTCTCTTTCTCTCTCTCGCTTACGCTCGCTCTCTCTTTCTCTCTCACTTTCGCTCGCTCTCTTTTTCCGTCTCGCTCTTTCTCTCTCTCTCTCGCTCGCTCTCTCTCTCGCCCTCTCTCTCGCTCTCCCTGTTACTTACAAAATCCTGATTTATGACAAAAAGGATGAATCATTGATGGCCATGAGATCTGTTAATGTGCATTAAAATATAACCGCTCTCAAAATACTGATCTAAAATACAAAAACACTGTTGGAAGGACTAAGCTTTTGAAACACTGTCATCACTTGGAGTGCCGAATTAAAGCGGTTGGGTTGGGTTGTGCATAAGTAAGAATACATATTCCAGGCGCTGTCCACATTTTTGATCATGTTGGGCGAATGAACATTAAATAAAAATACATCAAAAATATTACAACTGATGTATGTATGATCAGAATAAATAATGTTTATTTGGAACGGCTCGGTGCAAAAATGATATATATATAAAGTACATTTTGGAAAATGGATGTTACTGTTGTTGTTCGTTTCTGTTATTTCATCTACAAAAACCAGTCAAATGGGTTATTTCCCCTTTTTTTAATAGGCCAAGATAACTTGCAGAAAAAGCCAGCCGATAAAAGTCTCTTGATTAGTGCATCAATTTTTGGTCTGCATAATTCCACACAATAAATAATAAACATTTCATCGTATGTTAAATTATCCTTATGACAGTATGGTGATTTTTTCACTGGCTCTAATTGCATTCCTTTGACATTTCCATTGTGCGCTTGACAACCTTTAACGAATATTCAATTATTTATAACAATCGCACACGGTGATGAACCATGACACACAATGGCCTAGGCAAAAATGCATAACAATAATAATGACATAATTAATAAAGACCTCAATGACCTCCATTCAGTAAATATGTGGTGGGATCCTCCGCTGTGAAGGCGCTCAGTGTGTTTGGTTCATATGTCCTTTGGTGTTGCATAAGAATGGATTGAAGACGGATTTGCTTCTCTTTGAGATTCATGTAATCTGCAGTGAATGAATACAACTCATAATGTCGTTATACTGCACGAGTATATACGAATGAATTTATGTTGTACATAAGAGTATATTGCAATGAAGATAAACGTCATGACAATGACTGTAACACAACAATATCGCATCATAAATGCAAACACTGTAAAGACAAATGCATAAAACGCTTTAGTCCTTAAGTGCTCAGAACAGACAAAAGGACGGAAGAACTTTTATTTAGAGGATTCTGCATAAGAGAGACAAATAAATTGCAAAGCAATATATAAAATTAAATGATATATATTTATATGTTAAGGCTAATGTATTTTAACAGTGGCTGTCAAAAACTATAGCACTGATAACACATTATTTTTTGGACAATAACTGATTTATTCTCAACATTATAATACGATAACGTTTTTTACATATTCTTTTTCTTTTTTATGGTATAGGGTGATTTTTTGTAAGCTTTAAGTTTTTCAGGTTGGTAGCACTGGTTGGTAATGGCATCCAAACGTCATCTGTCAAAGTGAAAAGTGTACAGTATACTCTGTCATTTCACCATGGAATGACGAATGACCTACCACAACGTCTAATTTTTGGCGATTGCGCCTTACAAAACCTCAATGAAAATCAGCTGTTTTATCGAAAAATTGTGTTCAGCGATGAGGCTCATTTCTTGGTGAACGGATACGTAAACAAGCAAAACTGTCGCATCTGGAGTGATGAACAGCCACATGCCATACATGAATTACCCCGAATTATCCCGAAAGAACGTCAGACTGGTGTGGTTTATGGGCTGGTGGCATCATCGGTCCATTTTTCTTTTCACATAGAAAAGTGTCTTCACAGACACTTTTCACACAGAGAAGTGTATTCACAGACACTTTTCACATAGCAAAGTGTCTCCACAGACACTTTTCACATAGGAAAGTGTCTCCACAGACACTTTTCATATAGAAAAGTGTCTTCACAGACATTTTTCACATACAAGTGTCTATGAAGACACATATATGACTTCTCTATGTGAGTAGTGTCTCTGAAGACACTTTTCTATTTGAAAGGTGTCTGCGAAGACACTTTTCTATTTGAAAGGTGTCTCTGAAGACACTTTTCTATTTGAAAGGTGTCAAGAAGAAGACACTTTTCTATGCGTCTGTGTCTTCGCAGACACTTTTCACATAGAAAAGTGTCTTCAGAGACACCTTTCACACAGAAGTCATATACGAGGTGTGATAAAAAAATAACCGTTATTTTCAAATTTCGTGAGTTACGTATGTTCGATTTTTGCATTGTTTTTCTGTTATGTTGGTACACATGTCTGTTATATATGTTGACAATATCAGCCATTTTGGATTGTCATTTTGTTTTTGACAGATAAAAAGGTTAGTCGTGTTTTCGTGTGTTCTTCGATTTTTTACTGTTTGAAAAAATGATCGATCAAAGAAACTGTATTAAGTTTTGTGTAAAAAATTAAATTAAATGTGCAAGGACATTTGAAATGTTGACTGTGGCGTTTGGCGAGTCTACTAGGAGCAGAACACAAGTTCAATTGTGGTATAACCGGTTTAAGGAAGACCGAGAAGATGTCGATGACGATGCTCGTCCTGATCGTCCGTGCACGTCAACAACAGATGAAAACATTGAAGCAGTGAAGAAAATGATTTTGGATAACCGTCGAATCACTATTAGAGAGGTTGCTGATGATGTTGGCATATCGTTCGGCTCATGCCAAGCACTTTTTGCGGATGTTTTAGGCATGAAACGTGCGACAGCGAAGATTGTTCCAAAAATTGCTAAATTTTGAGCAAAAACAACGTTGCATGGACATCGCTCAGGAGCTGTTGAACGTCGTTAACCACGATCTAGATTTCCTCAAAAAGATCATAACTGGTGACGAATCATGGGTGTATGGCTATGACATTGAAACCAAAGCCCAATCGTCCCAATGGAAGCGTCCAGAAGAGCCAAGACCGAAAAAAGCACGTCAAGTTCGGTCAAATGTGAAGGTTTGCTCACTGTTTTCTTCGATTGCAATGGCGTGGTTCATCATGAATTCTTGCCACAAGGTCGTACGGTCAATAATGAATACTACCTTGAAGTTATGCGCCGTTTGCGCGAAGCATTTCGTCAGAAACGCACAGAATTGTGGAAAACCAATCATGCCTCAACCACCGTATTCACCGGACTTGGCCCCCGGTAACTTTTTCATTTTCCCAAAGCTGATGACATCGATGAAAGGAAAGCGTTTTGCTAAGATTGAGGAGATAAAAGAAAAATCGAAACAGGAGCTGTTGGCGATACCAAAACGCGCGTTTCAGATGTGTTTCGAGGATTGGAAAAAAACGCTTACGTAAGTGCGTATCTGAGGGAGATTACTTTGAAGGGGACAAGATAGTTATTGATGAATAAATAAATACTTTTTGAAAAAATCGAAAATAACCGTTATTTTTTGATCACATCTCGTATGTCTTCATAGATACTACATACAGAAAAGTCTTCATGGGAATTTTTCATACGGAAAAGTGTCTTCGTAGGCATTTTCCATATAGGAAAGATACCCCATAGGCACTTTTTATAGTATTCTTAGTAGACACCTTTCATGCAGATAAGTTTTTCATACAATTCATCTACGAGTACTTCATATTATCCTTGAACATTACCCATATACAGGGTGGCGCAACAGAACGTGCATATTTAAAAAAATGGATTAAAAAATAAATACAAAAGGTATGGTTAAAATAAATCTAAGGCATTGTAGAGTAATAAATGGAGTTTATTTTTTAAAAATAACATCATCTAAATGGTGACCCTCTCTACGACGGCACTCCTCTAACCACAAACGAAAATTATTGAAAACTTTCTTCGGTAATACTGGTGTAATGGCTGCCATTTCACCACGGATATTCTCCTTGAGCTGTACGATGTTTCTTGGATTATTACTGTAGACTTTGTGTTTGATGTATCCCCACAAAAAAAAAGTCAAGAGGCGTCAAGTCTGGACTACGTGGGGGCCATGGGATATCACCTCTTTTCGAAATCAGTCTGCCAGGGAACATCTGCTTCACCACCGCCATGGAGTCATTTGATGTGTGACAGGTAGCTCCATCTTGTTGGAACCAAGTTCTGGAATTTACTATTCTTGAACTTTCAATTTCTGGAGCCAAAAATCCGTCCAACATCTCAACATAGCGTTCCGTATTAACCGTGACGTTTTGGCCCCGCGCATTTTCGAAGAAAAAAGAACCAATTATTCCTCTGCCAGAGATTGCTGCCCATACTGTCACTTTAGGACTATGCCATGGTTTCTGGTGTTTGATTTTGGGATTTTCACTGTTCCAGTAATGACAATTTTGACGGTTTACGAACCCATTCATAAGGAAATGAGCCTCGTCAGAGAAAAGGATATTGTCAAAATTGGAAAATCGATTAAACATTTCATTAGCAAATGCGAGTGCTATGAAGTCAGACTATTTCAATTCTTGTGTTAATTGCAGCTTATATGGATGCAGTTTAAGATCCAATGTTAAAATTCGTTGCAAACTTCGTCGCGATAATTGTAAGACAGACGATCTCTTGCGAGTCGCCATTTGTGGATTTCCTCGTACTGACTCCATAACTCTCTCAACATTGTCTTCGGTCCTAGATGTTCTTGGGCGACCATTTGCTTGTGGTTTAAATGTTGAACCGGTCTCTTCAAAACGCTTTACCCATATTTTAATTAAATTAGCACTTGAAGCTTCACTAATTCGCCGTAGTCCATATTCAGCACAATACAGTCGCCTAGTAGCAATATATGAACGAGAGTTCTCGTAAAATGCGCGACGCTTCCTGTCGAAGTGATTCATAGCGACTAAAACTCCATGAGCCCGTCAACCCAACGATGTAGGCGCCCCCCCGCCCGCGCCTTTTCTACCCCGCAAAAAAAGATGATGCAATATGCACGTTCTATTGGGCCACCCTATATTATGGTATATATACCTCCCCTCTTCTGTAAATCAGAAATATGTCCATTCCAAAATAGCAGTTGCAACAATACATATTTTTGTGAACTTCCATCTAAATTTTGTCTTTTCATGTGCTCTTTCTTTGTAGACACTGTAATCCTACCTAATACAGCATCATTTTCAACAAATCTAAATCGCAATTCATTCGTACTTTCAAATAGAAAATATCACTCCACTCACAAGACGAATGAATGGAATGACTTTGCTATCTGTTTGCAATTTCATCGCCGACCCGTCTGTTCTTCTGTCAGCTCGACTGAACTGTTCTGCTAGACCATAAAATAACATTTTCTACTTAGAGCCATAAGATTGCAGTAAAAATTTAAAAGAATATCACAGTAATTGCACAACACTGGGGCAGAACAAATCCAAGAAGTCCATGAAGTAAACCATACCTGCGGGGACGACATGACTGAGTTGTGAAATGATGAATGTAGAATCATAATCACATCTTTTTTTTGCTATTGCATTCGTTTTATATGAATGACAAATCTCCCGCCTGCGCAGCTTTAAAAAGAGTAAAGAAAATATTATTGTCTTGCCAAGAAGAAAATGTCATTATCTAACCAAGACCATGCAGGCATCGAACCGACAGCATCGACCCACTCACTCGTCGCCTAACAACCAACAACCACCAAACCCACCCCAACTATAGCAATGTCACATTGTTGTTGCTTATTGTGCTTTTGCCGGAGTTGTTGTTTGTCGGTAGAAGACTTAAGGATTTCTGCAGAGGTCGGATTGTGGAGGTAACAGCGATGGTGGTGGTGATCTACACGCGTGCATAACACACATGGACATAACTCCACACAATCCTTAGGTTTCTTCAGTCTCTTTGTCTCCTTTGTGCAAAATTCTTCATTTCTATGTGGGAATGTGTTCTTGGATGCTTTCCACCCATCCCTTCCATAAAATTTTACATCCTTTATCGCATTCCTTGCTACCTTTTCTTCCTCGTCTGTTTCCTTGTGCCGGTAATTTCAATTCCATTCAGAAAATTTCATGGAACAACATATTTTCATTAACATCCCAGACATGCTCAAACCAAGGACCCGGAGTAGAAGTACCGGCAGCAGGCAACAAAACATATGTTAGAGGGTTGCAATGGGCTCACTTCAAGCCCTACAGAGAACACAAAAAAAGCCATTGGAACAGGAAACCAAGGGATGGTACTGTAAGTCGTTGTTGTGGCAGAATTATGCTTGAACATAAATATCCTTTTAAGGAATTCTATTGGATAGGTGACCTCATGAACCACACACTGGTAGATTTGCTAAGACAATTTACAATAAAACATGACACAGCTATAAAACGAATAACAAATATTAGCCAGTCACCCAGATATTTTTCTATATGAAAACTTTCATTCATTCAATTATCTAAGCAGAATATATTTATGTATTCAGCAAGAAAAGTGTCCTCAAAGACGGATAGATTCACATACAGCTATCTACAGTGCAAATTCCAATAACTCTCTGCAGCATGGCTTGTTATAGCTTCAGATATACTTCCTTCAGAATTCACTGCAGACATTTTTCTATAGGAGAGGTGACTGTGAATGTCCCTATCTAAATGGAAAGCTTTTGCAAGAATATCCACCTACATGAAAACCGCCAAAAGACACTTTTCAGTATGACCTATTTTAATATGAAAAATATCTCTGCAGACCCTTATCAATGCGAAATATCTCTGGAGACAATTTTCTACATAAAAAATTACTCTAGAGACAATTTTCTTTGACAAACGTCTACAAACACACTTCTGTATGAAAAATGTCAACGAGAACAATTTTCTTTATGTAAAATGCCTATGAAGGCACTTTTCTGTATGCAAAGCGCCTATGAAGACAGTTTTCTGACAGTGTCTAAAGACACTTTTCTATACATACGAAAAGTGTCTATGAAGTCATTTTCAAATTAACAATTTAGTAGTATCATAACTACTCAGCCCCCTCCTCTCGATTAGTTTGACCAGTAGTGTGGCGATCAGGAGAGTCTGGGACTAAGTGGTAGCTTGATCAGTTTCTGTAGGATCCATAGAGAGAGCATCATGCAGATTGTTGGTTGAAACCGAAACCGCCGATAGAGTCCTCGTCCTCGAATATAAGGTTACATATTCGTAGCAACCGGGTGCTACAATCCCCCAGAGTACCGGATGTGGTAAGACAGCTCTATCAATGGAGAGTATGTCCAATACTGACGTAGTCATTTTTGTATCTTCAGGCTAGAAAGAATCAACAGCTGTCGTAGCTTGTTCCCAAAATCGTCGACTCTAGATGGTCAAAGTTCGCTTGGTTATCTAAAAAGGTGCTGGCAATCGAATTGTAATATGCCCAGTCGAGGACTCTGGACTCTCTCTGGATTGTCAACAACTGAACACTTGGCCTGCAGGAAGCGAGCGTTCAGCTTTGGCTTATAGGGGAAGAATTGTGTTCCGTCAGTAAGGGGCCAGGCCACAAATATCGGAAGTGATTCACCGGGAGTTTTGTTCGGGGAGTTCCTACGTATCCACCTTATAGTCCGTACCTGTTACCAAGAGATTACCACTTGCTTCTCCCTAGAGCGAATTATCTTGTTAATGAAAAATTCGCCTCAAAAGAAGGTTGTGAAAATCGACTGTAGTAGTTACTTGCCAATATGAACAAAGGTTTATATGTATAAGAGAGGCATATTGAAACAGTTTTCAAAATGGCATCAATTTGTTGAACAAGATAGTGCACAAAATGTCACTGGCAGATTGAGCCTTCCAAATTATGTAAAAAATTTAGTTTTTTCCCCAAATAATATCTTTAAAACTAGGGTCAATTTCGAAAAACTGTTTGCAAATGAAACTGTCCCAAATTAGTTTAAGAAAAATTCATTTTCTATACGAAGATCCTATGGATAGAATTTTTTAAAAACAAAAATATATGTTAACAAATTTTTCAAAGAAAGTTGTATACGAGTACACAAAAAGCATTATACTATAATGCTAAGCTATTAGTTTAGTTTCATGAAAAATGTTCGTTTATGACAATTTTATAAAAAAGTTATATTTCAAGGTTCCCATATTGGAATCTCTTCTATTTTAGAAACAAATAGAGGAATATTCACCGCAGTGAAGTTAGGCAACTCCATTACAACTTAAAACACAGCCAAACGGGGTCATTGTCCTTACACAATGTGTACACTTCTATGGTCCTCAAATTTGGTATGTCCAAACATTTACGAACATAGGTAATTTTCAATATCCGCCTCACAATTCCTACTTCTTTTGAGCACTCTTCGAAAGGCAAAACGGCAAAATGACAAACGTTAACAGTATCACTTTAAGATATGAATATGAACCACAAGGACATAGTTGACATTTGAAGTATACTGTGAGAATCTTCTCTATCGATTTTCAAACGTTGCAGTGATAAATATTGCACATATTGGTACGAAATATTGCCAGTATTACAATGCCAAACTTTTTTTTAACATCTGTGGTGTCGCAACTCCTTCAAACGTATTTGCCATCCTACCTATCTTACCATTATATTGTGGGAATTCTATGACATTTTGTTTCAAGTACTACAACAACAAATTTCGAATAAGCTCGTTGGTCCTTCTGACAACTGGCTGTTGTTTGCTGCTGGAATGGTCCTAACTACCAACTGTTTCCATTGTGTGCTACAAATTGACCATAAAATCACAATTGGCATAGATTGCCAGCAAATCCCGCTCGGAGAAAAGGAGAGGCAGAGGCACAGAATTGGAATGAAAATAACTGGAAAAGAGGTGCAAATTCGTCTATTGTTATACAAAATAAAATGACATGTGAAAGATTCCACCATATGGGCAAATAGCACAATTTGCCAATAAAATATTCATTAGGTGAACAGAAAAAATGTGAAAAATCCTATTAGAAATGCGGTTGTTCGTGCAGATTGTCCAAGTTTGTATACCAAAGAGATTAGCCAAAAGCCACATTGTAATATAAATTCATGGGAGCCCTTGTTAAAAAGGAAGATAAAAGCCTGGCTCCATAACATATTTTAAAACAATCAATTATACTCGTATTTTTCATAATATTAATGAATCTTAGATAATTTTTGATTAGTTAAAAAATTTTATAAATTTATTGATTTATTTTTTTTAATTTAAAATTAAAAATCTTATGTTAAAATATCTCCACGAATGTGAAAAACGATTACCTTTTTCTATACGCAAATTATAGTTACAGTTTTTTTTTTTTTTAAGAAAAACTGACCATGATGTCCTACATAAAGACATCTATTTTTCTTTATGAAATCCGTCTGGCAACACCTTTCATTTTCTTCGGAGACATTTTTCTATACAAATGGTATCTTTAGAGATATTTTCTGTATTAAAAAAAAAAAACTTGTATTTAGAGACATTTGTCTGAATAAGTGTGTATAAAAAGTATCTTTGATGACACTGTTCTATACAGATATTTTTTTATATGATAATCGGCTATGGAAACAATTTTCTACGTAAAAAATGTTTATGGGGACATTTTTGTGTCTGTGGAAAGTCTTTGGAGACAATCTTATGTATATGAAATGTGTCTGTGGAGACACCTTTCTACACTAAAAAAACAAAGTGACCATGGAGACATTTTTGCATATGAAAAGTATCTGCGGATACATTTTTCTAGATGGAGCGTTTCCGTGGGGATACTTTTTTTTAAAGAAAAAGAAACTTTTCGCAACACTTTTACATATGAAAATATATTCTGCAGAAAAACTTTTCCAGGCGAAAAGTTTTCGTGAAGAAAGTTTTTCAAATGAGATGTGTATTTCTGTAGAGACACTTTTCTATATGGAATGTCTGTGAAAATACTTTTCCATATGAAAAAAACATTCTGTCTAGACACCTTCCCATATGAAAAGTGTTCGTGAAGACAGTTTTCTAAATAAGAAATGTTTATGCAGCAGGCACTTTTCTATATCAAAACAATATGGATAAATTTTTCCAGATGCATAAAAAGTGTCTGTGGAAACACATTTCTATATGAAAAGTGACGGTGGAGACATTTTTGCATATGGAAAGTATATTGTGGTATTTCCATGATAATTTAAATTTAAGATGAGCGGCATATCAGGCCACTGCATCCGATCCTAATGTTGGTGCTGCCAACGACCACTAGGCTGGTGAGTTGATTTTCAGTTTCAGAAGTTATCTACTGGCCTAAGAGGCATCGGTGTTACCATACCATTTAGGTTTCTCAACTAGTCAGCTTCTCACTTTAGCTGCCATCAAAAGGATGTCTGATAGTATTAGTAGGGAATACTTGCCCGAAGGTCGGAAGTCGTGAGCTGCTTGGGAAATTCTGCAGAGGGATCTGGTTAGAAAGATTAAGCAGAACGAAAGATGTTCGTAACCAGGCACAAACAAAGCTCGACGTCGTTTTACACCAAACGAGGATTTAGGCAGGGCGACAGTCTATCGTGCGACCTCTTCAACATACTGTTGGAGATTATTATGAGGACAGCTGCAGTTAACACGACTGGTACCATCTTTAATAAAAGCCATATGTTACTCTCATATGCAGATGACATAGACATTATTGGCCGAAAACTGCGAGATGTTACTGCAGCCTTCTAGAGCATCGAGAAGGAAGTAGCGGAAATGGATCTGGTGCTAAACAAGGACGAAACAAAAATATTGGTTTCAACGAACAAAGAGTCTGCCCGTTTGGGACGCTGTGTGAACGTTGACAACTATAATTTTGAAGTGGTGTAAGAATTGATCTACCTCCGTTCCGGTGTAAATAAAACCAATGATGTCAGCATGGAGATAAAGAGGAAAGTATTGCTTGCTAACAGATGTTACTATGGGCTAAGCAAGCGATTCAGTGATAAAGCCGTTGGTTCTACCCGTCTTGTTATATGGCGCAGAATCTTGGGTTATGACGCAAACGGATGAATCAGTACTGACAATTTTCGAGAGGAAAATACTCCAAAAATGTATGGACCCATCATCGTTAACGAAGAGTATCAGCGTCGTATGAACAATGAGCTACATGCCGACATCGACGTGGTCAAACGCTTTAATATACAGCGATTGCGTTGGCTGGGTCATATTGTGCGGATGGATCCAAATGCTCTGGCACGGAAAGTTTTCGACAATGAACTCGATTGCGTTGGCTGGGTCATGGTTTGCGGATAAACCCAAATGCTCTGGCACGGAAAGTTTTCGACAACGAACTCGATGGAAGGCGCAGAAGAGGGCGACCGAAACTCCTTTGGAAGGACCAGACTTTTGAGATACTGTCGAGGCTTGGTGTGACGATTTGGAGGAGAAGCGCAGAAGATCGAAGCGCTTGGAATTATTTTCTACAGGTGACGTATGATAGATAAGGACGTCTATTCCAGTTGCCACTTAAGAAGAAAATAAAGTATATAGTGGGGGCATTTATCGGTATGAAAAGAGCCTATGGATAAATTTTTTTAGATGACAAGTTTCTGCGGAGACACTTTTGCATACGAAGACACTTTTTTACACTAAAATTATCTATGAAGACGCTGTCATATGTTCAAAGTGTCTGTGGAAAAAACAGCTACAGATGCAATTTTCTTGTGGAAAAAATTTATATAGAAGCATTACTTTATGAAAAGTTTCTCTTTGGGGAGCATAACTATATGAAGACTGTCCATGAAAAAGCTTTTGTGTGTGAATAATATCTGTTTACGCAATTTGCTATTTCAAAAATTTCTTAATGCGAAGAGACTGTGCAGAATTTTTTCTTATACGAAAGGGATCTGCAAAAATATTTTCCACATTTCACTGATAGTTTTCACTTCTGTAGAATTTACATTTGGCCAGTAACCCTTACGGCAGGTTAAATTCAATAAGCATATTCTGATAAAGCAAACGAACTGATTAATCAACAACATTGATGTGATCTATAAGGGATGCAAAAACAAAGGGTAACGAATAAAGACAAAAAGAAACGCAACAGCTTCATTCATACCGATGCCCATCATGTACATATAAAAGCACAGGAACTTAATAAAACCTAACGAATGGTCGATGGTCATCTTTGGCTTTATGTGGCAGAAAAAATGCTGAAAAAGGATTAAAACTGTAATTGACTTTCGATAGAAATTTATGTAGATGTCCATGCAATATAACTTTCTCAGATAACAGCAGTAGAGGGTAACAGACCTTGTTTAGAATGGCTCCCCATCGCAACATAAAGAAAGGAAAATTTACAGTTAAATCCATTACAGGCAAAATAAATAGCCATATTATAACAGAGAACGAATAGACAAAAGATGATATGGAAGAAAGGATAATTTCAAGAGATCAACCTCAAATACGATGCAACTTTGATGACTTAAAAAAAAAGAGTAGAGCAGAGTCGGGATACCACACCGCCACCTACTTTCTGGGGGCACAATCTTTCGACCAACACCAATTCAGATGGACATACCTATAAACTAAACAAATTTCATTCATTCATAACAGAGAGAAGGAGTAGTTTTTCTTTCTCAACTACATCGTAATTGATGGTTGTAAAATAATTGAGCCAATTGTTAAAAACAGAACGATACGAGGGCACACTTGGGCGCACTGAGTATCGTTTCAGTTGTTCCAGCTCGACATGCACTCGAGTGAACTTATACACGAGTGAATGAAATCAATTGTTGGACCATTGAACTCGATAGCCGTTGAGAGTTGAGTTCGGGTATTTTGTTTTTGTGTGTGTGTGTGTGTGTGTGTGTGGGCGTGTACGTATGTATATATATATATATGTGTGTGTAATATTGCTCTAGTATTAATATGTTAAAGTGTATTCTGTTACAGCAAAATTTTACATTGAAACAGCAAAATAAATGGAATAAATTGCAGATAACCATCTTGACTTGCAATCCGTTACTGTAAACTGAAAATTATTGGCAGGGTTTTATGTGAACTGGAATAAACGTGTTTTATTAAGAGACTCACAAAATTACGCAATTTAATTAGCATAATTACATGGAATAGTTATTATTAGTGCTCGATCACCCAATAATCGGCTTCGGCCAAATATTAACTGCCGGCAAAAATGGGTCTCTGATAAGAGAACATCCTATTGTTGCCAAAGGCGGTAATAATACTTTAACAAATTACATTTCAAAATAAAACAAATTGGCAAGAAATAGCACGAACGAAAGTTTAGGCAAAAATAAAGGGAGGGGTCTGCCTGTATCGGATCGGATCGGAACAATCGGACCGTCCGAAGGCAGCAATCACACAAAAGCGGACAGTTTTAGCCAATAGAAGAGGAATTGTCTTTCAACAGGACAAAGCTCCAAGAGCTTGGATGGATTCTTATGGATGGATGGATGGACGCATTTTATAGTCCGGACCTGGCACCAAAACACCTTTTTAGTTCAATACTTTCTTAGAGCGTTTTATAACACAATAGAAAAAGAAAATAGAGTAAAAAAAGAAAACTTGAATGAAAAAAAAAAAACAGGAAAGGCCGGGTTAAAGAAACATTACAAAACATATTACTCATTCTTAAAACTTGCACCGACCTTACGGATAATTGCAAAGCACAAATAATTTGCGAACATTGCTCAAAAACTTGTGGCCAAAATTACTTAAGATAGTGTCGAAATTATGAAAATGACATGAAAAAGTTAAATTATTCAATAATTTAATTATTCAAATATGAAAATATTACCAAAAATAAAATGTGAAATTTAGTGTTATTTTAAACCGAAAAAAATCAGTAATTTGTGAGTATTTTTGGGACAAATTTGTTTATGGACCAAACCCAATTCTTTTTTTTTTTTTTTTTTTTTTGAGGAGAGGTCATTAAACAGGGGAATTCAAAAATCTTCTAAATCTAGAACACATACATACAAGATGTGAGTATTTTAAAATAACTTATTGATATGCGGGCTCGACGATATACATACATATGTTTATACATTTTTTTAGTCATAACAGCCATTCCGAATTATTTTTTTGTGTTTATTTTCAGCTTAAATTTTTTTTAACAGATATTTCTTGGGTAAGTACTGCAAATCTTCACTTAAATATATACAGCTTAATTTAATACATATGACCTTTAAACGATATATAATATAATAATCAAACTCAACAGTAGCTTGAAAAGTGAAATGGTTAACCTTGTCTGTCAAAAACCCCATTTTGCTGATTTTAAACAAGGCCGTTCGAGCATCAATGACACCGAACATTCCAAAAACGATTGTTCCAAGAATAAAGTCGATTAGAATCTAATCTCTAAATGCTAGAAAAAAAGCTCTTTTCACATTAATGTCGAAATGAAACATTGCAATATGGATGGACCATATTTTTGTGCTCCAAACTCTAACAATTAGAATCAAGATTAGAATCAAAGCATAAGGTCATAGTGAAAACTAAAGCTTATTTCGAAGATCTTGACAAATCTTCTTTATATATATAATTCTACTGTACGGGCGTTGTCAGTGAACTCCTCCTAAACGGCTGGACCGCTTTGCATAAATTTTTGTATATGCGTCTGGGTGGTGCCCGGGATGGTTTAGATTTACAATTCGGTCCAATTGGACAAAGGGGCGTGGTACCTCCCATACAAACAAAAAATTAAAAATCAATTATTTCTGCTCCTGCTTATGGTATTTGAACAAAATTTGGTGCGTAGGTTTGATGTACATATCTTAAGTGCTGCTGCAAATATGGGCGGGATTGGACAATGGGGCGTGGTACCTCCCATACAAACCATAAATTAAATATCCAACATTTCTGCTCCTGTTTACAGTATTTGAACAAAATTTGGTACATCGGTTTGGTGTACATATCTTAAGTGCCCCTGCAAATATGGGCGGGATTGGACAATGGGGAGAGGTACGTCCTATACAAACCACAAATTGAAAAGCAATTATTTCTGCTCCTGCTAACGGCATTTAAACAGAATTTTGTATTTCGGTTGAGTGAACATATTTTAAGTTCTTCTGCAAATATAGGCGTGGTACCTCCCATAATCTTCTTTATGTATATAATTCTACTAAGCATTCACTGGCAGATGTTATATCAATTATAGGCAAATCTTCGTGTTGTGTCAAATTTCTGAAAAAATGGGCATTTAAATATTTACAGAAGGAAGTTTCACCGAAAAAATCAAAGATTCAAACCTGATTTTAAATGGCTAATTTTTCCAGATTTTAAAGACAAACAGTACGCTGGGAGGATATCCTTTCTCACAAAAACAACAAAAAATCTTAAAACCCTCGTAATTCATAATGCTGTGTTTATATTTCCACATATTTGCAATTTTTCTATTATTTACCTGTTACTTTCTTCAAGCAATCTACAAATTAACGATATTTACCTGTAAAGAAAGAAAAATAAGTCTTATTATAGGAATATGAAATTAATTGCATAATATTTTAATGGTAGTAAAAATTAGAGAGATTTCTGTATTACAGTCCGGCTTGAAAATTTGCCAATCACACAATCTGTTAATGACGACGTGCATGAGATTGAAAATCGTAATTTTCTGTGGATCCTTATGTGACAAGAATTTGAAACTTGGAGAGAGAAATATCGCATAAAAAGTCAATCAACTATTCAGCTATTGAAAATAGTTTTCAAATACAAACAATGACTGATATGTTCATTCATTCATACTACATTCCAAAAAAAATGTGATATCACTTCGACATCAGGAATGGATACTACCTATCATATCATTCATATGTCAGAAATGATATCCTTAGCAAAATCGCAATATCCTTCGTCGAAGAAAACAATTTTGCTGCAATAGGGAGGCTTTACTGTTCCTTTTTGCCCTGGAGATTCTGGGGGATACCCTTATAATTGTTAAATCGATTGCTTTGAGCCCGTTGTCTCCCGAAAACACGACGGTAGTACGACTAAAAGTTACCCAACCGATCCGTGCTTATCAGATGTTTTGCGGTAAAAGTAAGACTATATGCACATTATACATATACATATAATGTATATGTATTATACTTGTATACTATATGTATTATACTTGTATACTATAGGTATTATAACGGAGCCCCCTGATATCTGGAAAAAGACTCACGCTGAGAGCTTGTGTAATTAAATTGACCTGGTCGATCTACCATCCCCTACATTACGCAGTCTACAGCGAAAAACACAAAGAAATAATAAAACTAAAAACGACAATGGCACAATAACTAACCTGGCGACGAACATCGATCTGAATGAGGTGCAAGCCCTGGTGATTCTTGCCCTGGTAGTTTGGAGGGAATCCACATAGTGTAATACCCTATCCTAGAATGAGATATTGGGAAGAACGAGTCTTGTTTCCCTCCTGGTAGAAGAGGATACTGGGAATACGGTCATACAGCGCAACACAGTATTTCCAATCTTTACCTATCGAGAACATGGGGCAGATTCACTCTTACCACTCAGACTGTTAGTGTGAAAGATGCAGCGGCCCCAAAACACTGGAGGAGCCAGTAATTTTTGGGGGTTAGAGTGACACTGCGGCAATAGGCCACCAACTTCGAAGCCGACAAGAAGTCGAACGTCTTCTGAGACTTATTCAACGGGGATGATAAGTACTAACAACTCCGTTTTACCGACGAATCTTTTAGAGGTTCGAAGAAGCAGAGCAGTCATGAGATCAATCCTCTTCTGCAAATGGTTGAAATTGGCAGATCTGACCTTAATAGGAAAATACGATCTGTTAGTTGGGCCTTTATTGAAAAGAAGCAGACAACAAAAGTGGGTGCAAACATAGATGTGGATTGCCGATACTCTATATTAATGCCGTAATTCCATAGATAGATGCTGAGGTCCAGCCTTGAGAATCACTAAGTATTATATGTGGCAAAAGTGTGCCCAAGTCTTGAAAAGTCTTAAGTCTTGAGAAGGATTGGCTACGTTTAAAATAATTTCTGCCTTTGGGGATTGTGGGTCAGGAGAAGTTTCCTGCAGGCCACTCTATTTGCTTTCTTATCTCTATCGCCCTTTGATATGTTTGCGTAGAGATTGCCGCTTATAGCCTATTTATGGTAAGAAACGCAGGTATGTGGAAGCAATACTTGCGTGTTTACGCAGTCATTCTTGCAAAATGGACTGGACATAGGTTAAGAACTGGTATTTCGCTCCTACACACCATATGACGGAGATGGTGCGACTCCATCCGGACTTAAGTATCCTTACTGATAAATCAGTCTTGACCGCAAGCTGTATCTCCATGGAAACGTTGTGCCCTTGTTGTAGCATTCATACAAAATGGAATGTAGGATGGAAGCTGACATCTACTGCAGATCAGATCATGCTTGTCTACATAACTTTATCCCCACTTTATCTTTATCTCCATTATATTGGACGATAGCCGCATCATTTTCAGGTTGAGGTTTTAACCCTTCAGAATGCCGCAAAAGTCATTGCTAAGGGCGGACTGCAAGTGTCAAACTGATTTTAGCTATCATATCGAGGAAAACATATAGGAGCTGAAAAAATCGTACAGTGATATTCCCGGTAATGAAACGGTAGATGCACTGGCAATATGCTATGATCATACACAATTCCCTGCACTGCATTTGCCACCCCATCCACTATTTCTCCGGTATGATAGGAGGCAGAGTTATGCAGTGGAAATTGTCATAAGTGATCTAGGGTCATTCTCCTCAGTTAGGATTCTTGGTTTGGTTTGGGTTTGTAGGCAGTCTCCCAAAACTGTCTAGACCTAATTTCATATTTCTACGATAATCTTGAGGGGAATCTTTGCACTTCAATTTTATTTCTTTTACTTTGCTTACTATTCCTCATCCATTCCTTCTCCTTTCCTTTCTCTACTTTCCTTCTTCACAATATTCTCTTTCCGATTTACACTTTTTACTCTTTTGGATAATCACAATGGGTCAATGAATCTGTGCATATAAAAAGAAAGTAAATTTCTTTGTATCCAACGAATGACGTGGGATGCGACGATTCCGAACGTCATAGTTTGAGAAGCTTTTATCAGACTAGTCGATTACTCGACTCGAAGTGTTCTCCAGGCAGATGGAAGTGACCGCAGACCAACTAATGATAGGTGGCTTGTAGAGGGGATTGAACCCGCGATCATGCGGGCGAAAGTCGCGTGTACTAACCATCACTCCATGGTTGGTTATCTCTGTTTATGATATGAATATGGATTTGCTTAATATTGGCCAAAAGGCTTTAAATTACAAGACTGTTCAATAAATGAAATAAAATGGATATAAAAAAACCCCTTTGGCTTCAGACGTATCTCTTGGACTATCTGATCAAACCCAACAATATGGCAACGATGCTACGATGTAATAGCGTTACTTCCAATTGGAAATAATTTTGTTCATTCGTATTCGCTTAGTTGCGATTTGAAAAAAATCTCAAAATTGACAAAATTTTATTTGTATTTCTTGCAAACACTTCAAATTTATTTAAAAAATTTAATTAACAATTCTTGAAGCAAAATTTTTTTCCAAAGAAACATACATTTTTGCATTTTTCCTATTTTGTTATGAGATGAAATGAAATTTCACCTCTGGTTTCTCGTGTAAATGAAAAATCCTGTCAATAACACTACCTTCATGCAACACGTAGCTCCCGGTCCTTTACAAAACTTGCCGTTTAATTAATCATTTCAACTATAACTATATATATATATATATATATATATATATATATATATATATATATGTATGTATATATATCTGCAAATATCCGCATATATCTGCATTGTATTCACTGTCTATTATCATTATATCCACTTCAATGAATATGATTTTTGAACTTATATTCAATAGGGCAAATACTCAGGCGAATGTAGCAACAATATAAGTTTTTCTGTTTTTTTTTTTGGTTCGTGGGGCATACAAAGCGACAAAAAAACACGAAGACAACAAAGAATGGATACGAAAAATAAACCCTGCTACGGACAATCGAACGACCCCGATTCGCAGCATCAGGCTGCACACACACGTACAAAATACAGCTCTGAGTGAGCATAATGCCCTCTACCAGCAGACACATTCATGCAACAACACGCGCTACCACGCACACAGATACACCCACGTACACACGCTAGCAACATACAGCAACACACGAATAAGCGAAATGAGTGCACAAACACAAGCGATATTCAAAAGGACTATATTTCAATGGTGATGCTGCAACAACACAAAGCAACACTTCATCGCTTTGTTAGGCCGTCGGTGAGTGAGAGTATTGGTGCGTGTAGGAGCAGTCACCACACATTGTTAATAAATGACAGCTATAGACAGACAGTGCAGAGTAGACACGTAAGCAAAGGACAAAACATGAGCAAATGAACATATACCGACGGGTACCACTACAAGAAGAATGTAGCTGCAGCGCCGTCTATTATACACAATGTGGGATATGGGAAAAATTTATCGATTTTAACGAAATTTTTCCTACGGAAAATGCATGTTAATTTTGTCGAATTCATGTCAACCAACATAATGGCCGCCACACAATGATCCGTCCTCATAGAACAAGAGACGGCAGTTGGAACAAAATTTAAATATGACGGGATTCTAAATTTCCAGTCAAGCTCATGCGATTTCTCAGCACTTTTCTTTGTACACAACACCGCCTGTAACAATTTGAAATATTCATCTGGAACCCCTTAAAAGCACACAAATTTTGTCAAAAAAAATATATTATTAATTCAATTTTACAAATTTATTATAAGTTCAAAACCACAAAATGTTTATTATTAATTCAAATTTATTGTATCTTCTCTTCCGAAATAACACACATATACCAATGAATAATCCCATCATTAGAAGATTTTCCGCAAATTCTCTTTTATATAACCTAACAACTGAAATCAGATCCTCTAAAGTGACAATTTGGCTTTCTGGAAAGAAAAACATATGCCGAAGCCATATAAGGTGAATACGGTGATTGCTTGATGATGTTTGTTGAGTTTCTGGCCAGAAAATTGATCACAAGAACAGCCTTGTGGTGAAAGAGAGAGAGAGAGAGAGAGAGTGTTGTTATGCCGATGCAAAATCCATAAGTTTGGTTTCTACAAATCTGTCAATTTTCGACAAATTCGCCCTCTCAAAGGTAGTATAACGACCAGGTAATGCTCTTTAATGGCTGCCTGACCTTCGAGGAAAATAGGCAACATTACCTTAACTTTTGCATGAATTTGAATAGATTTTTTCGATTCCAGCTCAGTTGGAAGTCGCCATTTATTTAGATGCTTATTAACTGGTTTGCATATCAAAGTCGCAAACCTATCTTCAACGATCACAATTGAGTCGAGTACTAATGCGTTTCATATCCAAAAAATAGTGTGAAATGTTGTGAGGCACAGAAATGTTGTCGTGAAGTGTTGTGAACCACAGAAAGTTCGTCGGCTATATCTCTTAAATTTAAATGGTGATTTTCAACTACAATTTCCTTCAGCCGCAATTTCCTTTAACTTCAGTTGACGCCCGACCAGAGCAAGGAAAACCTTCCGTCACGTGTCGAACGTTTTTGTATGCAGTGTACCACTCTTATATACGTGTTCTTGATAAAGGCGGTTCACAAAATCCCATTTGCACCCATACAACATGTGAGACAAATTACATTATATTGTAAAAACCGCAAAGAACACTTCAGATTAACTGACAAAATCGAGAACTGTAAACAAACTAAACGACTGATTGCGCTCGAACTCTATCCTCAGTAAAGAGTACAGCTGGAATAACTTGGCGACATAAAGAATTTTGACCATCCGTTTAAGCGGATTTTTTGATTATTAATTTGTCGTAAAAATGTATGTCTAATAATGCCCGTGCGTCCATCCGCTCGTCCATTTGTTGAAAGCACGATAGAATCGCGTCCTTTCAACCAGGAGGCTGACAGAACATATAAGGCAGACTACAGTAAATTAAAAACTGGACAAAATTGCAACTGCAGAAAAAACTTACCCATTCAAAGATTGAACGCTTGCGTAGAACAATTGATATTTTTCAGAATTTGTCAACAATTATACAATTTATTCGTTAACTAAAATGAATCTGTGGTATTTTACATATATTTACTTGCAAACACATCCCAACTCACATAATTTATTAAAGAGACATTTTCCGTGTTTTTCAAAAATCGTTCCATTTTTCATTAATCAAAAACTAAACATTTTTATATTTAGAAAACTTCAATACTATTAGCATTATTTTGGCATCCCTGGAGTTTGTTAAAATAACTTCTGCGCAATCAGAAAATTAAATTTAGTACCCAGAACAATTTCCGAAGCACACGTTTTTGAAAAAATGAAAAGATTTTAAATTATTTTTTATCGGTGACTATAAAGCATTTGATAATACAGTAAAAGACGCCAAACTAGATATTTTTCCGATTTTGATTTTGAGCGACAAATTTGAGCTGATTCAAATAAGCTTATTCCTCTTTTGCTTCACAAAAATTCAGTTTACTTCGGTTTAGATATTGTAAACTTATTTAAGGTATGTTAAAAATTTGTTTCTGACTCACTTCATACATTGATTTGTTCTTTTATTTGAAACGAAATTAGAAACCTACTGTATGGTTCTGTAGGAACGGGTTCACTCTGACATATGTATATTTACTCAAGAGAATTATCAAATATAAAAAATAGCGAATGATTAGCATTCGTTTCCAGAATTTATTTAAAAGATTTTACCTTACAGGAAATACAGACCTATGAGTAAAGCCAAACTCTTCTTACACGTATGGGGGGAGAGAGAATCAGAACTGACTTGAGGAAATCAAACAAATTCTCTAATAGATCAGTCAATCTTATTACAATTGAGGACCTTACATGTACATATAAACGTCTCAATTACAGTGGAGATGATAAATTTAGGATTTATATCAAAGAATTTGCAAACATGGGTTCTGGGACTAAACACCTGCATTAATTCTGTTTCTCTATCAATACATAATAAAAAAGATATTTTAATCCAGGAACCTGAAACGAAAATACAGTTTTATCCAGTTTTGGTTTCTTAGTCTTAATCAGAATTGAAAACAAATGTAGTTTAGTTTCCTGGCGGAGAAAAAGGTCTGGCGTCAAGCGGTGAAAGTAAAAACCTCAAATGAAATACAGACAAAACATCTCATAAGCTGAGTCAGAATCAAAATTGTTCCTAATTTCGTTTCGAGAATAAGAATCAAAACTTTCTGTAATTTCGTTTTGGATCTTTGAAGCTTAAACAAAATTCAGTACAGTTGTAATTTTGTATATTAGCGATTTATATATCAGGTAGTGGAACAAAAAAAGCTTTTTTCACATTTCATTTTGGTTTTGATGACGGTCCGTGATAAATATCGTTGATTATACTCGTATAAAGTTTAAGCAACTTATATTGGGTCAAAGAAATGTATAGTTATTCGAATTTAGGACCAATACAGTGAAATGAATTGAATATTTGATAATAAATGCGATAATATAAAGCTCCCAGAAATATGTATTACATGCGCTGTTTGCCTATAAATGACGCCAGCTGTAAGTGCTAGTCGATTCCGCTATAACCTAAACGTCATGAGCCAAGCTTAAGCATATGGTAAACATACCGCCTCGACACAATAGTGATTTTCTTTTGACGCCATATTATTTTGGTTGTGTGAATGTGTATGATTTTGTGCCAAATAATCGTCATATGCGGGAAGTAATGATTTTCTTCTCTCAATCGAAGAAAACGGCGGCTGAAGCTCATCGAGAGCTTCAAAACGTTTACGGAGAAGCTGCTTTAAGTAAAACGTGTCGAGATTGCCTCCATCGCTTTATAGTCGGTGATTTTGATGTTGTCGACCGTTCACGTGAAGGAAGACGAAAAACCTTCGAAGACACTGAATTGACGGAATTGGAGTTACCCGCCAAGACATCTCCAAGCGACTGCATGCGTTGGGAATGATTGAAAAGCAAGGAGTACGTTGAGCGTTTTTTTTTTGTCGCTTCAGCGTCTATAAAGGGTCTTCTTCATCGTATTGAAACGGCTGATGAAAACTGAATTCATTACAGCAATCCAATGACAATAAAGTCATGAAGGCTGCCCACGACTTTAATACAGAGGTTATGCTCTGTATTTGGTGGGCCCAGGTCGGTGTTATTTATTACGAGCTGCAGAAACCAAGCGAAACCATCACTAAAGTTCGGTATCAATTTCAATTAATGCGATTCACCTCTGCGCGGAAAGTGTCCCATGTGGACAAGCCCGTTAAAACCTACCTGAAAACGCTGAAATAGGAAGTCTTACCCCATCCGCCATATTCTCCAGATACTGCGGCGTCCGATTATCGCTAGTTCTATTCAATGGCACATGGTCTGCCTGACCAGCAGTGATGACTAGATTCGACGGAATTCGAGCTTTGCCAGAAAGATGGGAAAAAGTAGCAGCTAGCGATCGGCAACACTCTCAATGAATCATTTGTAAGCATGATTTCATAATAGTATCATTAAAAAAAAAATAGCGAGAACTTAGTTCCACACCTAATACATCAGTTTCCCATAGAGATTTGTCTATCCCGTATACTGTGACTTCGTGAAAATGTTAACGGGGATAAATGGAATTAAATATTTATGCATTTACAATGAAACTACAAATAAAAAGTGGAAAAATAAATCGCTAACTTTTGTAGGCGAATTGCAAACCATGTAAAATTTTGAGATGGTTCGATTAAATGGTTCACCCCATCTTTGAAATACCGCACTATGATCTCAATGACCACATTTTTAGGTCAAAATGTATATAATTGATACACCGACTTGAAAGTTTGCATAAATGTTATGTGAATAGTGTATAAAGTTAAATGAAGGAATGATAGCTACCATGCCCAGTAATTACATATGAAAAGTGCATTTGATCTTGCACCGCAATTAAAGTTAGACGTTGCTGTTTTTTTAATCAAATATAAGTAGAAGTAACGAATTACAAAAAAAAAAAAAAAAAATCCCACACATTTTATTTTTAGACCCTCTCAACAGGACCTACATTTTAACGAAGATTTCGAGCATCAGTTTGAGAAGCATTTACAAGATGCGTCGGTTACTCGACTACTAGAAAAGTTCTTCAGACATATCGCGCAAATTTTCACATAAGCTAATTATTTCTTCTAAAAATTTGTAAGAAAACTTGGACTGAAATGATTACTGAATACATTAAAATAAAGGAATAGATTAAAAACATTCTTAACTTTTTCTTTAAACAGATAGCGAATGTTTTCAAAATGTTAAATGCAATAACATTTTCGAACAAATAATCAAAGACAACCGCATGTTTTACATCCACTTTTTCGTTCAAAATTTCAAATAAACCAGAAAGCGCTTACAAGTTGAAGGTAATTTTTTACGTATAAACTTAAAATCGAAATATTTTATTATTTACAAAATTGTTGGGGGCAACCAAATGTAGCCATTTTTCTGTGGCTCTGCATAAAATTCTAAAATATTTTCCAGAGTAGACGCCGTATTCAAAGTCGTTTTTTATTAATTAAACGTTATATGACCTTATACAGGGTGGCACACCAATTCCACTACAATAAGAAATTCAAATAACTTTCTTTTAATCAATGCACTTCATTTATTTATTCATTTATTTCTTTGTATAGAAAATTCCATTTTAGTGCATGAAGGTGAACTAAGTGACAGGCAACGAGGCAGCATTCTCTGTCCATCTCTCTTTAAAATAGTATTAGACGTTATTATGGGGCATGGTCTCGAGAATAAAAGAGGCATAACTTGAGGTTTGCAAGGTTTCTTACACGATCTCGACTATGAGGACAATATCTGTCTGCCTGCCCACAACTATGGGGACATGGCCGGTAAGGTTGATTCGGATGTTACGTTCTAGAGCAGAGCTCGGCATAGATGTAAATAAAACTATGCGAATAAGCACATAAAACAAGGGCGGTCCCAAAACTAGCCGTCTTGACATATACACATATGGTCGAAAAAATAAGTACACCTGTTTATTTTTACTTCATATTTAATTTTAGTTACTTTAACGGAAAGTAAACATGGCAATTCTTTTTAAATGTAAAAACAAACCTGGGGCTTCGCCGTTGTTTTCATTGTGAGTTAGTTTTGTTCAGGCGTGATTTTAGTGCTTGGTCAAAATAATAAATACATTGCTCAATTCTTTAATGGTTTTCCAGTTACTGTAGTATTTTTGGAAAGGCTAGTTATTTTACTGTTGTTTATCTTTATTCCTAACAAAACATATAGTAAAAAAATCAGCCATGGGTCGAAAAAATCATTGTTCTCCGGAGGAGATAAAAATTGTTTCAAGACTAAGAGAAAGTGGCCAAAGTCATCGTTCTACAACAGATACTACGAATCGGTCGCTTTTTTATACAAAATGGTCTAAAGCCTAAAAAGCCCGTCCAAACTCGCGGAAGACCCAAAAAAACTTCAAAAACAAAAGATATCCGTATTGTAACACTTGCGAAGAAGGACCCGTTTGTGTCTTCAAGAGCGATTTCAGCAGAAATTGGAAATGTAATTTCAACGTAGTTCGTCGTAGACTACAAAAAGCACATTGACCAGGACGGACAGCCAGAAAAGTTTCTTCGCTTAGACAACAAAATTTAAAAGCTAGATTGGCCTTTGCAAAAAGTCATTCCAATTGTAAAAAAAAAATGGCGAAACATTTTGTGGAGCGATGAAACAAAAATTATGTATTTGGAAACGACTGTGCCCAAAATGTTCGACGCCCTAAGTGTAAGGAATTCCATGTTCGCTTTACAAATAAGACGGTCAAGCACAGGGGTGGCAATATTATAGTCTGGGGCTGTTTCTCGTGATATGGTTTCGGTCCCATACATCGAATTACCAGATTCCACTACAAAGATATCTTGGAAAATACGACGTTGAACTATGCTGTGAAAAGTATGCCTCTTAGATGGGCATTCCAGCAGAATAACGATCCGAAGCAAACTTCTGAGTTGGTAAAGGATTGGTTCCAAGATAATGATATTGCCCTTCTTGTCAATCTCCGGACTTAAATCCAATCGAAAATTTTTGGGGAAAGTTGAAACAAAGAATTAGAAAGGAGGTTCTTAAAAATTATGGAATTTTGTTCAAAAAACTTGGTATGAAATACCAGTAGAAACCTGTAGGAAGCTTATTGCTAGCATGCCAAACAGAGAATTTAAGTTTGTTTTCTATTATTGTTTTAGTATGTATTCTATTTCTAATGTCGTAACAAAAGAAATTAGTATTTGTTTTTTCTTTTAATTTAAATAAACTTTCGTCTACCAGCCTTAAAAAAAAATATAGGGTGTACTTATTATTTTGACCATATGTCATCTACACATATGGTGCCCGTAGTTTGAAAAAAAATATTTTGGAAGTATATTTTAAGTTTCAAGGCGCCACGTTCTTTAGTATTTTTATTAGAGCCATCAAAAGTAGAAGGTCTCAGTGAATTTGTAAACATGGAAAAAATTGTTCAACGTTATGTAATTCAATATTTTCATTTGGAATGTCTCAGCCAAACCAATATTAAAGCCGAGTTAGATTCTACTCTGGGCGAGTCCGATCCTTTGTTTGCGACTGTAAAATATTGGTTAGCAGAGTTTATACGGAACCGTACATGCTGCCAAGACGTACACCGTAGCGGTCGACCAATTGCGGTGTCCACGTGAGACACGTGACCTAGCTGAAATAACAAGGATTTCAAAAAGTGTCATACATCGTATATTGACTGAAGATATTAGACCGAAGAAAAGATGGGTGCCGCGCTTGCTTTCAATAGAACAAAAACAACGTTGTGCGAATGTTTCAGCACAGTGTTTGGCGATGTTTTACCGCAATAACGCCGAATTTTTGTGTCGATAACTATGGATGAAGCCTGGGCCCACCACTACAAACCTGAGACAAAGGAACAGTTAAAGCAACGGACTGGATTGAGAGAAACGTGACCAATGAAGGGGAAGACGGTTCCATTTGCAAGCAATGTCACGGCACCTGTTTTTTATTGATTATCTTCAGAAAGGAAGATAATCTTCAATTTATTGCAGTGTTTGGGCAATAAAATTATGAAAAAAGGCCACATTTAGCAAAAAAGAAAGTTTTGTTTCGTCCAAACAATACTCCAGTTCACACATCCACTATTGTGATTGCCAAAATTAACGAATTATAGTTCAAATTGTTTCGTCACGCACCCTATTCGCCAGATTTAGCTCCCTCAGCTCATTTTCTATCTCCGAACTTAAAAAAATGGTTTGGTGGTAAAAGATTTGCCAACAATGAGTAGGTGGTGTCTGCGGTTAATGGCTATTTTAAAAACCTTGACAGTTCTTACTATAAACAGGACATGGAAGCTACTAAATATCGCTGGAAAAAGTGTATCGACACTACCCTGGAAGATGTACAATACTTCCTTTACTTAGTTTGCGTAATCTCAAGCACAGGAGGAAGCTCAGAGAATATTGAAAACCAACTCATTTCCATATTATGAAACGGAAGTGGAACTGGATAGGTCGATCACACTCTAATGAAGGCCCCTCTCATTGTTTTTTTTTTATAGACGCGCAACTTTATTATGAAATCATGTTTACAAATGATTTATTGAAAGTATTGCCCATCGCTAGCTGATACTTCACCCATCTTTCTGGCAAAGCTCAAATTCCGTCACGTTAAAACTATTCATTTTTTTAGGCTATCCTCCGGTTTCTTCGATTGAAAGAAGAAAATCAATACTTCCCGCATATGATGATTATTTGGCACAAAATCATAAATATTCACACAACCAAAAGAATATGAAATCAAAAGAAAGAAAAATCACTGCTGTGTTGAGGCGCTATGTTTACCACATACCTTAGCTTGTCTTATGGCGCTTAGGTTATGGTAGAATCGACTAGCACTTACAGCTGGCGCCATCTATTTGCATACCTAATTACGCACCTTATACACGAGGTGTGATCAAAAAATAACCGTTATTTTCAAATTTCGTGAGTTACGTATGTTTTCCAATTTTTTTTGTTATGTTGGTACACATATCTGTTATATATGTTGACAATATTAGCCATTTTGGATTGTCAGTTTGTTTTTGACAGATAAAAAGGTTAGTCGTGTTTTTGTGTGCTTTTCGATTTTTTACTATTCGAAGAAATGATCGATCAAAGAAACTGTATTAAGTTTTGTGTAAAAAATGAAATTAAATGTGCAAGGACATTTAAAACGTTGACTGTGGTGTATGGCGGGTCTGCTATGAGCAGAACACAAGTTCAATTGTGGTATAACCGGTTTAAGGAAGGCCGAGAAGATGTCAATAACGATGTTCGTCCTGGTCGCCCGAGCACATCAACAACCGATGAAAACATTGAAGCAGTGAAGAAAATAATTTTGGATAATCGTCGAATCACTATCAGAGAGGTAGCTGATGATGTTGGCATATCGTTCGGCTCATGCCAAGCAATTTTTAAGGATGTTTTAAGCATGAAACGTGCGGCAGCGAAGATTGTTCCAAAATTGCCAAATTTTGAGCAAAAACAACGTCGCATGTACATCGCTCAGGATGTCTGTTGAACTACGTCAACGATGATCCAGATTTCCTCAAAAAGGTCATAACGAATCATGGGTGTATGGCTATGACATTGAAACCAAAACCCAATCGTCCCAATGGAAGCGTCCAGAAGACCGAAAAAACCGTTAAGTTCGGTCAAAAAAGAAGGTTTTGCTCACTGTTTTCTTCGATTGCAATGGCACGGTGCATCATGAATTCTTGGCACAAGATCGTACGGTCAATAAGGAATACAACCTTGAAGCTATGCGCCTTTTGCGCGAAGCAATTCGTCAGAAACGCACAGAAATATGGAAAACCCAATCATGGATATGCACCATGATAACGCACCAGCTCACACATCGATGCTTGTGCGTGAGTTTTTGGCGAAAAACGAAACCGCAATCATGCCTCAATCACCGTATTCACCGGATTTGGCCCCCGCTGACTTTTTCCCTCTTCCCAAAACTGAAGACACTGATGAAAGGAAAGCGTTTCGCTACGATTGAGGAGATAAAAGCAAAATCGAAACAGGAGCTGTTGGCGATACCAAAATAAGCATTTCAGAAGTGTTTCGGGGATTGGAAAAAACGCTGGCATAACTGTATTATGTCTGAGGGGATTACTTTGAAGGGGACAAGATAGTTATTGATGTTACTCATCATAAAATAAATAAATACTTTTTGAAAAAAATTGAAAACAGCGGCTATTTTTTGATCACACCTCGTATGTGTGGCGGCTTTAATATAAATATATTTCTCTCTCTAAAAGACTACAATATACAATCTGCCAAAGTAAATTAGAATGGGTTTTTCCAAAACAAAAAGTCTCGAAAATCCAAGGTAGGAAAACTGTTTCCAATACAATGATCTCCCCGATTTAGTTTTTCAAAATTCAACATCAGTTGCTTTTAGCCTTGACTGCACTTGTATGAAATACCACTTTCAAAAAAAAAAAAAAAAATGAACTAATTTTGAGTCAAAATGAGCTTAAATTGAATAAATTTGATTTCCATATGATGTCAAATATCACCTTACTCAAAATATGTAAAGAAAGAAACTGAAGAACATTAAGTGCATTCTATTTTCACGCGCAGTCAAATCAAGTGCAATTTAATTGCTTTAAGTTTCACTTATTCGTTTCAAATAAAATTGCTAGTATTAAGTAGATTTGGTATACTTATTTTGAGTATGTAATTTAGACCAAGTTTTTTTCTTATAATTGCGCTGAATTGAAGCATAGTTTCACTTAGATGCAATAATTGTTTAGATGCAATAATTTGGTCCATAGTTTGTTTAAATATAACTTGGTTCTGCTCGAACAAATCCGATCTGAAACTCGTTTGCAATCCAGGTTTTTAATCCACTTTTCCTCGTAGCTTTTAAGCCGCCGAATAAAATATTTAAGCTATATCATATAAAATAAAATTAAGAAATGATTTGGAAAAAGCTCGATAAACGGCATAACGGCGTGCATTGAAAGAAGAACAGCAGTAAAGTGAAATTTACAATTGTATGCGACTGTATTAACACTTTACGTTATTTACGCAATTTTATAAAACTACAATTTTATAAAAAGCGGACATAAAATAATCGCACAAAGTTTATAAACACAGTCAAAATTAAAATTTAAGTGTAGATTGTAAGCATAATGTGACTGTTTAATGTTATAGCCAATATAACTTGCAAGAAACTTAGTTTAAAAAACTATATCAGTTCGTTATACAGAAATTGTCAATAATAATTTTAAAGCGGTTATAAATAAATACGACAAAACAACGCTGAGTAATGCGAACTTTCTAAATGTTTTTATGGTTATTTTAACAACCCACATAAACAGGGGAACGATTATTCATTTCCGGCATCCTTAGTAAAGGATTGGGCGACAACATGTTTGTAGCTTTCATTGTTGTGAAACCATCTAACATACATTGTTTGAATTAAAGGCTACATTTACTAAATACAGGGTGGGCCATAAGGGTGTTGGCGGTTTAAATATTCAATTAAAAAAAACTACGAAACATAAAAAAAATATATTTATATTTTTAAAAAGTAGAAGCATGGGAATTTTTAAGACTTAAAAATAATGTCCAAATGGCTTCCCTCGGCTGCTTGACACTCTTGGAACCGAAGTCGCAAATTTTGGAAAACTCGTTGAAAAGTTGTTCTCGGTATTTTGTTACTTTCCTGAATAATGTTCCTCTTCAACTGCTCTAAATTGGTCGGATTATTCTCATAGACTACCGATTTGAGGTAGCTCCATAGAAAATAATCGCATGGAGAGAGATCGGGGCTACGAGGGGGCCATTCAATATCCCTACTTTTCGAAATGAGTTTTCCAGGAAAAACATTTTTCAGCAGCTCTATGGATACCCTAGCCGTATGACATGTGGCCCCATCCTGTTGAAACCACATCCTCGAGGTATTGCTTTGAAGTTCTTGCAAAGCTGGCACCAAAAAGTCTGCTAGCATGTTGCAATAATTGTTCGCTCTAACCGTCATCGCATGTCCTCTTTCGTCCTCAAAAAAGTATGGTCCAATAATACCGGTTGACGTTATCCCAGCCCACACGCCAAGCTTAGGGCTGTGAAGTGGACGTTCATGCAAGCGTCGGGGATTAGTCTCGGACCAGAACCGACAATTTTGCTTGTTCACATGGCCATTACGGTGAAAATTGGCCTCATCACTAAAAATCACGTTGTTGAAATTGTTGAATCGCTCTAGCATCAAATTGACAAAGTTAAGTCGGTTATTGGCATCATCGGGTTTTAATTCTTGGACTATCTGAATCTTATAAGCCTTCAAATGCAAATCACGTTTCAAAATTCGTCGTAAAGTTGTTCTTTTGACATCCAAAGACTGACTTCTCTTACGTGTTGACTGTTGCGGATGTCGCTGAACTGAAACACGAACACGCTCCACAATGTCGGCTGATCTTGCAGAAACTGGGCGACCACGAACCGTAATTGGTACTGTTGAGCCGTTTGTTTCGAACATTCTGATCCATTTTCGTATCACATTGGCGCTTGGAACTTCACTTAAATCGTGTAAACCGTGTTCATGCCGATACAAACGTCGTGCAGTAATCACTGATTTATTGTTTTCGTAATACGCTCGGACACAAAATGCACGCTGCACTCCCGTGTACGGCTTCATGGCGACTAAATTTCCAGGAAGCGGCGCAGCGAACAACATATCCCCCCGCCACCCCGCGCCGCGCGTTGCCGAGAAATTGAAGAATTAAATCGCCAACACTCATATGGCCCACCCTGTATGAGGAAAATATGTGCTTTTCATATACCTATAGTATTATTTTGATCCAAAACATCTTAATTAATCTTAATTTTTCCCCTGTAAAAATGATCAAATTACATGTTAAACAAACCGGGTTATAATTAGATATTTGTTCTAATTCAAACCACAGAATTAAAATTAAACTGCAGTGCAACTGGGTTAAAAACCATTTATTAATCGAGCCGGTAGCACAACTAAACCGAGCCGACACATGGTTTCCAGGTTTAGTCAATAACCTCGAAGTACACTTCAGTTTCCGCAAACATCTTATCATTTGATCCAAATCTTTTGTCTGGAGCATTCTTTATGGATTTGCAGACACATAACCGTTGTTAGTTGTCAGATATGGCAAATATAGCATATCAGACAGCGATTGAAACTTTTTCATTTTTTATTGCGTTTAAACTCTTCCAAACTATGATTCGAATCAGTAACAGATAGTTTTTTTTTTTTTGTTTCCCTCGTGAGCAAACACGGTACCCATTTGGAAAATATTTTTCTCATGGCTAATTTTTCCCGTAAAACAGTGGGTAGATTGTGTTTTGGTATCTGTAAGAAGTTGCTTATGTCTTGCAACTTTACTTTTAATTATCTATAATAATTTTTAAAATATTTTATGGTTTCTTTTCGGTACCCAAAACGTTCAATAACGTAGGTGAACGTGCGACATCTCATGAAATCATCAAAGAAGTGTCGCTTATAGGTATATAAAGCTTCAAATCATTGATCAATTGGAATGGTATTTTAATCACATCAAAAAGTGTTAATTCATTACAAGGGATCCGTTTTTTTCTACAGTACAAAAAAGCAAAAGTAGCACCTCAAAGTACTGTAACTCAAACACAAATTACTCAAATGATAGGACATTTTGAAAGCCGTTGCTTGGAGGTTGACATTTTCTAAAGAGAACATCGATTTTTTTTAACGGCAGTATTTGCGTTTTATAAATATCTTTCACATACTCATAATTTTTCCTTAAATTTTATTTTTAAATTCCAATTTTTTTTTACAAAGTTGTCTAATGACCAAAGCTTTGTAAACTCAAAATAAATACGCTAGAAGATTATTTATTAACCATTGTTTATTGTAAAGATCACAATAAACAATATGAAGTAAGGAGTTTATTAAAAGGATTATTTTAAATTTGTAGGAAAAAATCCTGACGGACTAAATTTGCTTCTGTGAATAACTGCTGAATCGCAGCAAAATCAACTCATTTCTGAGGCCAGTGAGTCATCTACGTCAACGTTAAGCGAATACGGTCCTGGTCGAATTACTGTGAACCAGCGCAAGCCAGGATTGATGGTCAGGCAAGTTTTATTTATTGTGAAATAGCCAAGGAATTTTAAATTGCCTCTCTGTGTCCAAGCCCTTAATTTGGATCTGTGCTATGAACAATAAGGTCGTCTGAAGGATTCGCAAAGAAGTGACCAGTTTTCGTCAATAGGATAGCAATTGTATTCAATCGGGACAGCGCCAAGCCACACACCCACACTCCCCAGAAGCTTAGTTGGGATATTCTTATGCATCTATATTTTTGCCCGGCATCAATTGATTCCCAGCTGTTCCTGTCTATTCGCCTTAAGAAAAGCTTGCGCAAATCAATCCCAGTTGTTTTAGAGACAAGAGTTTCTATGAAAGAGGCATAATGAAATTATCTTCAAAATGACAACAAGTTAACGAACAAAACGGTGTATATTTGACCCGAATCGGTTCACTGTAACTATGCTAAAATAAAGCTTTTAATTTCTTGTAAAAATAATAGTATCCTTTTTTCATTACAGCTTACAAATCGCACACCCCTAAAATTAAACCAGCTGCCTCGCTTACTTTCTTATATTATTATTATTTCGATATCATCCACTGTGCGATAGCCATCGGCGATTCCG
>JAHXMU010000240.1:712498-723787 GCA_019455685.1 Philornis downsi
AAGGACATACAGGCAAAGGTATGTCATCGAAGTGTACGTGTGTATGGGTACATAGACAAAAACCCATGTATAGAAGAGCTGCCGAACACTTTCCGCTGTATTAATCTAGGCTATTATTAACTTTATTGGTAGGTTATTTTTAATTGCAAGAAACGGAAGGTGATACTGTAAATACTACTGCTAAATCTACGGGGATAACAGCTAACTAATGCTGTTGTAGATACTGCTAACACCGCTCTTAATAACATTTCGTTAAAGTTATTTTTATCCCATCTAACTCCAGACTAGATTGATAAGAGGGATGGGTGGGCCGTGAAATAAAACATAGTTTTTCATTGCGTCATTAGTTTCTAGCTAAAGCGATGTTTGTTGTTTTCCCTTACCACCTGAGCATACAGCTTTTTACATTCAAATACTACCACAATGTTTAGAATGGTTCTGAGAAGATTCAGTAAATTTCACAAATTTAAAAATTACGCAAGTATCGTAGATTTCATAAATTCGTAAATTTCGTAAACTTCATAACTTTAAAAAATTTTTAAAAAAATTTATACATTTTATAAACTTTATAAATTTTACGAGATATCATGTATTTCATAAATTTCATAAATATCATAAACTTCATAAATTTTATAAATTACATCAATTTTATAAATTTCATCTATTTCATAAATTTTATATATTTCATGAATTTCTTAAATTTTATATACAGGATGTCTGTCGGGAAGGTATACTACTTTGTTTTGTCGCCATTTTGGTAAACAATAGTCTTGACAGTTCATATTTGGCAGTCATGAAGTAGAGACGTGGTAAATTTATTATGGAAAAATATTCGAAAAAACAAACGTGTTTTAATCGTTAAAACATTTTATCAAAATCAATCATCGATTACTGCGACGATGAGAAAGTTACGTGAAATTTTTGGGAGAAGCAACGTGCCAATTAGACGCACTATTTATCGTGTAGTAAATGATTTCGAAGAAAGAGGGTCTGTAGCTGATAGGGCCAAGCATGGACCACAAAGCACTGCAAGATCGGCTGAAAACAATACTGCTGCTCAAGAAAGTGTTCAAAACAGTCCCTCAACCTCAATTTGACGCCGTGCTCAGGAGCTTGGTCTTCAAAGAACAACTTTGGCCATAATTTTGCACAAGGATTTGCATTTTTTTCCATTTAAGATTCAGTTGACACAAGAGCTTCTTCCACAAGACCATTTACGCCGCCGTACATATGCCAATAGGATGTTACAACTCTCCCATGACAACCCCGATTTTCATGAAAAAATCATAATGAGTGACGAGGCACATTTTCATTTGAATGGATATGTGAATGAACAGAATAGACGGTTCTGGGCAATGGAAAACCCCCGAATTATTCATCAGTCACCTTTGCATTCATTAAAAGTGACAGTCTGGTGTGCAATTTGATCAGGAGGAATCATTGGATCTTTTACTTCTTTGAAACTGAAAATGGCGTAACGGTAACTGCCAATTAGGAGCGATATCGTGATATGATTGGAAACTTTTTAACGTCTTAACTGCATGCTTTGGGCTTGATTGGCATGTAATATCAACAAGACGGTGCCACATCGCATACAGCCAGGATTACAATGGAATTACTGCGAGACCTCTTTCCATAACAAGTTATTTCAAGAAATGGTGATTTTGATTGGCCTCCACGGTCGTCTGATTTGACTGATTCAGACTTCTTTTTTTGGTGATATGTGAAAAGTAAGATTTATGCAAACAAACCAGAAACGCTTGAGCAACTTAAACAAAATATTCATAATAAAATTAATGAAATATCGCGTGAAATGTGTGTAACTGTAATGCAAAATGTGCTCAAAAGGGCTCGCATTTATGAGGCTAACACAGGCGGGCATTTATCTGATATTGTATTCCATACATAATTGCCGACATTAAGTAAAACATTTATCAATATAAGATCCATTCTCTTGCATTTAATCAAAAATTATAAACAAACAAAGTAGTATTATACCTTCCCGACGGAAACCCTGTATTTCACAAATTTTATAAGTTTCATAGATTTCATAAATTTAACATGTCATATACTTTATACATTTCATAGATGTCCTTTATTTAATACTTTTTATAAATTGTGTATAATTTATAAATTCTCTAAATTTCGCAAATTTTATAAATATCGTAAATTTTATGAATTTCGTAAGCTTTATAAATTTTTTGAATTTTATAACTTTCATCAGTTTCATAAATTTTATATATTTCATAAGTTTCACAAATTTCATAGATTTTCTAGATTTCATAAATTTTACGTCATTTAATACGTTTCATAATTTTTATATATTTAGTTCATAAATTTTATAAATTTCATCAATTTCATAAATTTTATATATTTCATAAGTTTTATAACTTTTATAGATTTCACGAATTTATTAAATTTCATAAATTTTACAGAAACCGTATTTTTCATAAATTTTAAGAATTTAATAAATTTTGTAAATTTTGTAAATTTTATCAATTTTATAAATTTTATATATATCATAATTTTAAGAATTTCATATATATTTCATATATTTCATTTCGTAAATTTCGTAAATTATATAAATTTCTTAAATTTCATAAATTTCACAAATTTCATAAATTTCACAAATTTCTTAAACTTCATAAATTTCGTAAATTATGTAGTTTCCATCAACTGTATGAGTTGCATGTATTTCATAGATATCATGTATTTTACAGATATTATATATTTCGTAAATTTCATAATCTTCATAAATTTTATAAAATTTATTAGTTTCACTAGTTTAACAAGCTTAATAAATTTGTGAAGCTTCATAGGCTTCACAAATTTCATATGTTCCGTAAATTTTACAAATTTTAAATATTCCATAAATTTCACAAATTTTATAAGTTTCATAAATTTCATAAATTCCATAAATTTCATAAATTTCATAAACTCACAAGCTTCCTAAACTTCATAACTTTAATAAATTTCATAAAAAAATTTTATGTCTTAAATTTCATGGATTTTACAAATTTCGCCATTTGATAAATTTAACAAATTTCATAAATATCGTACATTTCATGGACTTTATAAGTTGCATAATTTTTATAAACTTCACAAATTTGGTAAATTTCACAAAGTTGGAAAATTTCGTAATTTCATATTTTCATAACCCATAATTTCATTTCATATTTTATAAATTCCATAAAATTTTTAATTCTATAAATTTCATAAATTGTGTAGTTTTAGCTTGTGAATTTTATAAATTTCACAAACTTCTTAAATTTCATATTTCGTAAATTCCACAAGTTTTATAAATATAAATTTTACAAGTTCATACATCTTACAATTTCATAAATTTTATAATTTCATAAATTTTACAATGTCATAAAATTTTACAATCTTATAAATTCAACAAATTGTATAAAAAATCTCATACACTTTATAAATTTTGTAGATTTCACAAATTTTATGGGGTTTATATATTATATAAATTTTGCTATTTGTATCGGTGCAAAAAAATGTTTTAAAACGCGTTAGTTTAAACGATTCAACGGTTTGTGACCATTTGTTGATTGTAGCGATACCATCAAATACGACCTATTTATACTCATTGCTCAATGCCAAACTAATACTTTTGCAGATAATCCATCTTCAGTGATGCCTCTTGCTATGACTTTAAGCCACCGCTTCCCTCAAAGTTTTAGTTTCAGTAATTTCTGTAGACATTTCCCGCCCCTGGTCTTTTCTTTTGCAACACCGTAGTAGTGGCGGGTCGCAACCAGTTTGAATGAGTTTCATACAATTTTAATGAGCTGAGAAAATACTAAATTACTTCGTAAACTTGAAGAATGACAAGGAAAAAACAAAAAGGATATCTTTGCAATATAGACAATAAAAGAAATAAATAGAGAACAAAACTTTTCCTTATGCATTAACAAAGATAAATGGCAAAGAGTTTGAAAAATATTTTTTTTTTTGAAAACTTTAAGAGAACAAAACTCTTGAAGACAAATTCGAAGAATTTTGGCAAATTGAGAATTTATAAGCTAAAATTATATTTGTTAATATTTATAGGAATAAACATTGATATTGGCCAATTGTTTATAATTTACTTTGCCCATGAGGAGCGAAATGAAAGGTCTTGAATCATCAAACTAACTACATGTTATTCGAATAATAACGACTTCCTCTTGCACTTGTTTGCAAACAACTAACATTTATGCCAAAAGTAGTATTGAAAGAATTTGTTTCCCCCCGTTTTCTTATGTGCATGTATCAGATTTATAGATGAAAGTTCAACCATTCTTAAACTAATTCCAACGTGATCAGTGATCGTCATGTCATCATGAGAAACGCACCTCTGTTGAACCGATCAAAGGAAAGCAATATTGAAAATATTAAAACCGAAATTTATTACGAAAAAATTTTGAGATCTTCTTTGTACAATATGTATGTATAGTTTGCAACTATGTTAACATTTTTTAAATTTAATTTCTTTGAAGATCTTCATATAATGAAGCAATTTGCTAGAAGACGCTGTCACTTTATATTCGTTATTGATCCTAAAATACATGTAGAACAACTTTTTCATTCTCATCCCTTTTGGAAACAAAATATGATGGTTCATTTTTATTAGGTTTAGATTTCAGCACCACAAAGAAACATAGAAGCAATCAAAGTGTTGTTATAAAATATCGTGTCGGAAAGAAATAAATTTCGGTTTTTTTGGCCAAATTTCACATTTTTTTAATCAAGTAATAAATTATAGTCCAAAATGTAAATGCCGTTTTGTTCAAAGACATTCTGTCATCGTTTAAGACATTTTTTGATAGCAGGTTGGAATGACTGATCGTTCACAGCATTATACTGGAACTGGAAGACTATACAAAACGATGATGGTGTTCCAATTTTCTACCATCATTAACGGAGGGCTACATCAAAGGCAATAAATATCAACGCAGTTAGTGAAACAGGCATACGATTTAACACTTGCATACCTAACAAAGATATTGGCATTATCTCCAGATTAGACACCAGTAAATACTGCTGGATCACTTAATATAAATACACATTTTTCATGAATTTTCTCTTTTACAACTTGACTCTCTTTTACCCCCATTCAGATATAAACGTAATGTTTTTTTTCTCCGCTTTAATTTTTCATTACATTACATTTATCACAACTTCTCCCATGGACTACTAATTATAATAAAAAAACTTATACTTAAGTATAATAAAATAAGATAATATGGGGCGTTGTATAAGTTAAATAACTTAAGAACTATTGTTCATTTTAGTATGTATAAAGTATGATGAACATAAATAAATAAAAAAAAAAACAAAAAAAGGTACTTCGCTCTCTCACCGAGGCTCTACACTGCCTTGCGAAGCCTCAGAAACTGTCAGAGCTTGGGTGGGAAGATTTACCTCACCCACCGTACTTCCCAGACTTCGCCCCGTCCGACTATCATCTACTTTATAGTCTGAGCAACCACTTGAAGGATTGAATTTCCATAACGACGAGGAAGTGAAAAATCGAATTGAACGTTTTTTTTTTTTTCAGAAAAACCACCGAAGTTTTATAAGAGGGGGAAAAAGCTCCCAGAGAGGTGAGAAGAAGTTATTAAAAAAGGGGAAGATTATACGAAATATAATATTGTACATATAGGTATATAATAGATTGAAATAATTGTTTTCTTGTATATACATTCGTAAATAAATTTCTTTTAGAATCCGAACGAATTTTCCGAACCACCCGATATATTGAAAAATTTGTCCATCAACAAATTTTTGCAGATTTCAAGTTTAAAAGGACATGTAAGGAAAATCACGTCTTAGCAGTTTACCAATTCAGTGAATTTTTTTTTTTTTTTTTCAATGTGTTATCAAACTTTATAAATCATTGACGGGCAATACACACACAAATCCCCTGGCATCCCCTGAATTAGATACCGAAGAGTTTCTTACATGCAGTGAGTTTAAAGGCATTCTATTTTTAGACCCACTCAACGGTATCTACAGTCTAACGACAGAAGTCCACGAGGGTTTAACGTGAGTCTCGCCGTGAAGGCCTTACCCACGGTGTGCGACACACTGGGTATATTACAATGCGATTGCCAATGCCCTCCTGGGATAGCCAAGTAAAAACTTGGGCTATCTAGGAAAAGGCAGCCCTTTCTTCGCAGCCAGGAGATACCAAATTGATTATGCTAGTATGGAACATAATCCCCATTGGCGGAGGTGAGGCCTATCTTACCACCTCTGCTACTCTATGGGTCTGTAGCACCCGGTTGCAATGCAACTCCACATTCGAGCACAAAGTCTCTACTAGCGATTTTGGTATCAACCACAACCCGCGTGACGACAATCTAACGACAATCAGTTTAGTGACGTTACAGTTTGAGAAGCATTTTGCAGACTTGTCGACTACTCGAAATTTTCGTCAGATACATTGAGATGACCGCCGCTCAAATAGTGACAAGTGGTGGATTGAACCCACGATCATGAGAACGATAGTCACGGTTGATCAGAATTGTTGGCAATAGACCTCAGATTTGTTGGTTTGGTTCCTTGTAAGCAGTTCAATGCAAACCGATCATTCAAAAACTCACCAATTTTGCTTCAATTTAGGTTTTGATTAAGTTTGAGTGCATGTTCATTTTGCTGGGACCAGGATCTCTTTCGGTTGACATTGTTCTAAAGGATCTGTTTTTCATCCCTAGTGGCAATACGTTTCAAAAAGTTGTGATTTTGGTTGCATCTAAGTAATGAACGACAAGTGATTATCCGCTCTGTTGTAGATTTCCTTTAGATCGTGCGGTACCCAAATAGAGAGCTATTTTATTAGTCCAAGCTGTTTCAAATGGTCGTGTACTACACGTTCGGCTTATCTGTTCTCTGCAACCTCTCGAATAAAAATGTGCCGGTCCAACTCGATAACAGTTGTGATTTCGCACTTATAAACCTTATTTGGCCGTCCAGAATAATGGAATTTCTTGAATCAATTTGACTCTATAAAGGCATCAACAGCATGCACGTAACACACATCCCAGTGTACTTCCCTGGTATTTTTGCCTTTTTTGAAATAAGAGAGCAACATACATATATCGAAAATTCACTTTTTGCCTCCATATTCGCAATGCAATGTAAAAGTATCCTGATCAACCAGAACGTTGTGACATATCGAAAAGTCAAGGCTCAAATGCCAGTTGTATAATGATATAACTTAATCAGTTGACCCAAAACCTTCCAAAACTAACAACAACATAATCTCTGAGGAAAAAGGTTGATAACGAAAAACGCTTTACTTCCGACTGCTGTGCGCATTGAATGCCAAGCATTCTTTTTTTCTTTAGGAATCAGAGAATAGATGGAATCAAACTTTTTTTCATTTAAGGAGAAACCTCCTGCCGACGCGATTACAAATATTATGCCAAATTTAAAAGAAAAATAATATTAGACGAAATTATTTCCATTAAAACTGCTTCGCTATACTCCAAAAATAAATAAAAAAATATATGTTCTGAATATCCTTCCTAAAAAGTTACCACAAATAGAAATGTCACAAGTCTTGTGTAGTTTTTGTCAATGCTTATTATACATCCGGTTTGCCTGGCTGGTAAGCATGATGTTTTTGAAAAATTGTATCTCTCATAAAAATTACTCTACATTTCCGGAATTTACTTCTGCCCCTGTAACTCCTAATCCATAGATAATAGCAGTAATATATAATACATAATAGGACATGTTCACGTATTTTATTTTATTGCACGAAATTGAATAAAACTTGGTACTTGTTAGATGTTTGCCAAAGTGTTGTCTGATAATAAAAATAGGCTGAATTGCCATGTTCCTTTTGATGTCTCCTATCTGAATTGGCGTACATTTCGAAATACGAAATGCACTTCTTCCCCCTCTAACTCCTAATCCATAGACTACATCTGTGCCTAGTGTCCTGTTCTATGTCTATAAAATTGAGGGAAAAACAAACAATTCACCATGCCCCTTATGGTACCACCAATGCAAGTTACCGATTTAATCCATATTTTTAGTTGAGCCATCAAAAGTAGAAGATCTCACTGAATTTGTCAACATTGAGAAATTGGTCACCGTTATACGATTCAGTATATCCAACCAATATTAATGTCGAGCTAAATTCGAGTCTGTGAAATGTTGGTTAGCAGAGTTTAAACGGGGCCGTACGTGCTGCCAAGACGAACACCGACCTTGATCGACCAATTGAGGTGACCACGTCAGACACGGTTAAGAAAATCCACGAAATGATATTGAATGATTGTCGGCTGAAGGTGCGTAAGCTAGCTGAAATGCTCAAGATGGGTGCTGTGCTCAAGATGGGTGCCGCGCTTGCTTTCAATAGAGAAAAAACAGACTGGTGAAGATGTTTCAGTAGAGCGTTTGGCGACATTTCACCGCAATAAAGCCGAATTTTTGTGTCGATTTATAACCATGGATGAGACATGGGTCCACTACTTCACACCTGAGACAAAGGAACAGTCAAACCAGTAGATTAGAATAGGAGAATCGTGTCCAAAGAAGGCGAAGACGGTTCCATTTGCAGCAAAGTTATGGCGTCTGTTTTATGGGATGCGCATGAGATTTTGATTGATTATCTTCAGAAAGCGAAAACCATCAACGGCGTATACTATGCTAATTTATTGCAGCGTTTAGGTGATGAACTTATGGAAAAAATGCCGCATTTGGTAAAAAAGAATGTATTGTTTCACCAAGACCATGCTCAAGCTCACACATCCACTATTGCGATAACCAAAATTTATGAATTGAAGTTCGAATCTCTTCATCACGTACCTTATTCACCAAATTTAGCTCCCTTGGACTATCTTCTATTTCCAAACTTGAAAAATGGCTCGGTGATAAAAGATTTGCCAACAATGAAGAGATCGAGTCTGCGGTTGATGACTGTTTTAAGAAGTTTGGGAGTTTTTACTATAAACAGGGTAAAGAAGGTATTGTATATGACTGGAAAAAATGTACCGAGCCAAACGAAGATTATGGTGTAAAGAAAATTGTTCCCACCTTTTTTGTGTCTTCTTTATCAGATCCTCTAGTTTTCGGCTCGCCCTCGTTCATTTACGAAATTCTGTTTTTGCCTCGTAACTCCTAATCCATAGACAGCAGGAACTCCGCAATTTCCGCGTTGACCGATATAACCCACACATTCTTAGATTTACATCTTTCAAGCGGTCGCACTAAATCCCGAATCTTGTACACATCATGAGTTTGATGAACTTTGTTCTGCAAATCCCATTCGGATAACTTCCATACAAATGAAGTGATTTAAATGTCGCCGCTGTAGGCCTATCTTAATTTCTTTGCAGCTTAAATTGAAAAAAATCGGGCCAGTCAAAACTACTCCTTTTGGTGTCTCCTAGATTCATATCTTTTATTCAGTTATACTGAATTAAGTATAACTTAGCAAACATCAGACATTCAATAAACTTAGTTCAGCATTGCTGACACATTTCATACAAATTAATCGATTTAGTAAATATAAAAATTTCCTATAATGTCTAAGCGGAAGGTAATAAATTACCTGTAAATTGTAATAACTAAGTTCAGTAAGATATATTTTTTTTATTATGCGTTAATTCGCGGCATTTGTTGATAAGAACTTTGCGATTTACCACCTCTCCTTCTGGCACTTCGCACACCTTTCAGCAATGTAAAAGGACGTTGGGTGAATGTACTCGTATATTTAAATCAGGTTATCTTAGTGAAATTACTGTACTGGTTACAAATTATTTCATGTAAATGATGATCATGACTACGTTGAGATGCAAGCGAGAAGTTTAATTTGGAAGAAAAAATTTGTCATAAAGGCTAATATCTCCCCTTTACATCTATATATCGAGCTAGTTTTTGTAACCACCCTTTTTCAATTGGGTTCAAACGGTTTTTTTGTGCAATATTTAGTTTCTGGACTCTAAATATGGTGCTTGCATGACTGCTGAACTTGATAATTTCCATTATTTGATCGACATTTTCAACAATTGTCCTTTCACAGCGTGGTGCATCTTTGACATCAAACTTACGAGAACGAAATCGATGAAACCAAAATTGCGCTTGATTGTTTGTTATAGTATCGGGACCAGAAATTCTATCACATTATCAGCCGCCTAATTTAATAAGCTGTCTTCGTATTCTTTTTTTTTTTTTTTTTTTTTTTTTTGTGTAGAAAATATTATCTTTCTAACGCCATCTAGCGAACGACGCTAAATACAGGCCACTAAAACCGACCTTCGGGAAAATAACGAATTTATTTTTACTACACCTCATACGAAATATTGATATTCGACTATAGAATTTGAGTATAGAATACTTTCAAAAGTACGATTTAAAAAGAAAAATGGGATATTCTGATATTTCGTAATATTTTTAACCGACAACATTACTTTCCATATGAAATTTAACAAAAAGCAACTACTAAAACAGCATAAATATTATATCGATGCCTCAGAAAATATAAATCAGAAGATATAAAAATATATGCCGGTTCAAATCGATGAAAAGAACTAGCGGCGGCAGGCTATTGTTGGATTGTATGTTGGTTTTTCTCTGGCCTGGGCTATTCGAAAGTAATCGAATGTTACCGTACTACTGCTACAATAGCGTATGTGCATATACCCAGTTCATCAGTTCTTACTGCATGATTACTTCTTCCTTGGGTTATAGTGCTCTCTTCCATTGGCCCCCCCACCATCACTTAATGATCCATATGCTAGGGCACATAATCTACCCTCGCAGTCAAATGTTCGAAAAATCACAACCTACTTTCGGCAATTCTGTTTTTCGTTATTGTTGTACTTTTGTTACTCCTTCTTTTTTCTTTTCGTCTTCACTTTTATTTTGTTTAGTATTTGTTATTCTCGTTGGCTGATATTGTTATTGCTGCTTTTGATGTTATTGGACTAACATTGTAAATTACGTCGAGTAATTCACCACCCCAGCAGATTCAATTATCAAAAGCACGTTTTTTTTCAACAAATGAAACAAAACACAATAGCAACAACAACGAAAGCCAACAACACATCTCACATTTGTTTCTGTTTGTTGCCATTCACTGGTACACTTGAAGAAAATGCAGCTACCAAATCAAAGAACACAGAGAATAGCAGAGCAGAAAAGAAACAGATACAGAAAATATAACAGGCCGAATAACCTCTACTAATTTTTTTAAGAGCAGTAAACTAAAAAAAAATATTTACTTACTAAACGGCTAAGCATAAAATCCTGTCAAGTATCTAATAAATAGTATATCGCACA
>JAHXMU010000240.1:734110-788815 GCA_019455685.1 Philornis downsi
AAGTCGGTGGTGATAGCGACATTGGTGGTAGATGACAACACGCAAAAGTCTACAACACTAGCAAAAAATGTAACGATGTAAAGTGTTCAATGAAACACAGAATACCACAAGGAAGAAAAAGTAAATGGGAGGAAGAAACAAAAGCGAAATAAAATCAAAGTATAATATTTACAAATTCAGATCATTCGCAATGGTAAGGAAATCTTAAAATACCATATGTGGCTACTGCAGAAACCTAGCCAACAAATTCTTTATAAAAGTACCAATTTCAGTCACAAATCACAGGTATCGTATTTGTATAGCTAAGGAAATTCGTAGTTGATTTCTAAAAATTAAGCTACCAATTCTTCGAATTTGTCCCTGCTGACTACCATTTTTTGTATTTATTGCAAAAACTTTATGAGCCGGATAGCGATCACTCAATTTCACATTTAGAAAATCTATTTATGTTCGCAATTGCGTAGTTAAAAACATTCACAGCTAATTTTCAAGTTAACTATTCTTATCACTACCGGATGCTTTATTAGTTACTAGCAAATATTCTATGGTTCATCTTATAAGCGACCCAGAAATTGGCGCGATGACAGACCTCAAATAGTTTTTAATGGAGACCAACTTCAGAAAGGTGAGTAAAAATATGTTATGAAATGTATCAATCTATCGGGGTTACTTATTTCGCACCGTATGTGTGGAGCATTCCTGCAAAAACATTATGCATAATTCTAAATGTATATTTGAAATATGCCCAAGCGTAATCAGTATTTTTAGCAACACATATATTTAAGTCACACATGCAAAAGACAGCCTTCGAAGATATATGTAATACAAAAAATTGTCCTTTAGATTTAAAAAGCACTGTAGGGATAGTATCTTGAAGGACATAACTCTCAAGCAAAGCTCAGCTTTTTCGGAAAATGATACTTCGAAATTATTTGTCTCATACAAAGATGCTTCTAGAGACCGGCCTCCGTGTAGAGTAGTATCCTGGAATAGACTATTCACAGGAAAATTTACATTGAAAGACTTTTCTCATGTAATACGGTTTATTAGAAAATTTTCCTTAGAATGCCCTTGCCGTAGAATGAAGCGTCTTGTGATAATTTTGTTTAAGGAAAAAATGTTGCCTTGAAAGAAAGTAATAGTTGCCTTGCCCGGTTAAATGCAGCATTTTTTGAATCGAAAAAAGTACATAAATGTGACGCATTTGAGAGAATGATGATGATGCATTTCAAAGGTAGATGATGCAATTGTAACCATTTGCCTTATATAACTAGTAGCAACACCAATTAGATCGTCTGAAAGCATTCGACAACAGAAGATAATTTTTTTAAAATTTGGCAATAAGCAACTGTCGAAGACGAAATCGCATGTTTTTGCTAAAATAATAATAAAATAATTTGTGCATTAGTATTATGTCTGAGGACAGCATCTTCAGGAAAGAACATAAAACTATCCCCAAGAGGCAAAAAGAGAACACACTGTTTTTATAAGAGCAACTTCAAAAGGTAGTTTTCATACGAAGTTATGTTTTGATAGATAATTTCCTTATGAAGACGAGATTTTAATCGAAGCTTTTCATATAAAGAATATTTATAGGGAAACTTCTCATACAACTAAGATCGTTGGAGCGTACCATTATAGGGTACTTATCATTTGAAGAACGCTCTTAGAAGGCATTTCCTATGAGGATGAGAGCTGAAATATCTTTATACAAAATCCTTGTGGTCCTAAGGAGTGTTTGATATGATTGGATGAAACGCATTTTCCACATAGAAAATTATGTTCAATTAAAATAAAGTAGATTAGAATATAATTTCCGTATGAAAAAGTCCATTACAAAACGTTTCTCATATGAAGAAGTAGGATTTCATACGAAGAATTATCACAGAGGAACATCTCTTAAGAAGTATTTTAGAAGAAATTTTTTGTATGAAGAAGTGTCTCAAAATGAACTTTTCTCACAAAGTAGTGTTTCAGAGGCAGCTTTTCATACAGATAAGTGCCTTGGAAGGCATCACTGGAACATAATTTTCATATGAAGAGACGTTTGAGAGTCTCTTTTCACATGAGGTGGAGTGTTAGAAGAGTGTCTTCGAAGACATTTTTCATACGAAAACGTGAATAGCCATTTTCAAACAGGAATTTGTTGATAAGACTCTTTCCATATAACGAAATGTTATGAAAGAATTGTCCTAAATGTAACGTCTTACATTAAAAATTGTCTGAGAAGATACCTTCCAAACGAAGGGACATCTTTGATGTGAAGAAGCATTTTAAGAAAAAGTATTCTGTGAGAAACTTTCCTTTTGATAAAATTTCTTGGAAACAGAGTCTCATATGAAGAAATGTCCTAGACAACTTTTCTCTTCTTGTTTGGTAGAATATATATATATATATATATTTTTGTTTTTTGAAATAAATGATCTTTCAATGACACTTTTCTTTGTAAAAGATATTACATAACAAGATCTTTCTTAAGATATGTCTTTCCGGATACCTCTCTATGACGTCTTCCATTACATTTTCATATGTAGCGTGTATCACCTGGCTTTTATACATGAAAAATATACTTCATGTCACTTTCTTGAAGGAAAGAAATCTTCCACTAAGTTTTTCTTTACAAGATGTTATATGAAAAGTACCTTCCGGATACAATTCTAATTCCATTTCCATTCGTGTAAAAAATTTTGCAATTGTGCAAACTTATTGAAGTAAATTTGCTAAAGTCTCTCGGAAAATAATGTTCGTAGAGAAAAATTTCTTGCGAGAAACTCTCCATACAGAGAAAGCTTGAGCTGCATTTTTTATGCAGAGTCTCTTAGAGAAGAGCTCTTTGCGTATGTATAGTCATGGAGAACACATAAATTTGATTAGATTAGGTATCCCAAAGAGACATGCTTGTTGTAAAGCATTCTTGATAATGTAGTAACGTTTTTAAACAATCATATACTTGGGGTAATATCTTGGCAAATATATTACTTAAAACTGTCCCTTGGGGAACTCTTTTCGTGCTGAAACCTCTCTTGGTAAAAGAATATATTTTTTTAACGTTATTGTCTTTATGCACTTCGAGCCTGCATGTTTCTTTCTCTGTAATGACACCTGTCCGTATAAAAAGAAACTGCCAAAACAGTCGTGTTCAGAAAGGCTACGCTTTCCAACTTCCTTATGAAACGTCTCTTGAAGGGCCCTTTTGTGTATCTCAAATTTTGAAAGCATAACTGCAATTTGTATACATTTGCAAATCAAAGTCACAAAGTGTGGGTGCAGTTATTTAAACATAACAAAAATATAGTTCAGTGAGCTTTTATTTCGACATACTTGCTAAGTTGTTATTATAAATAAAAAAATGAGGTTTTTGACAGCGCCATTTACGTTACCATGCTTGGGTAAATCGTCCATAGCATTTGGGCAACAATCCACATAGTGGTTATGGAAGCTCTAATCCGGTCGACCTGTAGACACCTGTCTAACAACGGCTTTATTGGAAATATTAAAGAAAAGACAAAAAATCATATTCTAAAAATTTGGGCATCAGATTTCATTTGATTTGTTACAGTTTCTAGCAACCGAATCGAAATTAAGCCCAGTAAAATACAGCATAAATGATTTTGATTCCGATTCAGTTTATGAACTGACAAAACTACAGAAGAGGGTTCAGATTTTTTAATCAAAAAGTTCGTCTCTTTATGTAACGATGTAGAAATTGAATCAAATGAAATAGAGTTGCCAACGAACTCTTATTTAATCCAATGCCAAATGTGTCTGTAGATATATTAAATCATATATATTTATGTATATTAATGTATTATATAATATTAATGTATTCGGAAATCCTGATTTGAATGACAGCATATCTAGAGCGGGTTGATACTTTCTGCATTTCTAACATATAATTTCGAAATGTATGGGTTAATTTTTAAGACACATTGAAATGTAGACAGATTGATTGTGTTGACTGCCTGACTCAGTATTATTTGAGCTGTCCTCAAAAATAGACACCAGCAAACTGAAAATTCCCATGCTTTACAGTTTTTCTGAATGCGAAAACGTAATCCAGGTAGCTGAATAAGAAAGGAATTGCATTCCATCAGGACACGCGCCAATAGTGATTCGATACAAGCTGCGGAAACTTGGTCAGGACGTCCTTTTGTACCCACTTTACAGTCTAGACCAATCACCATGTGATTACCACCTGCTTGTTTTATTTCCACGGTCTAAAAACGAAGATAATTTCTATAAGAGAGGCATAACGAAAGTCCCTTCAAGATAGCAATAAGTTATCGAACAAAACGGTGCATATATGACATAAATCGGACCATTCTTACTATACTAGATAAAGCATTCAATGCCATTTAATCATCGTGGCAAAGTCCAAGGGAATACCTTGCAACACACTGTAGGCGTTGCTGAATTTGTCAGCGGAATATTGCATTAAATGGGCGTACTATCAAATCCAATCATTACACTTTTCTTATTACATCTTTCCCTCAACTCTTTCTTCTGACCAGGTGTGAGCCAGTTAGTGATTAAAATATTTTCGAGCAAACTATTTGAATACAGTTAAAAAACTAACCGTTTCTCAAGACACACACACACACCTATACACACACTTTAAAACAAGTTTGAATGCCCATTATTTACATCTGCTAAATCGACTCTTTCAAAGCGCGTTCATATATCTGAGGGATGTCTATCTAGCCAATCTATTACCTACCTCGCAACTTGAGTATAAAACCCGAAAACTATAATCAGCCTTATGTTGCCAATAGCGTCACATCAGCTTACTAACTTTCATGGACTTGTGTACAACAGCGGAGCCAGGAAACAAAACTCATGGCAAGAACTCCAAGGAACCAGGCAGCAAAACAAACGTGCAAACTATACACCAACAACGGGAAAACGGGAAGTATGTAGAGAAATACAAAATGAAAGAAAGACATCTATCGAAAAGAAAAAAAAAGAAAAAAAACAAAAAGTCGAAAAAGGACATTAAAACAGGAGATATTCAAAGTGGACTGGAACATGTAGCGCAAGAGGAAGCCAAAAAACTCAAATCAGAAAATAGCCATATAAGAGGGCGAACAAACGCCGATAACAGCAGTGAAATATGAAGAAAAAAAAAACAAGAGGGAAGAAGCCGAAAATTGGCAGACATTGAAATATGGCCTGAAGTAGAAGAGGAAGGAATTCTTAATTTCTTAATGCGTTTAATTGAACCAGCAGCAGAAACAACAACAATATAGAGAATACGACAATGAACTTACACGCACACACAGATACGTATGACACGATTAGTGTTGCCAGACTAAGATGACATTTAGGAGTTTAGAATCTTCATATCTGTGACTACAAGCAAAACAACTTAAATGGAGATAAGAAAAAATGGGGACATTCGATACGATTGTTGGCCTTCTTTAGACAACTGTTTGAGCCCAATCCTTAGCCCACAAATCGGCATAGTTCTCAGGTTATTTCCATTTCTCAAGAGAGCGATTTTTTGACAGGCAACACAGTCTCTTCCAATTTTTGATATATGGGAGAATAAGTTTTTTTGCTATTGGCATTTATATCTTAATAAAGATGCAAGGTGCCTAAGCGCTATTCCAAGACGCAATATATTTGGAAAATTAGAACAAATTTCAATAATTAAATTTTTTCTTGAATGATGAAAACCCTGTTTTGTTCCCATATTCACGCCAAAACATTTACCCCGATTTTTACTCTATAATATAGGAAAAAGACTTAAGTGGATTTATGAGAAAATAAAGTTTACTCATTGGTGTCCACGTTAAACCTCTATTCCGAAAGTCGAAGTAGTTAGCAAGTTATAGCAATTTATCAAATGTGCGATGTTTGGAAAAACACGTAGTATATTTTGCTTCATCTATCAGCGATATTAAGATCAATAACGACTCTGACTAATTACAATGGGTTTTTTTTTTTTGAAAATACTCGTATATGAAATACTTTTATCATCCCGGACGAACCCAGTAAATGTCTGACAAAAAGCGTATATTCAGAACCAATTTCTTTAGGCCCTACACCTTTAATCGCGGCTAGGTGTAGAAAATATTTTTAACAGTCCAAGGCCTATAATACAGAAATAGACATTTCCGCGTTAAAAAACCTATCACCAGGCGATACAGCAGGTGTTGATCTGTAATTAAATCTATAAATCCCTTTATACGAATCTAAAAAAAGATAGGTAATAAATACTTGTATGGCAGTAGATTGGCTGTTGAGTCTATTTAATTTTAATGTCCAACCTTATTTCCATTTTTTGGACTAAAGTCTGGTTATATGTCTACATAATCTGTATGGCCAGTAGATATAGAAGACGATAGCGATAGTTGTTGACTACTGCTTGCCCCAGGCGGTAGGACCTATTTTCCAATGTAATAAATATATATATATATATATATATATATATATACTACTGGCCACACAGATTATGTAGACATATATATATATATGGTTATTTATTGTGATTGCCTTGTGCTAATCTGTAACATTTATACAATTTTTGTCAAGAAATCGTCGAACATAGCTAAAGACTTTGGTCGACATTTGAGAAAAAAAAAAATGCAATATTAAAAAGCAAATAATTACCTTTTATTTCTAGACTTAGTGACCAAATTTATCAACAAAGGACTAACAATTAGCGCCAGATAAGAAATGATAAGTAAGAAAAAGACCATTTGTCAGCTTTAAAAGTATTAATTTTTTATCAACTAATAGGATAGTTACACGCGTTTAAAATTACAATATTTACGCTAACACTTTTTAAAATTACTAAGTTTTACCTTCTTTTTCCTAAAATCGAACCCGCAAGGCAGAACGGTTACCAATTATTCGAACTTAACATGCCAGTATATCCTGATTTTTAGAATCTGTAGCTGTCCTATCTTTGAATACAAGACGATACTTTCGAAATGAAAACTCTATAGAATTTTAGAGTTTTTAAGTCCTTCCTAACTTAGGCGTTAGGATAGGCAAGACCTGAGATACCAAAAATTAAATATTATAATCGGGTTTCAAATATTTCGAATTTGACGTCGGAGTGAAAACTGACTAAAATGTGAAACATAGCTGTTATGGGATACAAATGATTTTCAGATATTTCGAGTTTAGAATTTGTCGTCGAAGTAAAGAATAGCTAAAGAGCGAAATATAGTTCTTATCGGACCAAGAACGGCGACGTGTGAAATGTTATGATCGGGTCTCAGATGGGAAAAATTCTAAAGGCCGTGTTTCCCGGCGTCGCAAAAAAATGACATTAACATTTTTGAGATCTTCCTAGAATAGTTTTTAGTCATAGGCTGTGACTGGCCTGAGCTTTCTTGAACCACCCTAGTGAAGATGTCGGTATGAAACGTACATTGCACATCGACCTAACTAATATTCCGATGAAATCTATTGCAATTAATTTTTTTTCTACTACATCGCCCATCAGTAGGGTGAAGTTTATTAAAAAGGTACAAGAGTTGGTATAAACCTGCCCTCTATCAACCACATCAATCGCTGCATTTAAGAGCTGCTTCTGTCCTTATATTACCATGTTTTTTTCTGCTGAACATGTTTTCCGCAGTCGCGAATTTTCCCTTATGACAGCAACACAATTCCGATCCCTAATTCAACAGGCAAGCGGACGGACGTGCGGCGATCACGAATACATACATATATACTTCAAAAGGTCAACGGTTAGTATTTCTTACACACTGTTCTTACGCATGGCAGGAGATTATACAAAACAAAAACCACATTTAGAAAGCCACTTCACATAAGCTGACCCCGATGTCTTATCAAAGTACAAATTCGACCGGTGTATAATGGCTGGTAAGTAAATTTCGATTTCTACCGAGAACCACTATTTAGCACACAAAAACAGTTACTTTGGTGTCGTTTATTTTCGTTAAATTTCGCGTCGATTAATCAACCCAATTAATCGATCTTTCTTGTATACATTTCTAAAAAAGATAATTGTTTAAGAAAGTCTCTCTAGCAAAAAGGTATTATTCCGCTTATTCCATAGAAGTAATTGAATGTTAAATACTTAATGTAAGTAACGAAACCGACCGTGACGCGACGGTTAGTACATACGATTATCGTTCGTGTGATCGTAGGATCAATCCCACATACGGCCGCACTATCATTATTTGAGCGGCACCACCCCGACGTGTTTGACGAACAAATCGAGCTATCGAGTAATCGACAAGTCTTGTAAATGATTATCGATTGTGATGTTCGGAATCGTCGTTAAAGTGCAGGTCTCGTCGAATGAGTACAAAAATGGAACGAAATTGAGAAGCTCAAATATTTCTTATTCATGATATGCAAGGTAATTTGTCTTTTTTATGCGGCAATAGCCCACTGATACACGCGTAACTGAAAGTGTACGCGTTATTATTTGCAGAAATTGTTTTATCGGCTTTGTAAAGGGTTTAGTGGTTTTAAAGCCACCGGTCTGACAGCTCTGTCACCTGTTCAATACCTGCCATCTGACTTTTTATTTCTTACGTGAAAGGTTTGCTATTTACGATATGGATGATGCAGAAATCGAAGAACACGGAAAAATATTTAAAACTTACTACAAAAATGGTGATTCAAGCGTGATCCAACGATTTTGACTTCTTTGCGAAAGAAGTTTCCAGACAGCGTAATTTCACATTTTGGCAACGTCAATTGGCCACCAAGATCATGCGATTTGGCTTTATTAAATTTTTTTTATGGGGCTACGTCAAAGATTGTGTTCACGCGGATAATGACCAAACGTTTGGGCATTTGAAAACCAGTAATCGTCAGGTTATCGCCGAAATTCCGTCCGAAATGAGCGAAAAATGGTCGAAAATTCCTCAAAACGATCCGCAGCTGCAACCACTCCAAGGGCTGTTATTTACATGATATTGTATTTCAAACATAACGGCAAGGTCCAAACATTATAATGAAATAAAAGTTTAACTTTGGAACAGAAAAATGTACAATCCGGTATTTTAATTCACGCCATCTAGGCTAAGAACGGTCTAATATTATCTGTACTAAAAATGTTCGCAAAAGACACTAAACCGTAGTCTTCGTTCAGTGAATAAAAACAAGAAAGCGTGTAAGCTCAGCGAATGTGAGAAGCCCTCCCACACCTCATTCATGGATTGTTGAACCTGCTAATGGTATTAGCAAATTCTTAACTTCCAAAACTTCCTAATAGTCTTATTCATTTCATTTCATTTATTGAACAGTCTTGTAATTTAAAGCCTTTTGGCCAATATTAAACAAATTACAAAACGCATAAAATAAATACTACTTGAATTTGAAAAACAAAATATAACTTAGAATATAAAATTAAATGAACTAGTAACTAATTACCTATAACGCTCAAATTGAAGTGCACCACAAAGTAGGCGATATGAAGGGAAATAAAAATAATGAAAAAAATTTAATATTGAATGATGTATATATGTATGTATGTATGTATGTCAGGCCAAATTGAAAGTTTTTTTTTTTGGTAAATCACAACAAAATGCATAAATTAAAACAAATACTACTTTAAAGTAAATGTAAAAATGTATATATAATAAAAATTGATCACATAAAATCGTACATTTAATATCAACCAATAAATACACCAATAATTAATAAATATCACTCGTAAATGCAAGCATTCAGATGTCAAAGAAGATGTAAGATGTAAAGAATATTCACCTACGTCAACTGCATATGATAGATAAGTCTATTACGAAATGTTGTGTATGATACATTTAAATTTCTAAGCTCATTTGGCAATGTATTATAGCTACGAGCTACTCTTACATTAAAAGATCGTACTGTAAGATGGCAAAGTTTGGGGATAAACAATTGCCTTCTACGAACGGAATGACAAAATTTAAAAGATTCGTATAGGAAACGCGGACATTGGTTAGAATATATTTTGTAAAAACACAACAGCAATCGTACATCGACAAATGCAGGAAATGAACATCCCAGAAATTTAATCACAAAAGGTGTTATATGTACACGTCTCTTTAGAGAAAAGATGTAGCGAACAGCTCTGTTCAAAGATAATTGAAGGAGTTTCATACATTTTTGATTAGTAGCAGAGTATATCTCTAAGCAGTACATAATACTTGGCATAACTAGGGCATGAACCAGTTGCTTTTTCACATACAGCGGGAGCGACAAATTAGTTGTGTATAACTGCCTCAATGCATAGTTAACACTTAAAACAACATGATTAATGTGCTTCTCAAAACGCAGCTTATCATCTAATAAAACTCCCAAACATTTCATGTCATTCACAAACTGTAAATTAGAACCATTATAAACTACTCGCAAATCCCCTTCAGTTTCAAGTCAGGAATTTTTGGTTCCGATGACAACGCCTGAAACTTCATCGAAGATTAGCCCGGTTAAGTTTTACAGAGGTTTTTATCGTTGTTTTGGCCTTCACATTGTACGTATTACTCACCATTGTAGGCATTTGAATTGTAGGCATTACCTACTTTCTACAAAGTTAAGTCATTAGATTTCTTACTAATAGCAATAAACCAATTTATTTAGCAATTGTGAGCAAACGAAACCATTCTTTTGGCACCAATTCATAGTTTATATGTATCATCGTCCTAGTAGCTTTGCAGATATTGCCGTATAAACTTTATTGTGGAAACGAGTACAAAAAATTGGTCTCCAAATTCATTAGATATGGGATCAAAATCGATTCGAGTGGATAAATACATGGACCAAGTTACGCAGACCGGCGGCGATAAGAATTGTAGTAACATCTCAAGGTGAAAAAAGCGGCGACACAATAGTCCTTACATTATGACATTAAAGACCCAATGAGTGTTTTAAGAACCGGTTGAGTCGAAAATAAAATTGCAAAATGTTTGTTGCTCTTTTTAGCACTATTTTATGACCCAAAATCTGGCAGCATTGCAACATGCCCACATAAACGGCCTCCACCTTTTTTCGTACTCCCTTTTGAAAGCAATCGCTCACGCACACACATTCAAACGCATTAATGAAATACACGCATTCACGCACGACACACACACGCTCAGGCTTACAGATGGTCACAGCTTGGATTTAATTGAATTAATCTTAATTTGTTTATTTATTGTTTCGACTTTTCACTAACTCAATTCCGACTCCACTTTTCCACATTTATTTTGTTTCTCTCTCACTCTCTCCCTTACTGGTGTTTGCCGATAATGTTTCCTTATTCTTTCTTCATTTGTGGAGTTATTCTTTGATTATGTATTTATGTATTTTTTTTTTCTTTCATTTTCGTTTCCCACTTCACTTTTTTCACACAACATGTTTCAAACTTCATTTACAACGACTTTTCTTCCATTTACATTCCATTCCATATTTTTTTTTTTTTTTTTTTACATGGTGGATGGTTGTTTGACTTTCTTTCCTTGCAAACTTACTTTGATTCCTTTATTTTTTCAATTCAATTCCCCGCAAAGAATCACTTGTTCACCGAACGATTTCCACAACTTTCCACAGAGGTATCGCCATCAACACTTAGTGGCCAGTTAGCATATTTTCATAACTTATAATCATAATTTTAATACAACAAAAGAAAATAATTGAATTTCTTCTTTTTTTGTTGAGTGGGATTTGGACAAACACTGCCGTCTACTAATAATGTAAGAGAACAAGAGAAGAAAAATTCTTCACACACGAACCGCACCAACCAGACTGAACGAAGGCAAAGGTAATCGTTGTAAAATATTTTACAGCACCAAAAAAACATCTCTGTGTTTGCCGGAGGTATATTTTCCAATGGACATACATTTGTTTGCAACTATGGAGTGGTTACAAAAACGTAAGAATAATATATTAATACTGAAAAAAGAAAAGCGGTGTTTACTAAAAACAATTTATATAATTGGTTTAGCAATAGGTTAATCAAGTATTAATGAATTTCACAAGATTTTTTTTATTTTCATAATGTTCCCTTTTTTCCAACGCTGGCCTTTGTTGTTATTCTCTGTTATCTTTGTGATCCGTTTTCGATGCGGCGAAGTAAGTAAACAGTTTTTTATGCTTGTTTGTTTGTTTATTTTCGTGTTCAATTCGCCGGCGTTCGTAGGGATGCCAGCTTCACGCTTTTTAAAGAAAACATCGATAGAAAATCATCTTTGTTATTGCTTTATTGATACTTCATACGTACTTCACGCTTCGTATGGCAAGAACCTTCGTTAACACTTTCCAATTGAATTTCGTTGTATTTTTTTCGTATAGAGAAATTTCCCTGTTTACACTTTTCATATAGCTTTTTGTCTCAATTATAAATAATTTTTGAATATTTGGTTTATTATTGTGCAATATATTTTGATACGCATTGTATTAAACAGCCAAATATTTTGGATACACAAATAGAAATGTTGTAATAAACAATAGGTGATAATTCATTTCCATAATTTGTTGGCTATAAAAACATGTCTATTAATTCGTTAATGTCTACATCAATGAAACGACATCAAATATTGAATTCTTAACAACCAAAGCGGGGGGTCTGATCCAAAAAAGTGGAATTTTATATCTAATGTGTTTGGCAAACATTTTTGAATGTGAGTGTGTAACACGGTGTGAGTCAATTTTTAGATTTGGCAACCCTATTGAGCGTTTAACCGATTGAACAAAGTCACCATGTATGTTGTTTTTTCTCTGCTACATTTATTATTTATGAATTTCTTGAACTATAATTTAAAAACGATATCTTATTATCCCAAAATGATTCTCACAAATATTTTGTTGTTGATTATATTACGACTATATGAGATTTTATTCATTCACATTCTAATCTATGTTCCATCAAATACATCCCACAAACTGCAGCCAACTTCGCCTTGTATATGATTAATTGCATTCTGCCTTTACATCGCCCTTCGCTGTGGAATAGAATTCAGTGAAGCGAACATTTGTGAAAACAATCCACTCGGGGAAGACGCGCTTTTCTCTGGAACGTGTATATTAAAAACTGCTGAGGGGACCAGCGATTGTTAATTTTAGCACTCAGAGAATTTCGCGAAATAGCAGCAGGAAAGGCACAGGCGGCCAAGTCTTTGGAGAAGAGAACGTGGGTTTTGTAAACAAAAGACAGAATGCAGTCCGCCCATAGTAAAAAAAGAGTTTGCTATTATTACGACAGTAAGTTTTCATTGATACAGATTATAGTAATTTCGCAGGATTTGTTGGCTTTTCCTTTAAAACCATGTCTGAAAATGATTGGAAAAGGTAGTCCGCCAGGTGTGGGAGAAACTTTTGCGGTTCGTTGAAGAAGTTTGTGTGAATTTAAGTAAATATTCGTAATTTATTTTGACTGTACCATTAGCGATTTCAACCGCACTTTTTACAGTGCACTTTTATGTTCGCGAACGACCATACCGACTACGTGTGTTATTTTTTCTTTGTGTTCGGATGGAAATGCGCTCTGCCGGCGTAGGCACGTATACAACACTCATCTGGTGTTTTTGTTTGTACATCGTGCACCTTTTTTTGTGTATTACGAAAGTATGGTTGTTCTCAGAGAAGTGAACTGTAAAAGGACATATGACGCCGTTAGGACTATCAAAAAATGTTTCACCGCACCTGAAACATTTTTCATAGATGGGGTTTTTTTGTGAAAGTTATGTTTGTAATTTTTTGTGTTCGTTATTTGTTTTGAAGAACTTAGTAGTAATTGGATATTGCTTCTTATTGCAGGTGACATCGGCAACTATTATTATGGCCAAGGGCATCCGATGAAACCTCATCGCATACGCATGACACACAATCTGTTGCTTAACTATGGTCTTTACAGAAAAATGGAAATTTATGTGAGTTGATATTTTGGATTTGGTTAAATATTTAAGATAAATTGTATTTAGCACGTTAACTTCAGTTGTTTCCGAATTTTCAATGTGCGACTGTAGCTGTAAAGCTACACTTCAAAGTGGGGTTATCAATTAATCGTCTAGGCGCCCAGTTTTCGTTTTCGTTAGAATTAGCTAACAGATTTTTCTCACAAATTACAGAGCTCAATTTAAAAATAACAGGCAGGTTTTTATTATAAAGAAATACTGGTCGAAGAACTCTCATTTGAGAAAATTGTAGAGGGGATTAAAAAAATAGAATTTGATAACAAATTATGCTGTTTTCGTGTATTTCTCTCCCAATTTCATATCTTTTCTGAAAGAATACTTTACAATGTATATAATGAAAAGAGCATTTTTTGCTAATATCTCTTACCATATTTTTCAATATAAGAAAAAAATTGTATTTCTGTTTAACGAAATATAATCCGCTCTTTTGTTCCTCCCCAGCGTCCCCACAAAGCCACTGCCGATGAAATGACCAAGTTCCATTCGGATGAATATGTCCGCTTTTTGCGCTCCATTCGTCCCGATAACATGACTGAATACAATAAACAAATGCAGCGGTTCAATGTTGGCGAGGATTGTCCTGTCTTTGATGGTCTCTATGAGTTCTGTCAACTTTCTGCGGGTGGTTCTGTGGCAGCAGCCGTCAAGTTGAATAAACAAGCATCAGAGATTTGCATCAATTGGGGTGGTGGTCTGCATCACGCAAAAAAGTCAGAGGCATCTGGCTTCTGTTATGTCAACGATATTGTATTGGGTATTTTGGAACTATTGAAATACCACCAGCGTGTTCTTTACATCGATATCGATGTCCATCATGGAGATGGTGTGGAGGAGGCTTTCTATACGACAGATCGCGTCATGACTGTTAGTTTTCATAAATATGGCGAGTACTTCCCGGGTACGGGTGATTTGCGTGACATTGGTGCTGGGAAAGGTAAATACTATGCCGTCAATATTCCTCTACGCGATGGCATGGACGACGAAGCGTACGAATCAATATTTGAGCCAATAATATCAAAAGTTATGGAGACTTTTCAACCGGCAGCCGTTGTTCTACAATGTGGTGCCGACTCACTTACGGGCGATCGTTTGGGTTGTTTCAACTTGACCGTAAAGGGTCATGGTCGTTGTGTGGAGTTTGTTAAGAAATACAATTTACCCTTCTTAATGGTCGGCGGTGGTGGATATACAATTCGTAATGTCTCAAGATGTTGGACCTATGAAACATCTGTGGCACTGGGTGTGGAGATAGCAAACGAATTGCCCTACAATGATTACTTTGAATATTTCGGACCGGATTTCAAACTTCACATTAGTCCAAGCAATATGACAAATCAAAATACAACGGAATATTTAGAGAAAATACGGAACAGGTGAGTAGTGCTAATAGATTTTTAGTAAGGACATGATGTCAGTATTCTTGAAAAAGTCGAGCTCAAAAAATAAATGATAAAAGAAATCAATTTTGTTTTTGCATGACACTAAAGGCTTTTTAGCATGGTTAGAGTGCTCCGATTTAGGTCAAATAGAAACTGTTTTCACAAAGAGTCTTTGATTTTAAAGTGACCACGTTAATGCTAATTTTCTTGACAGTGCGCAGAAGAATATACACCGTATAAGCTGTGAGGTCTAGTGGAAGGACGTATTCATCTTGCTTTAATTTTGGTTGCGTTTAGGTAATAAAACGCAAGTGTTTATCCGCTTAGCTTTGTTGATTTCTATTAGTTCGTGCGGAACCCAAATATCGTGGCTTTTCGACTAGTCCACGCTATTTCAAATGGGTTTACATTATCGTATGCGACAATTTCAGACTCTTTACAACCTCTCGAACTAAAACGCGCAAATTCCACTGGATAACGGCTTTGATTTCGAACCCATCGATCTCATTTGTTTAATAGGTCCTACTATCCAATTCAATTTGTCGTATGCGCTCCGGTAAGGTATCCAGACCATATACATCACGCATATTCCATATTCTAAAAAAAAAAGAAAACAAAAAATAAAATATGGTCAAAACGCTTATTTTGTCCCTACACATTCACAACGCATTTTAAAAATAAACTGACAACTGAAAATTGTGTGAAAAGTATCAAATTGAAGCTTGCAATGTAACTGTGTAACAGTAGAACATACAATTTAATTAGCTGAGCCTAAAGCATTTCAAAATAACAAAAGTCTCATCTGTATGAAATACTTGAAATTACTTTCTTGCCAACCAAATATTTCACGCAATTCCCAAAACAAAGATTAATGCAAAATCTAGTGCCAGATATTATTAACCTATAAGAAATAATGAATGTAAAGCAGTCATTCTGACTTTCCAAAGAATCATATAAGACGTCATTGGTAGTAAATATATTTTTCATTGCTGTTGTTTTACAATGTAAGAAGGTTAGATTTCACATAATTCGATATTATGATCTATATTTCGTATATATTTATAATAACATATATAACTAAATTGTGGCATGAACGTTAGCTTTATTGAATTTTCCATCCGTGATGTTAATTTTGAATTTCTCACGCCATCGTCATCGTTAACAATAAAACACGTTACTGTTTCTGTATCGAAATATCACACTTTCACCACTTCAACTGCAATATTCTTAAATGAACCTGCGGCGGATAGATTAGGAAAAAGGATTTATATTCTGGATCACACAGTCTACGCATACGTGTTCATTTAGGCAGTGCTGTTAAATGGATCTTCAGTGTTATTCAAAATTTCCAGTGTACCATAAATACAAAATTAATAGCTGTATTCCAGCATGATATGCTGTTCTGATGTTTAACATTTCTCGACTTTTATTCAAAACAGCTTTTCAAAAATTAGTAAAAAAAACCTATTCCAAATTAGTAAACTTGTTACAACCTTCTACTCCGAAGAATTTTGGAGCTAAACTAATAAACTACATTTTCTGATGAAATCGCTTTAGAAGAAACAAATGAAATGAAAAGCAAGTAACAATGGTGGTATTCAAATAGAAATAAAGATTACGACTGAACTTTCTTTCAGTCGAATGGAATTGTTCTGAAATTCTGCAGCTTTGATAGTTTTCGGTTTCAGTTCTTTTTACAATTCTCTTTATTAGGGGATATTTTTATACATTTTCTCTGATACCACTTTTATATGAAAAAAACGGTAATAAAAATATTTATTTTATTTATTTATTGAATATATATTTTATAAATAAATTTATAAAATATAACAAAAAAAAAAAGCGCAGGGTAAGATAGACCATATGCGCACATAAGTTGTTTTTTTTTTTTCTATGTGTTACATATCTATATGTACACTTATATGTACAATCAAGTAATAAAAATGTTATTCAGGTTTTCAAAAGGAAAAAAAAATGAACTTATGTTTATACGTATTTGTATATTATGTAGCTTAAAAGAGAAGTATCCGCTTAAACATCAGTGACTTTTCATGTACGTTCAGGGCCCTCAAAACGTGTTTTTGCTGGCTAGGTCTTGAACAATCAAGAATGGTTGACATAGGCTCATTTAGTCTAGATATTGGACATTAAAGTGTGTCGATCATCCATATTACAGCCACATTCGTTGCATTGCAGTGGATCTGAGTTATCGAAATAATGTTTTTGTTCTACCAAAGTTGTAACTGTGTGATGGCAGAAAGCTCTTGAATTGTTCCCATATAATCTTTTGTTCAGTCCTCCAAATGCCTTTATATACGTTTGAGATAACATGATGAAAGCGCGGTATCTCGTAAATCATTGGCTATTTAATTTTACTTCTTGGGCAGCAGAGCAATAACCACACTAAGGCTATCAGTACATATAGTGGTTCTCAACTTAAGCTGAGCGGCAAAAATAATTGCCCAATTAATAGCAGCTAGTTCGGCATTGAGATAACCAGAAAATTCTGGTAGAATTCCTTGCTAGACAGCGGTGTAGAGAGATCTAGAAGTTTGCCAAACAACAGCATACCCGGTTATTCTATTCTGATGCGAACCGGCAGTTAAGAGCACAATTTCGGCTGAAAAGTTTTCTGCTACCAAAGGAATTCCCGATAAGTTTTGTGTTTGTTGCACTTAGCTAGTCTGTAATAAATTTTCATAAAATTATGAAAAGCAAGTCGTCCAATAGGCTTATCAGGTAGAGGTATGCCAAGTTTCCTTAAAAGGTATATGATGTGCTGAGCAGCACATGGACTTTTAACATTTTTTTAACGATGTTGTCCCAGAATAGCCGATGAAGCCCGTCTTTAGGTTCAGAGAATTCCTTAATTTTACATTCCCATCTTAAAGGCTGTGTTGGCGTGACATTTACCATTCCTGAGGCTGTCCGGAAGCAACAATTAATATTGAGGCATCTAACTTTCTGACATTGGCTTTGCTTGTCCAGCCGTAAATTGTCACACAGTATTGTACCATGACGTAAACCAGAATCTTAAATGAAATTTCCATGTGTGGTCCCTTTTTCCTAGAGCAGATTAGTTTAAGTAAATTGTCGTTAATCTTGCTTAACTTTTCCCGTAGGTGTTTAGTGTGGTAGGTTTTTTGCAAAATGTAGTCCAAGTATTCTCATGTTGTTTTTATACGGAATTAATGCGTTGTCAAGCATTACATCATTTACATTGCAATTTCTTCTTCTACAAACATTTCATTTATTCATACATCTTGATGCAGGAAAGCCAAAAAGGCCAATTATATAACATCACAAATATATATAAAATTCTTTAATACAAATTAAATATCCAAAAAAATTATAATACAGTTACAAAGCAAATAAAAACGAAAAACCCAGTGTCAGTAATGATTTTATAATGTAAAATAGGTAACTCAAGTTCGCTTAATGCAAATTTAGTATATTTGTGTTGGAAAACTTGATTTGAATAAGCAAACTTTCGTAGATGCAGAGGGAGCCGATTGGAAGCTCTGCAAACGCGCACCGTAAATGATTTTAAGAATATGAAAGAACCTGATATAAGAGGAATTACGACTTGTGGATTTCTAGTTGATGCAGCGAATCTGAATCTACTTTGCAATAAAGGTGGTGAACCAGATATTGCCAATTTATAAAACTATTTAATGATTCGAAATTCAACATAATTCTTCAAGAAAATACGTAAAAGACGTATAGCATAATGTGATATATTATTGTAGCGCCTCAAACTTATACACATACCTTACTTTCTTCAGGCAATCAATTTGTTCCCGAAAAAACTTCAATACCATAATTAAATTGAAACATCGGGAAGGAATGAGCTAACCTCCGTTAACATGAATTGGAAGAAATATTTTCATATTGTACAATTGCCGCAAAGTAAAAAGTATCTTTGGAAATATAGAATCAATATGAGCACGAAAATCAAGTCGTTTATCAAGTGTTATGCCGAGGCACTTCATTTCATCTACAAACTCAATACTGTTTCCATTAATGTTGATGTCAAAATTCTAAAAAGATTGTCGGTTGTATTTTGATTTAATCAATTATTTATAGCACTCAATGTCATGCGTTATTGATACTACATTGTAAGTTATTTACTGAACTACTCCTGAGAACATGCAGAATTTCAGATTTGTTCTTAAGTATAATTGCTCCTCGTACTTTTTCCCATTGTTGAACTTTATAATTTAACAGGTTAAGCATCGGAGACACGTGATCTGGTGACCCAGATGCAACAGCAAAAATGCTGTATGCATATACACCAACATAATCTATGTCAGTAAGTTTCTCAATAGACTTTGCCAAAAAATTTGAGCACATTGTAAACAAGAAGACGGACAATGGTGATCCTTGAGGAACTCCATTATCTAATGGCCGTTGCCGGGAGATGTACCCATTGATCTTTATCATAATTTTCCTATTGGGAAGAAATGAAAAGATCAACCTCATCACTGTAAGAGGAGGTATACCTAATACTTTTAGTTCATTAATCACAAAGATGGAAATAACACGATTAAAGGCCTTTTCAATATCCTCTGACAAAACGGCACTGTGCTTTTTTCTAGATAAAATGGTCTTGAGTACCGATTCGAGCACATGGCATAATGTATCCACTCCATGTTTGGGTAGGAACTTCCTACTCATAAACTCAAAAAAACTTTTTTGAAATATCAGAAAATATATCTAAAAATTTGATTTTAGTGAAATTTCTGAAGATTTTATGTAAATTATCAGAAATATCCCATTGACCACAAACAACACAAATAATGTGAAGTATGTATTGATTTAGAGTACGGTGATCCAAAGCTTTTAACAAAGCCCTATTTTGTAATTTACAATATTCCCCTGCCTGATATCTCAATGGCGGCTATGACCACTTTATGTATATTTCCGAGAAATTTTCCTACAGATCGTAGTAATTGGAAGTTTATTGCATTATTCTAATGGAATTGTTTTTCGATTATGTGTAGAGATAAGAAAACTTTTTTGAAATATCAGATAATTGAGACTTGTTAAAGATGTGAGTTTTAGCAAAATTTCTGAAGATTTTCTGAAATATCCCATTAACTACAATCATCACAACTAACGCGAAGTATGTACTGATTTAGATTCCAAAATACAGTGGTTCAGAATAAGCTTTTAACGGGGCCAAATTTTGAAATTTGCAATATTCCCTTGCCTGATATCTCAATGGCGACTATGACCACTTGATATATATTTTCGAGAAAAGTTCCTACATAGTGGTAATTTGAAATTTAATGTATTATTCTAATGAAACCATTTTTTTAATTGTTTACAGATAAGTCAGTAAAACTTTTTTGAAATATTAGAAAATTGAGACGTGATTTTTAGTAAAATTTCTGAAAATTTTCTGAAGATTTTCTGAAATGTCTCATTAACAACAATCAACACAAATAATGCAAATTATGTATTAATTTAGAGTCCAAAATACGGTGATTCAGAATAAGCTTTTAACAAAACCAAATTTTACAGTTTGCAATATTTCACTGCCTGATATCTCGGTGCTAGATATGATCAAGAAAAGTTCTTCCACGTCGTAGTAATTCTAATGAAATTATTTTTTTAATATGTGTAGAGATAACTCAGTAAAACCTTTTTGAAAGATCAGAAAATTGGGACCAGTTAAAGATGTGATTTTTAGTAAAATTTCGGCAGATTTTCTGATATGTCTCTGATATGTGATCACTTGATATATACTTTCTAGAGAAGTTTCTACCGATCGTAGTAATTAGAAATTTAATGTATTATTCGAATAAAATTAGAATAAAATCTTTTGATTATGTGTAGAGATAACTCAAAACAATTTTTTCGAAATATGAGAAAATGAGACCTGCCAAAAATGTAATTTTTAGTTAAATTTTGGAAGATTTTCTGAAATATCCCATTAACTACAGTCCAAAATGCAGTTATTCAGATTAAGTTTTTAACAAAACAACATTTTGCAATGTGCAGTATTCCCTTGCCTGTAATATCGATGGCGGATATGATCACTTGATATATACGAGTATTTTCTAGAGAAGTTCCTACAGATTGTAGTAATTGCCCATTCAATGTATTATTCTAATCAAAATTATTTTTTGAATATGTGTAGAGATAACTCAAAAAAAAAAACTTATTCAAAATACCATAAGGGTGTTGGCGGTTTAAATATTCAATTAAAAAAAACTACGAAACATAAAAAAAATATATTTGTATTTTTAAAAAGTAGAAGCATGGGAATTTTTAAGACTTAAAAACAATGTTGTCCAAATGGCTTCTCTCGGCTGCTTGACACTTTTGGAACTTTTGTTACTTTCCTGAATAATGTTCCTCTACAACTGCTCTAAATTGGTCGGATTATTCTCGTAGACTACCGATTTGAGGTAGCCCCATAGAAAATAATCGCATGGGGAGAGATCGGGGCTACGTGGGGGCCATTCAATATCCCCCCTTTTCGAAATGAGTTTTCCAGGAAAAACAGCAGCTCTATGGATACCCTAGCCTTATGACATGTGGCCCCATCCTGTTGAAACCTCATCCTCGAGGTATTGCCTTGAAGTTCTTGCAAAGCTGGCACCAAAAAGTCTGCTAGCATGTTGCAATAATTGTTCGCTCTAACCGTCATCGCATGCCCTCTTTCGTCCTCAAAAAAGTATGGTCCAATAATACCGGTTGACGTTATCCCAGCCCACACGACAAGCTTAGGGCTGTGAAGTGGACGTTCATGCAAGCGTCGGGGATTAGTCTCGGACCAGAACCGACAATTTTGCTTGTTCACATGGCCATTAAGGTGAAAATTGGCCTCATCACTAAAAATCACGTTGTTGAAATTGTTGAACCTCTCTAGCATCAAATTGACAAAGTTAAGTCGGTTATTGGCATCATCGGGTTTTAATTCTTGGACTATCTGAAGCTTATAAGCCTTCAAATGCAAATCACGTTTCAAAATTCGTCGTAAAGTTGTTCTTTTGACATCCAAAGACTGATCTCTCTTACGTGTTGACTGTTGCGGATGTCGCTGAACTGAAACACGAACACGCTCCACAATGTCGGCTGATCTTGCAGAAACTGGGCGACCACGAACCGTAATTGGTACTGTTGAGCCGGTTGTTTCGAACATTCTGATCCATTTTCGTATCAAATTGGCGCTTGGAACTTCACTTAAATCGTGTAAACCGTGTTCATGCCGATAGAAACGTCGTGCAGTAATCACTGATTTATTGTTTTCGTAATACGCTCGGACACAAAATGCACGCTGCACTCCCGTGTACGGCTCCATGGCGACGGAGAAGCGGCGCAGCGAACAACATATCCCCCCGCCACCCCGCGCCGCGCGTTACCGAGAAATTGAAGAATTAAATCGCCAACACTCATATGGCCCACCCTGTACAAAGTTCATGTTGATAATATTACTTCATTGGTTGCTTGTTTGGATGAAAAATCCAAATTGATGGTTTTCGATGACTTTAACCTATGCGGAGTTTCATGGACTCATCTGCCTGATGCCAATAATCTTTCCTCTTCTAATGTATCCAGTAATAGAGAAATGTATGTTATTGATAAACTTTTTGAACTTGAACTCATTCAAATTAATAATTGCTTTAATGGTTTAAATAGGTTATTAGATTTAGTTTTTCTGTCTAATGACATTAAGTATAATATTAATGTTTCTCCTATACCAATATCTGTATATGTAAGTACTATTCATTATGTACCTTTAGTGATCGAATTTGCATTCTACAAATACTTTACTATTCCTATCAGTATGAATACTTATCATTTTAATTTTAAAATCTGTGATTTTCATTTAGTGAATTCTGCTATTAGTAGTATGGACTGGGATAATGAGTTTCTCCATTTATATACCTCTTCTTGCTTTAACTCCTTCAAAAGATATATAAAGTTGATATGTGATACATATGTTCCTAAGCTTAAACATAGGGTCTATAACTTGCCTTGGTATACAAGAGGCTTAATAAAGTTAAAAAACTTACGAAATAAGTTCTATAAAAAATATTTGAGCACGAATCAAGGATCCTACTTTCTTAAGTATAGGCACTATATGAGAGAATTAAATTTTCTAGATAAATATCTTTATAAACAATACATTTCCAAATTTGAGACAAACATAAAATCAAATCCCAGTTCATTTTGGCGATTTGTAAAGTCTAAAAAAGGCTGTTCAAATATTCCTTCATCGGTGTATTACGGTGAAGAATTATCTGATGATGCTGATTGATTGCATGATTGCATTCTGGTGTTTTTCTTGATTGTTGGAAGGTGGCTAAATTGAATGTTATTTCGAAACTTTTTGAGTCGATTGTTAAAGACAAACTTTACTTTGCAATAAAAAATTTAATTTCTCCCTACCAGCATGGTTTTGTTTCGGGTCGTTTAACCGTTACAAATTTATTGTTATTTTCTGTATATTGCATAGAAGCGTTTCAGCAAAGCTGTCAAATTGATGTTATTTATACTGACTTTTCAAAAGCGTTTGACAAAATATCGCATTCCCTGTTAATTAAAAAGTGTGAATTGTTGGGTTTTCATCCCAGTTTTCTGAAATGGCTTAAATCATATTTACACAATCGACAATGTGCTGTTGCTGTTGATAATGTCAAGTCTTTCTTTTTCCTGCTACTGTCATTTTTATCAATGATATAACATCTTTGTTTGTGTCTTGTAAGTCTGCTTTATGCTGATGATCACAAAATCTTCTTGAAAGTCAGAAATGCATCTGATGTTGTGGTCCTTCAAAGTGAACTTCAAAAACTGTATGATTGGTGTAAGAACAATTGTCTTTTTCTCAATCTGAAAAAATGTGTTTTCATGTCCTGTTCTAAGACCGCTAGTTGTGTCCCTTCTACCTACCATAATTCGAACAACACTCTTATGTCTGTTTCTCAGTTTAAGGATCATGTTTTTCTTTTCGATCCCATCTTGACTTTATTATCCCAAAAGCCTATGCAAGGTTAGCTTTTATAAGGCGTAATGGGTCCTCTTTCAAGGGTCCATATACTAATAAGGTTCTATTCACTAGTCTTGTTTGTTCAACGTTAGAATATGCATTAGTTATATGGAATCCCTTTTACGAAGTGCACAAAGTAAGGCTTGAAAGAGTGCAGAAATATTTTACTAGGTTTGCTTTACGCTCACTGAACTTTGACACTGTTCTTCCACCTTATGGTGTGCGATGTCTTTTGATGGGATTAAAAACTTTAGAAAATAGAAGAAAAATCTTGTCAATGCTTTTTTTATCTGATATTGTTTCTGGTGGTGTTGATTGTCCTGCACTACTTCGTAAAATTCACTTTAATGTAGCACAAAGAAGTCTTAGAATTTGTGATACTTTTTACATAAACACTGTTCGGAGTAGTTATGGTGCTAATGCGCCTATTTAAAGGATTTTGAAATTATATAATGATATTTCTCAGGAATGTAACTTAGATCTTAGTTTATCCAAAAATATTTTGAGGCTTATGTTAAATAATATTCTTTAAGTATTTAAAAATTATGAAATATATTCCTTTATCTAGTCTGTAAGAATCTATGTTTATAGACTTAATAAACATTAAAAAAAAGATATTAAATGGACGTTTTATAATAGTATTATTTTTAATAATAAGCATTAGAAGTTATGCATTATTTTTCTTCTGATATTGCTGATTTTATTCCATATAGCTCTGATATCAAATTTAAGAAATTTTCCCAGGTTTTCCGCTTTGCCTTTAAAGATTCATGTTTTACCTTAGCACAGGTTCGTCTATAATTAATGGAATTTTCTTTATTTCTTTGTCTTGTAAAAATGTTCCTGGCTTTCACTTTAAGCGTGACTAGTTTTACTTTGTTTGGGTTGAGCCATGCTGGGGAGTTATTATTTTTCGGTTTGGTTATCTGTGGTATGATTTCATTGGCAGCTTTGCACACTATTCTTTTATGCTGTGCTGCCTCTCTTTATATTTGCTGATTCAATAAAAAAGGCACAATGGTGGCTAGTTAGCTTTCTCCACCAAAAATCTAGGATTAAATAGCTACTTTTCTTGTGTCTTGTTGTCAGTAATAATGATCACCGAGGAAAGTGATTACCGACTTCAGGCATGCCCATTTTGAGGTAGAGCCAAATCAGAACTACTGATGTGAATGTGCCCCTGATGCCTAGCAATGTAGGAGATCCGTCATTTGGAAGAACAAGTCCAATATCATCAGCAAACTTTTCCCACGAAATTCCAACGGGTGACAGATTTCGGGATTCCCAAATGGGGTTCTGAGTTTTCAAGTCACCCACCAACAGTTGATATTCTTTACTATTAACATTTATACTTGAAATCATATTGGCAGTGAGGTTTACGTCGCATACTTGCTATATGTTAGTGTATTACGGCAGTTTGAAAAGGAAGGTCTCCAGATGATGTAATACGTTGGTCAATCTGAATGTTGTTATGCGGTATCAGCTGCTTCAAGCCAATCGGCGATGGCGGCCTACGCGGCTGCCGCTTCTGTGGACCTATTCAGAGTTCCTGCGCCATTTTCTACACCTGATTTATTTAATCCTTATTCACCCACTTGTCGGTTATGGGTGGTGGGGCCCATGGTCTGCCTTCGCCAACAATATATCCCCCGACACCGCCTCCATCGGCACCGCGGATGCATTCATAGTATGCAGGTAATACATTTTAAAAGAGCGATAAAGTAAGAGATTTTTTACGATATATTTTGTAAATTTCAAAAAAGAATTATTTAAATGCAAACAATTCTTTGATAATCCAATCCAAAGAAGTTTCTTTATAAGGTTTGTTATTAAAATGTTTCTTCATATTTCTTGGAGCCGAAGAAACAACTTTTATTGGGAAATGATGATTAAGGTAGAGATGGGAATAATAAGTCTTGTGTATACTAAGGAAATCACCCCAATTATCGGCGATGGCATAAATTGCCCAGCTACGAGCCAGACAGAGATCAGAACAGCAGTAAAGTTGCGGGCGCTGGTGGCCTGCCCGCAAAGCAGTTTAAAACTGGTGGCGATGAGCTGTTAAACAGCCTGCATCAGCTCCTAAAAACTATTTGGCTCGTGGAAAATAAGTCCCATGTTTGGAATTTGAGTGCACTGTGTCATGTGTTTAAAAAAGGCGATCCAAGTGTTTGTAAAAACTTTCGCGGCATCAGTCTTTTACCCATTGCTTATAAGGTCCTGTATACCTATATATACCTATATATATGTATATATATAAATTATACAACTTATATAGATAGGACACTCCATAATCCAAAATAATTAAAATGAGCTAAATGTTCAAAATATGAACAATTTTAAGCATTTGTTTATCATTTTTATTTTATTTTATTTATTTTCTTTTTCGCATCACCTTATAGACTCTTCGAAAACTTGCGCATGTTGCCCCACGCCCCTGGTGTACAAATTCAAACAATACCGGAAGACGCCATTAACGATGAATCTGAAGATGAGGATAAAGTGGACAAAGACGAACGTCTCACTCAAGCCGACAAAGATAAGCGCATAGTGCCCGACAACGAGTTCTCCGATTCTGAAGATGAAGGAGAAGGTGGTCGAAGGGATAATCGCTCGTACAAAGGCCAAAGAAAACGGCCACGTTTAGAAAAGGATGGTGGGAAAGCGGCAGAAAATTCGGAAATTAAAGATGAGAAGGACAATAAAAGTGAGTTATTGTTATAGTTATTTCAAACGATAAGTAATTATAAATTATTTTCCTCTCTCTCATCCAGTGGATACAACAGAAAGCGAAGAACCGGCTAAAAGTGAGGATGGAAAAAAAGAGAACAACATATGACGTGGTGGCCGTAATTGGTTATAGAAACCAATCAAGCGCTCGTCGAAGTTTAAGCCTAATTTAACGTAGCGTTTATTTAATTTTTAATTTTCTACTCTTCCCGAAAATATCCTCATTTTAGTCTAAGATATATTTCAATATTATTGTTTTTAATGTTCTCATTGAAGATTATTAGATTTCTTGGTTTTTCTTTTGTGGGAATTTTAGTTTGCATTATGATTAATGTTTTAATTTAATCATAAAGTATGTAATATAAACTCCCATATGGAATCACAGAAATGAGTTTTCAATTCTAAAATAGCTATAAATATACAATCAAATCCGGACATCTGACAAAAAAGAAACAAAAACTATAAGAAAAAACCTTATCTTCTTACCATTCAGACGACAAGAGGGATGATGCACCAATTAATCAATAAGCAAAAATACAATATGAGAGAAAGAAAGGAGGAGTTCTATTTAACATTCTAGAAATAAATTCTACAACAACAGATCTTTTTTAAGTTAGGATGTGTAATATATATAGAAAGTATTCGAGTATTTCTAATGAAGAGTAACTTCTATCGTTTACATACGTATTGGACGTTACTTATTGTTCCATTTGCAATAGAAACAAAAGTCTTCGGAAGACACGGCAACAGGATAAACTATTAAATCACACTCAAACACACAAACACAAACGTACTCTAATAGGATTCCTTGATTCTTAGTTTAATTAATTTTCCTAAATGATATACGGACATTCATATAAAATACATACATCATGCATAGATATATCTTATAAATACAAATAATTTTTTGCAAATATTTAATGTGTGTATGTGTGACAAAATAATAGAAATACAAACCAATAAAATAAATCGAAAGCAGTCGTAAAATTACTAAAGATACCTTCTAACGCCTTCATTTTAAATGTATTGCTTTTGTGAACGAAAGCAAATATATGTATATAGGGTGGCGCATAAGTAACGTTAAGATTTGATCAGTAAATACGTTTTTTGTTTGTCTTTTTTTCGTCTCTACAGAGTTAACTAAATAATACTTGTGAAATTAATGATGAAAAGCACAGAACAAAGAACCAAAGTTGTTCAATTTTACTTTGAACGTCAGCATTCGGTTATTCAGATTATATCGAAATTTCTTTCATGTTCGAAATGCTCCTAGCGCTCCAACAATTTACCGATTGGTTCAGCGTTTTGGGCAATAATTGGCTGTCTGTGATCTGCCGCGTGCTAGAAGACCTCGTGCAGTTCGAAATGAAGTGACCATTGCCCGAATGCAAGCAAGGTTTGAGGAAAGCCCCGAAGCTCTAGGCGGTCTTTGCAAATAATTTTACATATGTTACATATTTTCCCATGTATGCAATTGGTTCACGAGTTAAAACCAAATGATGCACAAGAACGCATTCAATACAGTTGCTGTTAACGTTACTTATGCGCCACCCTATAGAAGTAAATTGACATTGCATCGTTCTGTAAAGAATGTCGATTAATGGAACAGTTCTCATACTCTTTGAAGAAATACATATGTACATACTTAACGCCTTTCCACATATTCAAGTAAAAATAATAATAATGATAATCTGCAGTATCTCAGTATTAAAATACCTTAAATTTGAAATTAAAGAAGTAACAAATTTCTGTTATTAATCTCCGGATATTCTGCAAACTTTGTTTCACTCAGGTGAACCCACTTCAATTCATCTTCACATACATTTTTATTTAAAGAAGTTACATTTATCTTTTATGAAATAACGTTCCAATTTCCTCTGAAAATGTGGCAGATCATAAGTGGAAAGAAAAAGTTATTTGTTTTGATTAGCTTTTAAAAGGCGCTTTCACTTTTTTTACAATTGTGCAAAGAGGCTATAAAAACCCAAACCTGTTTAAATTAAGCAGTAACCGTAACCTCGGTTTTTTGTAAATCATCTGGAGTTTACATTGGTTGAAAATCAAATATTTTACGTGCCAAACGCTCTGCAGTTTTTTTCCACAACTCAAAATTCAAAAAAAAAATGGTACGGGAACCTCTCACCTTCATATTTATTTGCATTTAGCTACAACTCAAGTAAGTTTTGGTGTCAAATTCCTAATTTTTCATGCTTTTATAGAGCGAGACCAACTATCGTGCTCGCCGATGGCCTCTATCATTCGTAAGATTGTGGGTTCAATTCGCGATGCATCTACCTACGTTTCTTTTAGCAGCTGTATACAAACAAACACGTCGAGTTGTCGAGCAATCGACAAGCCTGGTAAGTTTCTTCAAACTGATAATCGGAATCGTTATTAAACAGTATGTACTTTCAGTGAATCTACAAATAGAATGGATGAAAGCTCGCTGAATGTGTGAAGATACGTTAATTTTCTAATTTACTTGCAATAAGTTTTTGACAAACATACGATACATACTGCTGCGATTAGAAATGGTATTAGTGTACATCCTGAAGGCTGGTGGTACTATAATGACCTTTCGCTATGAAACTCCATATAAATAAAATAGTCGTGAGGTGTGAAGCATTTTTTTTACCATGTAGAACTATACTTTGTTTCGCGAGGATAATCTTCCTTATGGCAATGATATATTTTTTTATTGGTTTCCGACACTGAAAACGGAATATATTTTTTTACGTTACAATATATTCGATATCTTTGCAAAATTTCAAAAATTTGAACTTTTTGTATTTCAGTTTAATTTCGTAAGTTTACAACTATACTGCCGAACATATTATGATGTAAAAGAATAAGTGCAGTATTGGATACCGATAAAGAAAAGCGGCGTTACCACATAAGAACGATTTTCCTTCCTTTTTCCACAGCGAAATGTTAGCGGTGCACCAGCCTTTATAAGGCAGAAAATTACGCGAAAATGAGATTCGTTACTTACCTCGACGGAAAATGTCTCAATTTCCCACATAAAATTAAAATAGCTGGAGCAAATAAACACCACCAGTCTATGATTGTTTAGTATTTTCAACATCAACTTTAAAAGCAATGCTATAATTATTTCATATTTTTATATTATAATATGTTATCAATAATTTTAATTGCTTTCTTGAGGCTTTCGGCGGAAAAGATATGTAATAAGTTAGTTTCTCATGGAATTTCTGGCATTCCGGAAATTTGGAATATTTTCTTAAATACTGGCCTGGTTCGATTTTTTAATTTCTGTAATATGACGGTTGAATGTTTCAACTCGATTTCACACCTTTTATAAACACAATGTAATACACAAGGAAAGTTAACTAAATTGAAAATGCATCTCCACCCTACAAAATAATATGCAGGCAACGCACATAATATTTAAACTACGCCAGGTGTAGATTATGTGAAATTACATCTCATAGCAATAGTGGCAACCATGTCAAAGCCAGCTCATTACTGGCTCCATCTACATTACATTACTTAGAAGCCTTTATTAATGTAGGCGCCAACTGCATTTTACTCGTTCTCCCACTTCTATTTAGCCAAGGCGTAACAATAGTTGTGATCGTCTCATTAGTTTTCCATTTGCCGATGTTCACTTTGGGTGCGTTTCTCAATGTTCTAACGAAAATTGTCAGTAAATTATTAAAATTGTTATAATTGTTCAAACATAATGAAATTTAACAACAAATGCTTCATTACATTCTTGTTCGGTTAACTTAGTGACAAACTTTCGGTATTCAATTGTTTCTGGATTTGCCGGCGTATGTTCCCTGCTAGTTTTCAATGAAAATGGCAAAATGTCGAATTGGAATAGAGTGCATGCAATAAAATACACTAGAAAATAAAAATATTCTACAATAATCAACAAGTGGCCTTTAATGCACTTGAAAGCATAATTCAGATTAGAAGTGTGCGAGCATTTCAATGCCTCTGTTGTTATTGTGTGGTAGTGTCTTTGGTGGCGTGTGTTTGTTGTACGCAGTGTTGTGCTGCTGATAAGTGGCGAGAAGGCGAGAGTCGTCTGCAGAAAATGTTTTGCTAAAAACGGCTATTCATTAAAAAACTTCACTGTTTATGGCTTTGTGTTCACTTTCGCTGGCTCTTGCCTTCTCGTATATCGGTTGTAATGTGGTACCAACAATAGGTGTTCGTTTGCAGTCGCTTTCGATCGCTTCATTAATTGAGAGAATAGGAGAATTGCAGCAAGTGTGAATTAACCGTTTCGCTGTTTATTTTGTTCTTACATATACAGGAGACAGAGTCGTGGCTACGTCGTCGACCAATTCGCATTGTGTTATATGTTCTGTGTTGATTTAAGTGTGTATTAATTTATACGTAGGGCAATCTTGTGTCAATGTTGTTAGAGTTGTATACAATTACTAATTTTGATGGCGTGGCCGACCTTCAAGCTAATCTTTAATAGACGGAACAGTAAGGTAATTATTTTATTATTATTAATTTTTTTAGATGAATTACAAATCAAACCAAAGAAAAAGTACACATTTTTCGCTTTTGCCTCCAAAATAATTCGCGTACAAAATCGTACATCTGATCAGACATTTCTGAGATCCCACAATATCTAGGCGAAGGTCTGACTATATCTATATATAGAAGATATTGCATTACTTTTTATGAACCTATTTAGGTCTAAAAACGTAGAAAATATCTTTTAAAAATTATACAACAGAACTGGAACAAATTTATTTTAGTGTCAAAATTAACTCACAATAAAGGAAGCGGAGTTACAGCTAATTGAATTTGCTTACGAGTTACAGAGAAACCATTGATTTTTACAAATGACATTGCATTTGAGGTACTTTAGGAGGTGTGGCAATGGATTTAATTTTTGTTCACAGAAAAAAGTTTTTTTAGTGTCTAATTGAAAATGAACGAAAGATATGAATCTATCTATGAACATATAGACTAAATTAGGTAATAGAAATGTGCCAAATATGAATATTAATGTAGTATATTAATTCGACAAATTGATACATCTTTAGAAGTTTTCCTTTTTTGTTTCTTTTTTTCTATTTTTACTATTTCTCTTGCTTTGTTCATTTATATAGCTTGAAAAATGTCATCTTGTTTTAATTTCTTAACTCGAATATTGGCTATATTTGCTTAGATAGACTGAAAATTTATTTACCTCTCACATAAAATTAAACCAACTGGGGCAAATGAACACCACTATTCTGTGATTGTTCAGAATTTTTCAAATTGTGCTTTCATTTTATATGTTTATATCCCTTATTAATTTTGATTGCACTCCTGAGGTTTTCAGTGGAAAAGAAACATAATTTGGTATTCCCTGTAGAATCTCGGAAATTTCAAATATATTTTCCCGATTTCACATGGAATGAAAAAGTCTATTCTCTATGATCCATTATTTTTGTAATGTACTTGCCTATGCATTTAAATACTACCGGTCCCTTTTTTTGCAAATTCAAATGAAAACAATTTGTGAAATGGTGTTACAAAATTGAAACCGGTGCTTTCCTTCAAAAGCAATTGTGGAAGAGCTGTAATCACTACAGTGCGAAAGGTAAATGGTTTAACTAGGTTTCCTGTCTCTTTCAAACACCCTGTTATACACGCAAGGAAAATTTCAATCAGTAAATGAAAAATATAACTTTGATCTGCAGGGTGCTCAGAGAAAGAATTGAATGGATAACGCATATGATGTTTAAGTTTCGCTAGGTGTCGACTGTCGACACGCACTACATAGCAATAGCAGCAACCTTACCAAAGTCACCTCACTGCTGTCCCGACTACACCTAGTTCAAGCCTTCATTAATGTAAGTAACAACTGCATTTTGCTTATTCTTTCACTCTTTTATTCGATCTCTTCTCGTTAGTTTTACATTTGCCGGTGTCCGTTTCGTGCGCATTTCCCAATGTTTTTATCAAAAATTGTTAATAAATTGCCCAAAAATACTAGAATTATAAACACAAACAGTTGAAATGTAATGTAAAGTACGAGTTTCAGTAGAGTTCATTTGGTGACATTTGGTAACAAACTTTCGGCCATTTAATTGTTTTTTTTCGTAGTTAGGGATTTACCGCCGTCCGTTCCATGCATAAAGAGAATTCCATTAATTACATTCTGCCTTTACATCGCTCTTCTCAGTGGAATAGAATTAAGTGAAGCGAACATTTGTAAAAATTATCCGCTCGGGAAAGACGCGCTTTTCTTTGGAACGTACAAATTGAAAACTGCTGAGGGGACCAGCGATTGTTAATTTTAGCACTTAGAGAATTTCGTGAAATAGTAGCAAGAAAGACACAGGCGGCCAAGTTTTTGGAGAAGAAAACGAGCGTTTCGTAAACAAAAGACAGAATGGAGTCCGCCCATAGTAAAACAAGAGTTTGCTATTATTATGACAGTAAGTTTTTGTTGATACAAATTATAGCAAATTTCACAAAATTTGCGGGCTTTTCCCTTAAAACCATGTTCGAAAATGACCAAGAAAGGTAGTCACCAGATGTAGGGGGAAAAATCTTGCGGTTCGTTGAAGAAACTTGTGTGAGTTTAAGTAAATATTCATAATTTATTTTGATTGTACCATTAGCGATTTCAACCGCTTTTTACAGTGCTCGCGAACGACCATACCGACGACTTGTGTTGTTTTTTTCTTTGTGTTTGGTTGGAAATGCGCTCTGCCGGCGTGTGCACCTACCCACACACATCTTGTCGCGTTGTTGTTTGTACAGCGTGCGCCTTTTTTGTGTGTTTACGAAAGTATGGTTGCTCTCAGAGAAGTGAACTGCGAAAGGAAAAAATGTTTCATCGAACCCGGAATATTTTTCAAAATTAATTTTTTTTCGGAATAATATAGTAGTAATTGGATATTGCTTTCTTTTTTAGGTGACATCGGCAACTACTATTATGGCCAAGGACATCCGATGAAACCTCATCGCATACGTATGACACACAATCTGTTGCTTAACTATGGTCTTTACAGAAAGATGGAAATTTGTGTGAGTTGATATTTTGGATTTAAATTTAAATATTAAATTTAAATATTTAAGATAAATTCTGTTTAGCACGTCAACTTCAGTAATTTTTTATAAAGCTTAAGAATTCTGTTTCTGAAATGTCCATGTGCGTAGCTGTAAAGCTACGCTTCAGATTGGGGTTATCAATTAATCGTCTAAGCACTCAATTTTCGTTGTCGTTAGAATTAGCTAACAGATTTTTCTCACAAATTATAGAGCTCAATTTTAAAACAGCAATTAGCTGGATTTTCATTATAAAGAAATTCAGGTCAAAAAATTCTCATTTGAGAAAATTGTAGAGGGGACGAAAAAATAGAATTCGGCTACAAATTATGTTGTTTCCGTGTATTTCTCTTCCAGTTTCATACTTTTTCTGCTGTGGTACCTTTTGACGTAAATTCCGTTCTTATATTCCACATTTTCTAAAAGAAAATCTGCGACACGGAAACACTTTAAAATGTATATAATAAAAAGAACATTTGTTTCTAATATCTCTTTTGTTCCTTCCCAGCGTCCCTACAAAGTCACTGTCAATGAAATGACCAAGTTCCACTCGGATGATTACGTCCACTTTTTACGCACCATTCGTCCCGATAACATGACTGAATACAAAAAACAAATGCAACGATTTAATGTTGGCGATGATTGTCCTGTCTTCGATGGTCTCTATGAGTTCTGTCAACTTTCTGCGGGTGGTTCTGTGGCAGCAGCCGTCAAGTTGAATAAACGAGCATCGGATATCTGCATCAATTGGGGTGGTGGTCTGCATCATGCAAAAAAGTCAGAGGCATCTGGCTTCTGTTATGTCAACGATATTGTATTGGGTATTTTAGAACTATTGAAATACCACCAGCGTGTTCTTTATATCGATATCGATGTCCATCATGGTGATGGTGTGGAAGAGGCTTTCTATATGACAAATCGCGTCATGACTGTTAGTTTTCACAAATTCGGCGAGTACTTCCCGGGTACGGGTGATTTGCGTGACATTGGTGTTGGCAAAGGCAAATACTATGCCGTCAATGTTCCTCTACGCGAAGGCATGGACGACGAAGCATACAAATCGTTATTTGAGCCAATAATATCAAAAGTTATGGAGAATTTCCAACCGGCAGCCGTTGTTCTACAATGTGGTGCTGACTCACTAGCAGGTGATCGCTTGGGTTGTTTCAACTTGACCGTAAAGGGTCATGGTCGTTGTGTGGAGTTTGTTAAGAAATACAATTTACCCTTCTTAATGGTGGGCGGTGGTGGATATACAATTCGTAATGTCACAAGATGTTGGACCTATGAAACATCTGTGGCACTGGGTGTGGAGATAGGAAACGAATTGCCCTACAATGATTACTTTGAATATTTTGGACCGGATTTCAAACTGCACTTTAGTCCAAGCAATATGACTAATCACAATTCAACGGATTATTTGGATAAAATACGAAATAAGTGAGTAGTGCTAATGGACTTTTAGCGGGGGTACGATGTCAGTATTCTTGATGAAAGACGAGTCTACTTTTAATATGACATGCTCTACATGAAACCATTGTAGCTTATTTCGCAGTTACAATTAAAGCAAAACATAGATCTCGGTAAAATCATGCAATAAAGGTTTGAACTAAGACAACTTTAGGAGCAAAATAAATGATAGAAAAAATCTACTATTTTTGCATGACACTGAAGGCTTTATTTAGCATGGTTAGAGTGTTTCGATTTAGTTCAAATGGAAACCGTTTTCACAAAGAGTCTTTGATTTTACAGTGACCACGTTAATGCTAATTTTCTTGACAGTGCGCAGAAGAATATACACGACTGTGAGGTACAGTGGACGTATTCATCTTGCTTTGATTTTGGTTGGGTTTAGGTATTGAATCGCAAATGTTTATCCGTTTTGCTTTGCGAATTTCCATTAGTTCGTGTGGAAACCAAATATAGGGGTTTTTCGACTAGACCACGCTATTTCAAATGACTTGATTTGATTTCGACCCACCGATCTCATTTGTTTAAAAGGTCCTAAAACCCAATTAAATTTGTCGTTTGCGCTCCGGTAAGGCATCCAGACCATTTACATCATGCATATCCCATATGCTCAATTAAAAGAATAAAATAAAAATGTTTATTTTGTTCCTCCACATTCACAACGCTTTTTAAAAGCAGTCCGAACACTGAAAATTGTGTGAAACATGTCAAATTGAAGCTTGGAATGTGAGCTGTGTAACAGTAGAACATACAATTTAATTAGCTGAGCCTAAAGCATTTCAAAATAACAAAAGTCTCATCTGTATTAAATACCTGAAATTACTTTCTTGCCAACCAAATATTTCACGCAATTCCCAAAACAAATATTAATGCAAAATCTAGTGCCAGATATTAACCTATAAGAAATAATGTATGTAAAGTATTCATTCTGACTTTCCAAAGAATAATGAAAGACGTCATTAGTAGTAAATATATTCCGCATTGCTGTTGTTTTGCAATGTAAGAAGGTTTGATTTCATATAATTCGATATTATGATCTATATTTCGTATATATTTATAATAACATATATAACTAAATTGTGGCATGAACGTTAGCTTTATTAAATTTTTCATCCGTGATATCAATTTTGAATTTCTCACGCCATCGTCATCGTTAACAATAAAACACGTTACTGTTTCTGTATCGAAATATCATGCTTTCACCACTTCAACTGCAATATTTTAAAATAAATTTGGGCCGAAAAAAGATTGAGAAAAAGGATTTTGATTCTGGATCACACAGTCTACGCATATGCTTTCATTTGGGCGGTGCTAAGCTCTCTTATGTGGATCTTCAGTGTTATTCAAAAATTTCCAGTGTACAAAAAATATAAAATTAATTGCTGTGTTCCAGCATGATATACTGTTCTGTAGTAGATGTTTCACATTTTTCTAGTTTTACTCAAAAAAGCTATTTCAAAATTAGTAAAAAAGCTTTCCCATTAATAAACTTGTTACAACTTTCTATTCCGAAGAATTTTGGAGCTAACCTAATAAACTACATTTTCTGATGAAATCGCTTTAGAACAAATGAAATGAAAAGCAAGTAACAATGGTGGTATTCAAATAGAAATAAAGATTCTTTCAGTCGAATGAAATTGGTTTGAAATTCTACAGCTTTGCTAGTTTTCGGTTTTGAGTTCTTTTTACAATTCTCTTTATTAGAGGATATTTTTATACATTTTCTCTTATGCCACTTTTGTTGTAATACTCGGTAATACTCGTATTTCCAAAGTCTATAAAAATTCAAAAAATATATAAAATATTCACCATATGTTAGGACGCTCCATTATTCACAATAATTAAGATGAGCAAAACATTTTTACAACATTTTTAAAAATATGTTTATCTTTTTCAAAATTTTATTGCTGTCTGCTAGTAATTTATTTTATTTATTTTCTTTTTCGCATCGCGTTTTAGACTTTTCGAAAACTTGCGCATGTTGCCCCACGCTACTGGTGTACAAATTCAACCAATACCGGAAGACAGCATTAGAGAGGAATCTGATGATGAGGATAAAGTGGACAAAGACCAACGTCTCACTCAAGCCGACAAAGATAAACGCATAGTGCCTGACAACGAGTTCTCCGATTCTGAAGGTGAAGGAGAAGGTGGTCGAAAGGATAATCGTTCGTACAAAGGCCAAAAAAAACGGCCACGTTTAGAAAAGAATGGTGGCAAAGCGGCAGAAAATTCGAAAATTAAAGAGCAGAAGAACATTAAAAGTAAATGGACGGACATATAGCTATTTGTAACGATAAGCAATTATAATTGCTTTTCCTCTCTCTCTTTGCCTCTATTGCAGTGGATACAACAGGAACCGAGGAGCGGGTTAAAAGTGAGGATAGAAAAAAATAGAACAACATATGAAGTGGACCAATCAAGCGTCCTTCGAAGTTTAAGCCTAATTTAACGTATCGTTTATTTAATTTATAGTTTTTTTTTACTCTTCCCGAAAATATTTCGATTTTAGTCTTTTAGATATATTTCAATATTATTGTTTTTAATGTCCTCATTGTAGATTATTAGATTTCTTTTTTTTTTTTTTGTGGGAATTTTAACTTGCATTGTGATTAATGTTTTGAGTTAATCATAAGAAATCACAGAAATGAGTTTTTAATTCTAAAATACCTATAAATATACATTCAAATCCGGACATCCGGCAAAAACAAAACAAAAACTAAAAGAAAAACTCTTATCTTCTTACCATTGAGATGACAAGAAGGATGATGCACCAATTAATCAATAAGCAAAAATACAATATGAGGGAAAGAAAGCAGAAGTTCTATTTAACATTCTAGAAATAAATTCTACAACAACAGATCTTTTTTAATGTTAGAATGTGTAGCATATATAGAAAGTATTCGAGTATTTCTAATGAAGAGTAACTTCTATCGTATTGGATGTTATTTATTGTTCCATTTGCAACAGAAACAAAAGTCTTCGGAAGAAACAGCAACAGGATAAACAATTAAATCACACTCAAACACACAAACACAAACATACTCTAATAGGATTCTTCGATATGATATCTATGATATACGGACATTCATATAAAATACATACATCATGCATAGGTATCTTTTATATATATAATTCTACTGTACGGGCGTTGTCAGTGAACTCCTCCTAAACGGCTGGACCGCTTTGCATAAATTTTTGTATATGCGTCTGGGTGGTGCCCGGCATGGTTTAGATTTACAATTCGGTCCAATTGGACAAAGGGGCGTGGTACCTCCCATACAAGCAAAAAATTAAAAATCAATTATTTCTGCTCCTGCTAACCATAAATTAAATATCCAATATTTCTGCTCCTGTTTACGGTATTTGAACAAAATTTGGTACATCGGTTTGGTGTACTTATCTTAAGTGCTGCTGCAAATATGGGCGGGATTGGATAATGGGGAGTGGTACCTCCTATACAAACCACAAATTAAAAAGCAATTATTTCTGCTCCTGCTAATGCAACATTTCTAATAAAAATAAAATTTGAAGGCAAAGCGACGTTTGTCGGGTCGCCTAGTATCTTACAAATACAAATAATTTTTTGCAAATAAAATAAAACAATAGAAATACAAACAACTAAAGTAAAATTACTAAAAATACCTTCTGACGCCTTCATTTTAAATGTACTGCTTTTATGAGCAAAAGCAAATATATAGAAGTAAATCGACATTACATCGTTCTGTGAGGATAGTCGATTAATTTCTCATACTCTTTGAAGAAATACATACATACTTAATGCCTTTCTGTTCACATATCAAATAATAAACACATTTCTGTATTATATGTCCGGATATTCTGTAGGCACGGCAAAAAAAAAAAAAAAGCATTGCAGAAATTTTAATCAGGTGAACTCACTTTCATTCATCTTTACATCATCTTCAACGATAAACAATTTTGAATTTTTTTTGGAATTTTGATATTTAAAGAAGCTGGCTGTTACATTTAATTTTTTTGAAGTAATGTTCCAATTTCCATATCAGAAGTGGAAAGAAAAAGTTATTTGTTTTGATTAGCTTTAAAAAAGCGCTTTCGCTTTTTTTACAATTGTGCAACGAGGCTATAAAAACTCAAATCACTTTAAATGAAGCAGTAACCGAAACCTCGGTTTTTAAATGGTCTGCAGTTTACAAAACACTGCGTTTCAAAAGCTCCACAGTTTTTTTCCACAATTCAAAATTCAAAAAAAAAAAAAAAAAAAAACGTGGTCCGGGAACCTCTCAGCTTCATATTTATTTGCATTTAGCTGCAACTCAAGTAAGTTTTGGTGTCAAATTCCTACTTTTCTATACTTTTATAGAGCGAGACCAACTATCGTGCTCGCCGATGGCTCGATGGCTAGTGCAAGCCTTTAAGATTGTGGGTTCAATTCGCGATACATCCACCTACCTTTCTTTCAGCGTCTGTATACAAACAGACACGCCAAGTTGTCGAGCAATCGACAAGACTAGTAAAAGCTACTTCAAACTGACATTCTGAATCGTTATTCAACAGTGTTTAGTGTTCAGTGAGTTTACAAATAGAATGCGTGTAAACTCGCTGAATGTGTAAGGATATGTATATAACTTTTCTAATTTATTTTTAATAAGTTTTTCCCAAACATACAGTTCTGCGATTAAAAATGGTATTAGTGTACTTCCTATATGCTGGTGGCTATGAAGACGTTTCACGATGAAACTCGTGAAATTTGAAGAAAATTTTTCATTATGTAGAACTGAGTTTTTTCGCGAGGAAAATCTTTCATATGTGACAATGTTAGATTTTTTTTATTGGTTTTTAACACCAAAACCGAAAAAGTTTTCTTGCTTTTACGTCATTACGATTTTTATATATATAGATAGAAGAAAGAAGATATGTTATCAATTTTAATTGCATTCTTGAGATTTTCGGTGGAAAAGATGTGTAATGAATTAGTTTCTCATGGAATTCCTGGCATTCCGGGAATTTTGAATATTTTCTTAACTACTGGCCTTAGATTTAATCAATAACGTATCCGTTGTTTCGTTTCAAATAAAACGGATAAATTGGAACTGTTTTTTTAAGTAACGGTTTTCTAAATGACCAGTTTTTTAATTTCTATAATATGACGGTTGGCCAATTCAACTAGATTTCCAGCCTCCAAAAAACAACCTGTTGAAACATACAAAAAAAATTCCAATAATTAAATTAAAGATGTAACTCAAGCCTGCAAGCAGACAACACACACAATGTTTAAATTATGCCAGGTGTCGAATATGTGAAATTACAACTCATACCTCATACTAGCTCCATCTACATTACGTTACTTAGAAGCCTTTGTTAATGTAGGCGCCAGCTGTATTTTACTCGTTCTCCCACTTCTATTTGCCCAAGGTGTAACAAGAGTAGGGATCGCCTCATTAGTTTTCTACTTACCGGTGTTCGCTACGGGTGCGTTTCTCAATGTTCTAACGAAAACTGTAAATTATTAGAATTATTTGAATTGTAACACAAATTGTTGATACATAATGTAAACTACGAGTTTCATCAGCATTTAATGGAATTTAACAACAAATGTTTCACTACATTCTTGTTCGGTTAACTCAGTGACCAACTTTCGGTATTCAATTGTTTCTGGATTTGCTGGCGTTTCGTTTTCAATGAAAATGGCAAAATGCAGAATTGTAAAGAAAATTGGAATAGAGTGCAGGTAATGAGAGATACCAGAAAATAAAAAAAGATTTTGGATAATAATTAACAAGAGGGCTCTCATGCAATTGAAAACACAATTCAGATTAGAAGTGTGCCAACATTTCAATGTTTCTGTTGTTATTGTGTGGTAGGGTCTTTGGTCGCATGTGTTTGTTGTACACAGTGGTGTGCTGCTGATAAACGGGAAGAAAGACGAGAATCGTCTGCAGAATGTGTTGACATTTGCACCTACATATGTTTTACTAAAAAAAGGCGACTAACCATTAAATAACTTCTCGGATTATTGTTTTGTGTTCACTTTCGCTGGCTCTTCTCATCTCGTATATCCGATGTAATGTGATAACAACAATATGTGTTCAGTCGCTTTCGATCGCATCATTAATTGGGAAGATTGGAGAATTGTAGCAATAACGTTCCGCAGTTTATTCTGTTGCTGCATATAACGGATAATTCGGGTTGTGTTGTCGGTTCTATGTTAATTGAAGTGTGTATTTATTTGTACGTAGAGTAATCTTGAGTCAATGTTAGAGTTGCATACAATGTGTGACTTTGATGGCTTCGCCTACCTTCAAGCAAATCTTCAACAGACGGAACAATAAGGTAAGTGGAACTCACCAACATTATTTTTGATGAATTACAAATTAAACCAAGTAAAAAAGTACCCCTTTATTCTTCTTTGCTCCCAAAATAACTCGCATACAAAATCTTAGCAGATATTGCATTATTTTTTTATGGATGTATTTAGGTCTAAAAGCGTAGAAAGGATCTTTTCAAAAATTCTACAACAGAATAGTAACCATTTTTTTTTTTATTTTTGTGTCAAAATTAATTAAAGGAAACGGAGTTATAACTCTTTAAATTTGCTTAAAAATTACAGAGAAAGCATTGAATTTACAAATGAGCATTTGAAGTACTCTAAGGGGTGTGGCAATAGATTTCATTTTCGAAAAAAGTTCGCCGAAAAAAGTTTATTTAGTGTCTAATGAGTGCAAATTATATTAAATTTAGTGAAATTGAACGAAATATGTATATGAATCTATTAATCATATATAATCATATATAATAATTTAATCTATGGGTTAAATTAGATAATATAAAGTCAGGAAAATATAAATATGAAAAAAAAATTCATTTGGAATATTGATTCGACAAGTGAGTGCATCCTTAGAAGTTTTCCCTTTGTTCGGTTTCTCAATTCATTCGCATTGATTTTCAGCTTCTGACACATGACAATCTAAAAAATTAATTTTTTTTTTAATTATTAACTTGGACAACATTATATAAGCTGTCGTTGCTTAGCTAGATAGAGAATAGCTTATCTTTCCACTTAAAATTTAGGACAAACAACCACACTATTCAGTGATTGTTTAGAATTTTCAAATTGGACTTTCAAGGTTACTTTTAAATTGTATGCAATAATTACTATATGTTTTTGCAATCTAATCAATTGTTAATTTTTATTGCACTTCTGATGTTCGCAGTGTAAAATTTCAGGTAGTTTTTCAAATTTTCTGAGAAGAAAATGCATACTCGCTCCAATGAAAGGACGAACTTATATTATCTTTGTAGTCTACATGTCTTGTATTTAAACGGCAATGGTTGAAGTGAAAACGACAGTTTGTAAGATGGAGTTATAAAACTAAAACGGTTTAAATTGATTTTTTTCGCCAAACAAATTGATGAAAGTGTTTTTTTAACGTCCTTTTCCGAAATAATGTTAAATCCGGCCAATTCCGGCTTTTAATCACTACATAATGAAGGGTAGATTTCCTGTCTGTTTAACACCCTATTGTACGCACAGGGAAAATTCCAATCAGTAAATGAAAAATGCAATTTTGATCTGCAGGGTGTTCAGAGAAAGAAGTGAACAGACAACGCATAAAATGCTAGGTTTCGCTACGTGTCGACAATGTGAACACACACCTCATAACAATAGCAGCAATCGTTAATTAATGTAGGCAACAACTGCATTTTCATTGTTCTTTCGCTTCTCTTCTTTAGCCAAGGCGCATCAATTGAGGTGAAAATCTCTTCTCATTAGTTTTACATTTGCTGGTTTTCGTTTCGTACGCGTTTCTCAATGTTTATATCGAAAATTGGTAATAAATTGCCCAACAATACCAGAAATGTAACCCAAGCAGTTGAAATACAAAGTAAATTATAAGTACGAGCGTTTAATGGAATTTAACAACAAATGCAGCAGCATTACGTTCTTGTTCGCTTCATTTGGTGACAAACTTTCGGCATGCAATTGTTTTTTCGTAGTTACTGATTTACCGGCTTCCGTTCCGTGCAAAGAAAATTGGGATAGAGTGCGTGCAATAACGGACACTCGAAAATAAAGGTGGGATAATAATCAACAAGTGGTTTCTCATGGAGTTGAAAGCATAACTGTAATTAGAGGCGTGCCAAAATTTCAGTGCTTCTGTTGTTGTTGCGCGTTTTTGTATAGGTATGTAGTTAGTGCTGCGCTGATGGATTTGACAACAAGATGAACAGAAGGCGAGAGTTGTTTGCAGAAAATGACTTCACTGTTTATTGTTTTGTGTTTACTTTGGCTGGCTCTTGTTTTCTCGTATATCGGTTGTAATGTGGTAACAACAATATGTTTTCGTGTGCAGTCGCTTTTGATCGCTTTATTAATTAAAAGGATAGGAGATTTGTTGCAATTGTGAAGTAACCACTCCGCTGTTTATTTCGTTGCTACATGTAAGGAGACAGAGTGCATCTTAACCAATTCGTTTTGTGTTGTTGGTTCTGTGCTGATTGAAGTGTGTATTAATTTATATGTAGGGCAATCTTGTGTCAATGTTACTAAAGCTGTATACAATTAGTAACTTTGATGCCATAGCCGACCTTTCAGCAAATCTTCAATAGACGGATCAATAAGGTAAGATTAGGTCATCAGCATTATATTTGATGAATTACAAACCAAACCAAATGACTAAATATTTTTCATATTTTTCGCCTCCGCCTCCTAAACAATTTGATTGCCAAATTATACATGTAATTAAATATTACTAAATCCCTCAATAGGTAAAGATCTGACTATATCTAGGAAGATGTTAGATTGTTTTTTATGGGTCTATTTAGGTATAAAAACGCAAAAAATATCTTTTTAAAAATTCTACACATTATAGGAACGAATTAATTTTGTTTTTATAAGTCATTCAATGTACTTAGGAATTACGGGGAAATCATTAATTTTTACAAATGAGCTAATTTGAATTTAAGGTATACTAAGGGGTGTAGTAATAGATATAATCTTTGTTCGCCAAACAAAGTTTAGGCAATAAATGAAAGACAAAATTATATTGAATTTAGTGGGATTGTATCGATATATGGTTTATTTCGGTAATACAAAAATATGAATATACCAAAAAAGTAAATTAATTTGGTATTGATTCGATAAGTTAGTGCATCCTTAGAAGTATTCCCTTTTCTCGCTTTTATATATTTTTTTTTGCTTTTACTATTGCTCTGCTATCTCAGTTCATTCACTTAGATTCACTAAAACGACGTCTTTTTTTTTTTTGAATTCTTAACTAGAATGACATCGTATTGGCTTAGGTAGGTGGAAAATGGCTTCACATCTCACTTAAAATTAAGCCGCTATTCTTTAATTGTTCAAGATTTTTCAAATGGTGCTTTCATGGTCAGCCTAAAATTCAACGCAATAATTATTTTATTTTGATTTCACTCCTGAGGCTTTCGGTGGAAAAGAAAAATAATAATTTAGTTCCCTATAGAATCTAGGGAATTTTAAACATCTGTTTTCTAATTCTAATTTTCTAAGAAAAAAAATGTTCCTTTTCCAAATAATATAATAATCATAATAATGTCTCTTTCAAACACCCTGTTGTACACACAAGGAAAATTCCAATAACTAAATTAAAAATGCAACTCCACCCCACAAAGTAATATGCACGGCGGAAGAAGTGAGCAGACAACGTAAACAATGCTTAAACTACGCCTGGTGTCGATTATGTGAAATTACATCTGATAGCAATAGCGGCAACCATGCCAAAGCCACCTCATTACTGGCTCCATCTACATTACATTACTTGAAAGCCTTTGTTAATGTAGGCGCCAACTGCATTTTACTCGTTCTCCCACTTTTATTTGGCCAAGGCGTAACAAACAATAGTTGTGATCGTCTCATTAGTTTTCCATTTGCCGGTGTTCGCTTCGTGTGCGTTTCTCAATGTTCTAACGAAAATTGTTAGTAAATTATTAGAATTATTTGAATTGTAACACAAATTGTTGATACATAATGTAAACTACGAGTTCCATCAGCATTTAATGGAATTGAAAAACAAATGCCGGATTACATTCTTGTTCGATTTACTTAGGTACAAACCTTCGGTAATCAATTGTTTCTGGATTTGCCGGCGTGTTCCGTGCTCTTTTTCAATGAAAATGGCAAAATGCAGAATTGTAAAGAAATTTGGAGTAAAGGCATGCAATGAGAGACACCAGAAAATAAAGATATTGGGTAATAATCAAAAAGTGGACTTTCATGCAGTTGAAAACATAATGCAGAGTAGAAGTGTGCCAAATTTTCAACGTTTCTGTTGTTGTTGTGTGGTAGTGTCTTTGGTGGCGTGTGTTTATTGTACGCAGTGTTGTGCTGCTGATAAATGGTAAGAAGATGGGAAGAATGCGAGAATCGTCTTCGGAATGTCTTGACATTTGCATTTATGTTTTACTAAAAAAGGCGGCTAAACATTAACTGTTTATTTTTGTGTTCACGTTCGCTAGCTCTTCTCATCTTGTATATTGGTTGTAACGTGGTAACGATCGTTTCATCAGTGTGAATTAACCGGTCCGCTATTTATTTTGCTGTTACATATAAAAGAGACAGATTGGTTACGCCGTTGACTAATTTGGATTATGTTATCAATTCTGTGTTGATTGAAGTATGTATTAAGCTAAACGTAGGGTAATCTTTTGTCAACGTTTTTAGAGTTGCATACAATATGTAACTTTGATAGCGTCGCCGACCTTCAAGTAAATCTGCAATAGACGGAACAGTAAGGTAAGATGAACTCATAAGCATTATTTGTTATAAATTACAAATTAAATGGAATAAAAAATATGTATATCTTTTTTCGTCTTTGCCTCCAAAATAACTCGCATGCAAAATCGTACATCTAATCAGATATTTCTAAAATATGACAATGTCTAGACGTGGTTCTGACTATATCTTAGGAGATACTGCGTAAGTTTTTTTATCTGTTTTGGGTCAAAAAAAAAAAAAACAAGCAAACGCAGAAAGGATCTATTCAAAAATTCTATAAGAGAATAGGAAAAATTTATTTTATTTTAAATTAAGGCACAATAAAGGAAACGGAGTTATAACTTATTGTATTTGCTTAGGAGTTACAAGAAAACCATTGATTTTTACAAATGACATTGTATTGGAAGTACTTTAGGAGATTTTCCAAATTGTGATTTCAAGGTCAACTTCGAATTCAACGCAATAATTATTTTATATTTTTTGATGTCCGAAAACCTCAGAAGTGCAATCAAAAACAATGATTGCTAAACGGAAAAAATATAATAATTTAGTTGTCTGTAGAATCGCGAGAATTTTTCAATATTTTTCCCCGATTTCTCATGGAATGAAAAAGTCTGTTCTCTACGATCCAATGTAGGCACGAATTAACATTATTTTCGAGATGTATTTGTCTCGTATTTAAATACTAATGATTCCCTTTTTTGTAAATTCAAATGAAAACGACAATATGTAAAATGGGGTTACCAAATAGAAACCGGTGTTTTTCTTCAAAAACAATTTAAAGAAGAACTTTTTTTTATCACTATAAAACGAAAGGTAAATGGTTTAACTAGGTTTCCTTTCTCTTTCAAACACCCCGTTGTACACACGAGGAAAATTCCAATAACTAAATTAAAAATGCAGGGTGGTCAGAGAAAGAATTGAATGGACAACGCATACGTGTTTAAGTTTCGCTAGGTGTCGACTATGTAAACACACATTACAAAGCGATAACAACAACCTTACCAAAGCCACCTGACTGCTGTCCCAACTACACCTAGTGATAGCCTTCATTAGTGTAGGTAACAACTGAATTTTGCTTATTCTTTCACTCGCTTATTCACCCAAGGCGTATCAATCGAGTTGGCGATCTCTTCTCGTTAGTTTTACATTTGCCGGTGTCCGTATCGTGCGCATTTCCTAGAATGCATGCAATGACAGACTCTAACAAATAAATATACTGGATATTATTTAAGAAGTGCTTTCTCATGCAGTTGAAACTAAAATTTTAGTGCTTCTGTTGTTGTTGCGTGATTTTGTACGTAGTTAGTATTACGTCATTGGGAATTGAAAAGAAGATTGCAAGAGGGCGAAAGTCGTTTGCAGAAAATGTTAACATTTGCATTTATGTATATTTTGCTAAAAAAGGCGGCTAACCATTAAAGAATTTCACTGTTTATTGTTTTGTGTTAGTGTGCAGTCCTTTTCGATCGCTTCACTCACTAATAGAATCAGAGAATTGTAGCAATAACATTCCGCTGTTTATTTTGTTGCTACATATAAAAGAGACAAAGCGGCTACGTCGTTGGAAGTCCTTGACCAGTTCGGATGTATGTATGTATATTAATTTATATGTAGGAAAATTTTGTGTCAATGTTATTAGGGTTGTACACTATTAGCAATTTTGATGGCGTGACTGATCTTCAAGCAAATTTTCCGTAGACGGAACAATAAGGTAAGAGGAACTCACCAACATTATTTTTGATGAATTACAAATTAAACAAATTAATTAAATATGTCATATTTTGCGCTTTTTGGCTCCAAAGCAACTTGGTTACAAAATAATACATATGATTAGATATTATTAAATCTCACAAGTTCTGACTATATCTAGGGAGATTTTAGATTAGGGAGATCTAGATCTATTCAGGTCTAAAAATATAGAAAAGAAGAATTTTAAAAATTCGACAAGAAAATATTAACAAGTTTATTTTAGTGCCAAAATTAACGATAAAAGAAGCGAAACTAAAACTTGTTGAATTTACTTAGGAATTACGGAGAAATCATTGCTATTTACAAATACGCTAATTTGCATTTGAGGTACTTTAGGAGGTGTGACAATGGATTTAATTTTTATTCACAGAAAAAAGTTTATTCAGTGTCTAATGAGTGACTAAATTATACCGAATTTGGTGTGGTTGATCGAAAGATGTGAAATTATGAATACATGTACTAAATTAGGTAAAAGAAAGTCAGAAAACATGTAAATGTGAAAAAATTGAATTGGTATACTGATTCCATAACTAAAAGTATTCCCTTTGTTCGCCTTTATTTTTTTCTGTTTTTACTATTTCTCTTGTTCTGTTTATTTACATTGATTGAAAAATGCCAATTTTTGGGAATCGTATTATCTCTTTGATTAGGTTGGCGGAAATTGCTTTACTGTTACGGTTTTTTTCTTCAAAAAAATTGGTGGAAGAGCTTTTCTAAAAATGTCCTTTTTCGAAATAATAGAAAACTCGGTTTTCTGGATGGGCCAGGTATTTAAACACACAGTACGAAAGGTAAACGGCTTAACTGGGTTTCCTGTCTCTTTCAAACACCCAGTTGTACACGTGGGGAAAATTCTAATCAGTAAGTGAAAGATGCAACTCTGATCTGCAGAGAAAGAATTGAATGGACAACACATACAATGTTTAAGTGTCGCTAGGTGTCCACTATGTGAATTCACACCACTTAGCAATAGCAGTAACCAAAGCCACCTCACTGCTAGCACCATCTATACTTATTGAAAAATCTGATTAATGTCAGCACCAACTGCATTTTGCTTTGTTATTTCATTTCCCTTATTCAGCCAAGACGTATCAATAGATTGTTGAAGTATAAAGTAAACTACGACTTTCACCAGCATTTAAGGAATTTAAGAACAAATGCTGCATTACATTCTTGTTCGGTTAACTTGGTGACAAACATTCGGTATTCAATTGTTTCTAGATTTGCTGGCGTCCGTTTACGTTTCAAGGAAATTGGCAAGGTGTAAAGTTGAGAGAATTGAAATAGAGTGCATGCAAAAAAATGAAGACATTGGATAATAAACAACATGCAGTTGAAAGCATAATTCCAACTAGAAATGTTTCAAAATTTCAGTGTTTCTGTTGCTGTGTGGTTGTCTTCGGTCGCATGTGTTTGTATAGGTATGTAGTGTTACGCTGTTGATAAGTGTCCACGAGATGGAAGGAAGCCGAATTGTGTGATGAACATGTTTGCAACGTTGATTATTGGTTTGTGTTCACTTTGGCTCGCTCTTGCCTCCTTATATAGCCGTTGAAAAGCGGCAACAACAAACACTTCGTATTCGTATACAGTAGCTTTCAGTCGTTTCATTCATTAAAAAAGAGTTGGAGAGTTGGAGCAAGTGTGAATTAACCTTTATTTTGTTGCTATTTATAATGGAGACAAAGTGACTTCGTCGGTTTTGATTCGGATTCGCTTATCGCTATTGTGTTAGTTATACATTAGCGTTGCATACAATAATTAATAGCGTTTGCGATCTTCAAGCAAATCTTCAGTAGACGGGACAATAAGGTAAGAAGAGCTCATTGACGTTGTTTTTAATTAATTGCAGATTAAATCGAAAAAAAATATGTCATTTTCTTGGCCATCGACCCTAAAACAACTCACGTGCAAGATGATACATCTAAGTAGATACTATTAGAGATTAGGCAAATCTCTAGCAGTATTTAACGAGATATCGTATTATTTCTCTTTGCGTCTAACAATATAGAGCAGATATTTTCAAAGACTCTTACTAAAAATATCATCAAAAATCTATTATTTATATCAAAAATATATATTGCAAAAATGTAACATCCAAAAGAAAGTGCTTAAAGTGTCAAGTGCTTTTTGACCAGAATATGTTTCATTATCTTGTAAAGCGATTGAGTTGTATCCGTCTGTTTGGGTGGGTGGCTGGCCGGTAGGTACGATAACTGTTAAAATGTTAAAAGTTAATGTAAAAATGTTTATGCTTAGCTCTTTAAACTAGGTACAGGTTAATGTCTTTCCAGAAGGTAGCGTCGGGTTGTAAATAGGCTACATCGTCCCACCCTCTTTGTTACATCTCCATAGAAAATTATGCAGTTTTCCGAAATCTATTTTGTTCCCTGTAACTACTCATTCGCAGACTGCATTAACTTCATTTTTGTCCACTGTTTGTTTTTAAAACTTGACCGAATTTAAAAAAAAATCTACCGATAAAACGTGCATCTTCTTGTACTTTCCATACTAATTATTATTATTCTTATTATTAATTATTCTTATCTTTTATTCGGAAAATCCTGAAAGCATTTCATTCTTTTAATTGCATTATCATTACATTATCTGTAGCTGGCCTATTATTGTCTAAGTTTTTTTCCGTCAATTTATGCAGTTAGAAACACTAAGCTATTATTTGATGCCCCACTAACGAAATCGTGGCTGCGATCTTTGTTTCGATGCCTAAAGATCATTTTCAATATACACGTTTCTTCAGTTTCGAATTACTCAAAAACCTGTGACATTCTATAGCACGGAAAATAAATTTTCCTCAAATAAAATTATTGACTTTACTTACAACTTGTGGACCAAATACAAACCTTTGTTGAAGAAATACGAAAAAGGAAATCTTACAATTTCCACATTTTCTTTAATACTTAACAACAATTTATTTATTTTATTAATTTGTTCATTCTGCGTTGTTTTTTCTTGTCTACCTAAAAACTAAATGTGTGACTGTTCAGTTTGTAACTTTGGATATTAAATAAATCAGTGGAAATTAAGTAACAAGCCGACTGATTGTACAAAATAGCCTAACATAATGACTAATTAACGACTTAATCTAAAGATAATATTGATTCGATACTATTCCTATTACGCGGCCTTAACATCGGGCCACCCAAATAACTAATCGGATTTGAGAACTGGCGGTGATTTTCATCGATGAACACCGGCGCCATAGGTAAGGAGGGATTAGTTCGCTTTGTCACAAAACTTTGTACAGGTACATCGGCGATTTCCACCAACTGTGGCTGGAATAACTCTTCCGTTGTTGGCGATGTTGGAGAAATGACGCTGGCACCACTGTCAATTCCATTGTCGTCGGGTGGTTCAGAGTTCGTGGAATTCTCTTTGCTCGTTGCGGGCAATTTAAAGCTTACAAAGCCTTTCCGCTTTGGACGTTGTACAGAAAATGTTCGTAGAATAGGTGGATTAGTGGGTAGGGCTGTCGCCGTAGTCGCCGCTATTGGCGTAGCCTGTTCAATAAAGGGTTGGTAAAAGGAGTTTTGGGTTAGATGTCGGTTAGTGTTTGCAAATGTTGAGTTGAGGTCGGATTAGATAAAATCTGTTTGCTGTGGTTTTGGTGAAATTACGGGTTAGTGTTGTGTCAATAAATATTGAGGAAATGTATTTATTAGTAGTGAGAAGAATTTGTTAAAAGGTGAGCAAAAAACGATAAAAGAAAATAGATTAAATTATTTGAAAAATTTGCTGAATATAAGCTGTAAAACATATAAGAGTAATTTATTGTTCAATAAAATATTAAATAATTCCAGGATTCTACAAAGCGGTTGTGAGAAAAGCATATAATATAACAAATAACGAAATTAATTATTTCTGGAGTTAGAAAAAATACCAGCTTATTCCTTATTGTTGTGGTCCTCATTCAAATTCTCATCTACGTCTAATCCCCGTTTGAAAAGTACACGTAGTTCACGGTTTATGTTAGTTTTAGGAAACAAGGATTTTAGAAAAATTGCACGGTCTCTCAATATCGGTCAAAAACGGAATATGTATTTCGTCATTATGGTTTATGTCACTAAGACGCACATTTTCATCTAAGCCCGATTCCGAAATTCAGTATTTTTTGAAGGTTTAACAGATTTCTATAACATTGATTTCTCGAATAACGCTTAATAGCTCAACTCAATGATTTCCGTGTTAAGTCATTTTTCCTCGTAAGCACAGATTTATTTGCTTACAAATGTAGATCTTGAGAGCCGACAAATACATTTAAAAATAAAATAAAAGAAAGTCGACGAAAAAACTTGTGATATGATACATTTGACTGGAATCAAATATTTAAATTTGTATTTCGGCCAGACTCACAGCTCGAGTGCTAATTAAATTTCGTATTTAAATGAATGTTGATTTTATTTATGAAAATCGAACTTTTTTTTGGCAGAAATGTTCTTTTTAATGCAATTTTTGTGAAGTTTGAATTTAATGTTTCTGTGCGCCGTTTTGGTTAAAGAATGTTTGTTTTACGTCCACATATTGGATGGTTTCTAAATTAGTATCTGCCAAATGTGATTTTTACTATTTCTTATGCGATGAATGTTGTACTTAAGGCATCATATCTGATAACAAGACTAATGTAATTAAAAAATTTTGTAGCAGGTTAAACATTACCCAAATTAAATTTTTGTCCGTCTGCCTGGTTGGTAGACACGATAACTGTCGTTAATTTCGATGAAACTTTTTAAAACTTTGTACCGTCTAATATTTTTTACTAGATGGTAGTCGGAAATTGTAAATTGGCTATACCGCTTCGACTCTTCTGGTACATTCCATACAAATTACACAATTGGGTTGGCAAAAAATTAATTTCGGTTTTTTTTGGTCAAAGTAAATTTTTAAATTTTTTTATTCAAATAATTAATTTTAGTTAACAATGTAAGTGAAATATTGTTCAATGACCTCCTGCCATAGTTCTTGCATCTTTTTGATCCCAGCTTGGAGTAATGACTAATTCTTCAAAACAAAATACGAGAATAAATCGGTTTTTGGATCCTCATCTAAAGTTAAGGATTTTCCATTCAAAAAAATATGACATATATCGGAACAAATGATAATCTGAAAGTGCCAAATCAGGACTATAAGGCGGCTTGTGACATCACCTCCCATCAAAGCTCCAATACATTTTGCCGATTCTGCAAAGATATTTAGGGCCTAGCGTTGTTATGGTGAATAATCACGTGTTTGCGACTTGGATTTTCAGTACTTCAATAATATCGGCAGCGTAAACTTTTTTATTGCAATTCAAACTTCGTTGAAGTTCGGGCGCTTTCATCTGTCTTCGAACAGGATTGACATTTTTCAACCTCGTGAACTACTACCTTAAAATACCACAAAATCGAAAACGTAATCCTTTATCTTGCTTGGACTAGGATTGACATTATTACAAACAGTCAATTTTTCATCCCCATTGACAATGTCTATTAAAAAAGGTTTATTTTGTAATAAATAATAAATCGTGTTAATCCGCTTAGTTAAATGGATTTCCTTTATCCCGTGCGGAACCCAAAACTTCAAGCTTTTCATCGAGTTCAAGCCGCTTCAATTGATTTTTGATGATCATGTGCATTAATTTCTGCTTCTTCGCAACTCCCTGAACAGAAACATGCTAGTAAGACTCAATAGCGGTCATCAACCTCATTTGACCAACCGTTAATGCTCTCACATTTAAGCGTGAAATTTCGTCACGGGCGTTTTGTTGACACATCCAAACTATACACGTGTCAAATATCCCTGCGTGCTTCGGTGACTTTATTGAATCTTCTGAAATAAAAGAGCAAAGTATGGCGAAAACGCTCCTTTTGTGTTCCAGTTTTCGTAGCGCGATTTAAAAGTACTCTGACCAGTAAAATGTTGTGATATTATCTTGTATAGATTGTGATGTTTATTTATAGTTCGAATATTAGGACTATGCATTAAAAGACAAAGGACATAAACGTATCACAAATTGAAGCTTGAAATGTCAGCTGCGTAACGTTACAATAGATAATTTAGTCAAATGAGTTAAAGCATCTTAAAAATAAGAAAATCATCTTTGTGAAAACCTCGAAATTATTTTCTTGCTGGCGAATGTTATTCATAATTCGGGTGTTTTTCGTCCAAATTCGTAAACTGCAGGAACATAAATGTTTGTCCGTGATTTTGCCTTTGCTATATCTAAAAAAAAAAAACAACTAACCATGCCCCTTCTGATGCCTCCCATACAATTTATTGATTTAGATCCTATATCCGTGGGTTCATATCTTTTATTTGGTTGTAATAAATTCAATCAAATTTTTTAGACGTCAACTATTTGTGAAAATAGCGTTTGGAGAAGGAAATGAACAGCATTGTTACACTAATTTTTGATACCTCCATTAAATACTGGGCGATTTTGCACAATTCACATTTTCCTCTGAAATGTCGAATTTGAGGGCTGTAGTAACCTAGAGCTTTGACCATTGAATACTTGAGAAAAATCGACCAAATACCCACGTCCCTTTTGATATCTCCCATACGAATGGCTGCTTTAGCCATGTATTCTTAACTTCATATCTTTCAAATAGTTGTATTGAATTCAACTAAATTTTACATACGAGTACATCATGCGATTGATGAATTTAATTCTGAGAATGAAAGTGAAGTGCATTTCACTATGTCTCTCTTATAGAAACCCTCGTCCTTATTGGCAAAAAAACGTAG
>JAHXMU010000240.1:788825-816141 GCA_019455685.1 Philornis downsi
GTGCCGTCGGGTTCGGACTATAAGGTGGATGCATAAGAACCAACTAAGCTTCTAGCAAGTCAGTACCTGTGAGTGTGACTTGCCATTGTCCTGAAAGAACAGAATTCCTCTCATAATGCCTAAAACCGGCCACTTCGGGATGATTGTTTCTTTCAGACAGCCCAATTGTTGACAGTACAGGTTTTAATTAGGAGTTTTGTCGTAGAGCAAAAAGGTAAAAAAAAATGATTCCCTGTCAATCGCACCAAACAAAAAACAAAAATTTCTTGGCCGTCTATTCTGGTATGACCATCGTTTGCCTCAGCTCATTGCGATTCTCCCAAGACAACTTCCGCTTAATGTCGTCGTAACTGACATACTTTTCATCACCAGCCACCAATCTCTTCAGAAATGGGTCGATTTTGATGCGATTTAGTAGCGATTCGCAGATGGAAATTCGGTTCATGTAGTTTTTTTTTATCGTTTATTTGTGCGGTACCCATGCATGGAGTTTGTTTGCATCCAGCCTTATCTAAGTGATTTCAAATTGTTCTGGTGTGTAATGTTTAGTCATTGAGAATCGACAGTGCTTCTATGATGCTCGGTTTTCATGATTTTCACTATTCTATGCACAATAGACCTTCCAGAACACAGTGGTTCTTTGATATAAAAGTTTCCACCAAGGAATCAACGAAACTAAAATTGTGGGAAACCGGCCGCTACAGTATTAGGACCATAAACAGCATTCACATTAAAAATACGGTGTACTTTTTCAAACAATACTGAGTTAAAAAGTCATAAAATTGTCCGAATCTTATGTTTCTAACGCCATCTAGCGCAATCTGATCGCACCTATATAATACGAGATCATCTGTTGCAAAAATAATGGAATCCTCTTCACCGTGAATACTAAATAAAAAATAAAGTCACACATTTCTTGCGTATTTGCATTATTTCTAGATATCTGTAGTCTGTTGTTAACAAGAAAGGGAGACAATTGGATGCGAGGAGCGAAAGTATGAACGTGATTACTCCACGCTTTGGGATTTCCAATAGAACAAAACAAAACTGATAGTTTGAATAATGTGAGTTTATATTCTAATGCATTACAATTGGGCAAAAAAAGCTGCAATGTTAACAGAAATTTCAAAAAAATTACTATGTATTTGATTAAGTATTTTTGATTAGTGATGTTTAGTTGATTTAAACTAGAACAAGTACGAAGGTAACTGGGCTAAATTGAGCTCACCTTAACTACTACTGGATGCTTGCCTATCGTATCGAAAATCGGGATTGCTTGGAAAATTCTATTCTCATTTTATTTTTTTTATTTTAATTTTCCAGCAGAATAATGACACAAATTTACAAAATTTATGTTATAGGATAGAGGACAACATGGAAATAATTTAAAAATTTTAAATTTGTAAATACAAACGAACTGACACATTACGTTGCGAACAATATGTTGCTCAGAAATTTTTATGCAGTAAACTTAGTATCAGCCTTTGTACAGCAACTTATTAATCACTATCCTCCCTGGCCAACCAGTTTACAATAAACATCAACTGTCCACTATTTTATGGTGCACCAAAGTTTTTGGCGATTTTTTAATAGAAATTTTCCCCTTTTATAACAAGACCAGAATACTGTACCCTGTTGATATTGCTCAGCTTTATCCTTTTCACTTGGCCCAAACACACAAAAAAAAAACACGCACATGTGGCACTTTATAGAGTTTAATTTTCGCCATTGAATGAAAATCCTTTGCTGGGATTATGCATTGTGTTGCTGTACGGAGATGAGTGAAAGGATGCGTCCTTTGTGCTGCTACGACTTTTAGTTACAACCAACAAAATTAGTAAAAAGTGAAAGATGTGTAAAATAATTGTCAACAATTTGTACTTTGGTGTATACGAAATGAAAGCGAACGAGAAAGGACAACAGGACCTCTGATGCGAAAATGTATTCAATGGATCTTTGTGAAAGTTCACACTCGCACAGTTGCAAGTTCGGGTAGGGCCAACTTTGTGCAGAGAAAGAGAGAGTGCAGTACATATATTTATACATACATACATACTTAAAAATACAAATAAATAGACAACAACGGTACAATTGAAGTTAGGGCTAGCTGAACCACTTGTTGTGATGTTCTTGAGTGGTGCCCCCGATTTGCCACATCTGCCTGTGTGATGCTATTCATACATGGTGTCGTATGAGTGACATTTAATTAAAATTTATGCAACGAAGAGAACAAAATCATTCTACAAATTCTTTTATTTTATATACTATGGTAAACATAAACTCACAGCCATGTACACAGGAAAGCAATTGAAGAACATGAAGCGAATGCATAAAAGAAGAGGAAAAATACTAACCAACACAGATGTGCTGCTGATACAGACAGGACCAGGTAAATGTTCTCACATAATGTGCTTTTGAAGAATCTGCCGCTTAATTTTTGACAAAGACTCTATGAAGAAGCTTGGTGGTAATAATCTTGGTAAATAATGTACTAAACCAGTACAGCGATGTGCTTGAAACTCCATCTACAGTGTACTTTGTGCGTGTTAATTTAAAAGGACACTATCAACCAAATACAAATAAAACCACATATTGCAAAGACATACACATAGGTCCGGGTGGCCACGTTTCGTTCTGACAAAATCTATCAATTACTATACTACAAAACCCCTAATCCTGTTATCTGCGTGATAAAACCGCGGTCAATCGTAACGCATGCTGTAATGGAACTTTAAAAGAAGAAGATAAGATGGGCATACCGATCTTTTCAAATGCAAGAAACGGCTGTGGAAAAATCAGGAGAGTGATGATATACAAAGTTGCGTGAATTCTTTTGAAGCTAAAATTTGTCAAAAAAAAAAAAAAAAAATTAAATAAAAAAAAAAAAAATAAAAAAGTAAAGGACTGTACTGTAAACTCGGCCATAAACACTTAAAGCGTTGTAAAAAAATATATCGGAATAACAATATCTCAGATTAAATCCAGCAAGGTAATGAATTTCACTGTGAAGCCAGTAGAGTTATGTAAGATCACTGAAGGTGACTCGATAAAGTGCTTGCATAAGCTGCAGAACATGATTTAGTTAAATTAAACACGTTCCATGATTGGATTTTGAGAGTATTGTCTTCATCTTAAGTATTGATCATCTTAAACTCATGATCAAACCGAGGAATCGGTTTTTTCCATATTCTTTATGAGGTTCATCCAGTATATTGCGCGGAAGGTGAGAGTCTGTTCTGTCCCACCTAGTTAGACTTTATAAATGTGGCCTACTGGGAAATCAAAAGGCAGCCTTATATTCAAATTACTGCAAATAAAGCTGCCAATACCAATTGCCACAAAAATAGTGTATTTATTGTATTTATATGTAAGAAGATGCCAACCGACAGGAAGCTTTTTGTAAAGATAGATAATCTCACCGATTTTGCAGGGCGACAGCCTTTCGTGCAAACTAGTAGAATTTTTGTTCGTCGAAAATAAATCGTTGTCGATAAATCGTGAGCATGGATAATTGTTATATTAGTTACAAGCTTGATATTGCTGCTGAGGTAGTTAAAGTCATTTGCTACCGCTTGTTCAACAATATAAAAACTTTATTTTTGTCCTCCTTAGCAGCTAACACATTTTTGCTAACAGCTTGTCAATGCCTGAGAAGGCTGTAGTAACAACTCACAGTTATCGACCAATGATATCTGCTGCTTTTATCAAAGATTGTTATAGTTGTATTCACTGCAACCTCCCCATTAGTACATGTGAATCTCGAAGAGTTTGCACTATAGACTATTGTCTATTGTCTATTGGTGAATTGTGCCCTCAGAGGCAGCTTTATAGTTGACAAAAATATGTTATGTTTTAATCGGTTTTTCCTGGATTGTTACCTGAATTTAGAGCAGTGTACATATCTTGCCTATTTTCGAGGCCTGAGTCATACTGATGAGTTCCAATCAGCTGGGATAGAACAGAATTTATCCTTTTACGTAACTCACTCGTTCGGATCTAGAATGCGGTAAAAAATAAATTTATCGGATTTTAGTGGATTCTAAAATGTTCGAGGGTTTCGCCACTGAAATGATGCGTCAAGCACTCTTCCTATTTCAAAATTGGTAGAAAAAGTTTGAAGAGACCAATATAATACCGGAAACCCCAAAAACCGAAGACCAAGGTTATCGAGAACGGTAGAAAATGCAGAGAATGTAGATCTGTTGTTCGTGGCGATCCGAAACGTTCAATTCGCAAACCCAAGTTCTCTAAATGTGCGTGGACTGCATCTCATTTTGCGCAAAGACTGCATCAGGATGGCAGTCAGAGGCTTGACTTATTTTCGGATAAAGCTCATTTATATCTTGATGGTTACATCAACTAGCAAAATTGCCACTATTTCAGTGCAATGAATCTGTCAGAGACTTCTTCATTTGCCTAAAGTGACCATATGTGATGCTGCCGCTAGAACAAAAGATGATGGGGGATATGTAGTTATAATGAATTCAGAACATTGTGTGGAGGAACCTTACACACTTCCAATAGGTCTCTGCCAAGAGATCGAGAAATTTTCCTTGCCAAATTGATTTCCAGTAGAGGTAATAATAATTCGCCTCCCGTCAGTCTTGATTTTACTCTATGGATCTTGCCGCGTGGGGTTATCTCAAATCTAAAGTTTCCGCCAAAAAACCTACCTACTCTTGAAAGACAGTATGACAAAATGACAGCAATTAAGGAGTCTATCTGCCGATCGGTCATACAAAATTTTGTTGTTCGCTTAAATGAGTGTCGCAAACGCCAGCGTCGATGTTATATTTAAGAAATATATTCCTTTAGTAATTAATAGTAATTTTTCCGATAAAAGGATTACATTTTTTAATCCATTCGCAAAATATAATCTTTCTATTGTGACGCCTTGTATTTATCAAGGACATTCGCTAGTCTAATAAAAGCGCCTTCTCTGTCCATTCTAACTTTCATATCCGTAACTAAAAGGCAATATTTAGCATATTGCGTTTCTCTCTTCTCTTGTGATTTAATAATACATTTTTTTAAAATGTGACGCTTATAACCAACCACCTAGTTTAAAATGTGCTGGTGATAGCATGCTATTTAAGTTCTTAAGCAAGGCATAATTGATACTAGCTTGACCCAAGGCCCGAAGTAAAGAGGAGGCCTATGACAGAAAGAACACAATCTCCAATCAAAAGAACAATTCCAAAATGTTTTATAAAGGGTGTCCCTACAAGAACGCAAGATTTAAATTTGGCGCCATTCGAAGTGTCATTGTTTGACATTCGAACAATTGTTATTGCTTGCTAGTAGAAGGTACGAGGTTAGTAAAAATGGAGCGCTACACGAATGAACAACGCATTCTCATTGTGAAATTGTTTTACCAAAATGGTAAAATTTGGGGTCACAATAATGCTCCAAAAGAGTCAACTGTTATGAGGTTAATGGATAAATTTGCCAAAACTGGGTCTGTTAGTGATGTAAGGACAACAACGCGCCTTCGACCAGGTCGATCGACCGAAAAAGTCGCAGCTGTAACTGATGATGGCGCTCAAACTCCATCCACCTCAATTCGCCAGCTCGCCAGCCAGCTGACCATGGACAGCGAAGGGAGTTCGTTAATTGGATATTGGAGAGACAACATAAAAATGTTGATTTTGCGGTAAAATCATGTTCAGTAACGAGGCCCATTTTCATCTTGATGGCTTCGACAATATCCTCGACAAAATCCTCGAGTGATTTACGAGAAGCCAATGCATCCTTAACTGTCACTGTCACTGTGTGGTGTTGATTTTGGGCTGGAGGAATCATTGGACTTTTTTTTTAAGATAATGCGGCATGTCAAGCGCAAACAGTCAATGGTGTCCGGTATCGTGAAATGATGACCAGTTTTTTCATGCCTAGAATTGAAGAAATGAATGTGGAGGGCATGTGGTTTCAACAAGACGGCGCCACATGTCATACAGCCAGAGAAACAATTCACTTGCTGCATCAGTCATTTCCCGGTCGTGTTATTTCGCGTTTTGGAGACCAGAATTGACCGCCTAGATCGTGCGATTTAACACCATTAGATTTTTTTTCTTTGGGGTTTTTTAAAGTCGATGGTTTACGCGAATAAGCCGACGACGACTCAAGTCTTAAAAGAAGAAATTGGATGCTGCATTAATGAAATACCGCAGCATTTATGCAAAACGGTCATTGAAGATTTCATTAAAAGATCGCGTGTGTGCCAGTTTACTTTACGATATAATAAAGTTTCAAGGATTTTTTTTTTCAAATATCTGTGTTTTATTTAAAATTTAATTTATTTGGGACACCCTTTATTTTGTTAAGACATGTATTGACCACTGTGACAGTTCTCTTAGACTTAGTGGCTCCCGAAACTTAAGCAAAATTATCAGTAGTCGTTGCTATTTTCGAAACTTTACCATGGTTAAAATTGTTCCGGAATGCCTTAGTGCGTTTTTAAGCAAGAACAAGTTATGTATTTCTTCACATTGTCTTGATGTGCTTTTGAAGAGAGAAATCAGTTTAAATTTGCTCATTATTAATGTTTCGTTTCTAAATTGCTCCAGTTCAATGCCGAGTAATGGATTAACCAAAAGTTTTGCCCATTTTTGCTATTTTACTGCACATGTCTGCTCCAATAAATTTGAAATTTAAACATTTGTTATGTTGTATATGTGCATGTTAGAGTGTCCCATAATTATATGAAGCATATGAAACAAATGCACAGATTTCAGTCAGATGAACTGACATACCCACTTACTTTCACATTGCGGGGTAAAGTTGGGGATGATGACAGAGGGGGCATATGAATTGCTACGTTTTAATTAAATATTGCTCAGAATTAAGAAATAAAGAAATTTGTAAACACATAGATGACGCCTCTATCAAAAATCAATAATATTTTAAGCAGAGACAACCAACCAACGACGTCTGTCGAAATTTTGTGTCACTTCGATTAAATGGTGCTTGAGTTATACTACTCTACTCTGCTCTAGAAACCATTAAACAAATCTTGACAATTATTACCCATAATCGAAAGGTGAAGTTGCATGAGATAGTTGACATCTTAATGATATCAGAGAGCTGTGTATTCACTATTTTGCCTACAAATTCGGACGTGAAAACTTGTTTTTCCAAATGGGTATCGCGTTTGCTAACTGTGGAACTAAAATAAGTTGATGGCTGCAATGACAGTATTGTATGTTTCTCTAGAACTGAAACTCAGTGGCTTTTATCTGTTTTCTGATTTCAAAGCGATGCTCGAGGGAAAAAGATTTAGATGAAATGTTGAAGCCGTTCAAAGAAGGAGACTATATTGGTGAATAAGGCCAAATTTTGTGGAAAAAATTGATTTTCTTTATTTTTCCTTAAATAACTAACCAAAGTGTTAAATAGTATCACTAAGCCTTCGTATTCCCCCTAGCAAATGTCGCCAAATCCTAAAATATTTTTTTTATCATAATTCTAGGAATCTTTCCACGTAAGATTAAAAAATTTGAAATAATTGTTTTGTTTTTTTGTTTACCAGATATCAAATTTTACAGATTTCAACCCAAGCCTTCTTAAACTTTAGAAGAGCTAAACGATTAAGTGGATAAATTCTTTTTTTATTATAGACATGAAGTTGTTGCGCCGGTTTAAATTAAATTATACTAGCCAACAAGGTTTTGGACTGGAGCAACCAAATATCTTTCATAGGGTAATTTGGTGGGAAAGATTTGAGTTCAATCTTTAATTGGCTTTTCTCTATCACGTCAGGTTTTCGTGATACAAAAAAAAAACAAGTTTTTATTCGTTTTTTACGTAAAAAATCATTAGTTTATTTACAAATCAATGAATTTTCAAAAGTGAATGGCATTACTTGAACGTCGTTTGTATTTTGTTCATTGGGTTTCACGTATTAGAGTCCAGCAATAGTCTCCCAACAAGCTTTTGTCCCATAATCCTTGATAATTTCTTTCAATTTTCATCAAATCTTGGTAAGCATGCTCCCCTTGTTCGTCGCTCACTGCACTTACGTTTTGTGGAAAAAAATCTAAATGCGAATGAAGAAAATATATTTGGAGTTACATTCGTGCACCTAATTCGTGATAATTTTTCAATAATTCAGCAACAATTTGTCTGTAGTTTTCATTCTTATTGTTTCCAAGAAAACTGTTTACGATGCTCTTGAAAGTTTTCCAGGCTGCATATCCTTTCTCCAATAAACACTGTGAAAAATTATCATTATTCCACAGCTTTCTAAACTGAGAGCCAACCTCTCTCTCTCTGCCTTCTTTGATTTCAGCATATGAAATTTTAGGAAAATTCGCTAGCAACTATTTAAATGCTGCACCATCTTTGCCCAGAGCCTTGACAAAGTTCTTAAAAAGGTCCATACTTTATGTGCAGCGGCGGAAGAAAAACGTCATTTGGATCAATTAATGGTTTATTTGAAATGTTTTGGTTTCCTGGAGAATACTCAGTTTTTTTTTTGCCATTCTGTTCTGACGTAATGATGACATGTAGCGCGATTATCTCACAAAGGCAAAGAAAATAACAATATTTTGTGAAACCTCATTGCATACCAGTCGACAAACCAATGACCTGAAACGGAGTTATTTACGATGGTCTCTACTATATATACAAAGAAATTTAAATCACACACTGTAAGAGTAATGTCACTTTGGATGGATGGTTTTTTCATTCCCATTATGCAAAAGAAGAGCCCTTAAACTGTGTTTAGAGCCACCAATAAATAATCTCCATTTAGTTTTGTCATATGGCTGGTTCATTTTTTGAAATAAATCATCAATATCAGTACAGTATAGAATAGAGTGTTTCTTTTCAAAATATGCAGCCAATTCCAAGCTTCTATCTCTTCTATAGATTGTTAATTTTGTCCCAACTGCAAGATGTTTCCACTGTTGAATTCGTGAAGTTAGTAATTCGGAGTCTTGTTTGGTTAAATGTAAATTTCGAATTAGATCATTTAGCTCAGCTTGACTCACTAAATGGCGTTCATCATCAGCCTGATACAAACTACTACTGCTGGTTAAAGATGTTTCGGACTTACTGCTCGTAGCACTGGGAATGACTGGTAATGGATCATTTGTTGGACGTTGAACTGGTTTGGAAACCGATAATATTTTTTTGATTTTTCACATTGAATCGAGCAACTTTTGTTAAACAGAAATAACAATCGGTTTGGTGGTTACTTGAATCTCTCCAAAGTACTGGAATTGAAAAATCGAAATAGATCTTCTTGGCATTTGACCACTTGTGTAAAACAGTTCTGCAACTATTGCAAAACATTATCGGTGTCCACGGTTTGTTCAAGTCTCTGAAAGCAAACCGAAAATAATGTAAATATGCATATTTTATTGATTCTGGTATTGCATATCTTTTTTTTTCCACACGCGATCGCCCTGACATGCTTAAACGCTACTATTATGAAGATTTAGAATGAATGTGGGCCTCTGTCAAATTAATAATTGCGAAATTGTAGTGTCAGTATTGACTGTTTTACAGTATTGCCAGCATGCGATAGAAAATTAACAAGACAATTTTTATGTCAGATTCGAATTCAGCTCACCCGGATTAGTTAAAAAATATGCTTCGTTTCTGCAGTCAATTTTTTTTTTTACAAATTTGTAGACCAGTTATATCAATGTCTTAAGAAAAAAATACATTGATTTCGAATAAGAACCACGCCTACTGAAACATTTTCCAAATTTTCTTTTTTTCTCAATGTATATCTTGAAAATGAAAATGTATATATGTATACAACATATACATTGTCTTGTTGCTAGAATTTTTTCTTTCCTTCTCAGTTTTTTTCTACCCATACATTTTATTATACTCGAATATGTGTGTATATGCAGCATATAATGTCGTTACGAATGCATGTGTTCAACATCCGTATTAACTTCCATGTATTCGAATGTTATGTGTAAGGGAACTATGTATGTTTGCCTACTTATGTGATTGTGTCAGAGAGTTTATCAACGTAAATTATTGTAGCAATTTGTTTGTATCCTAGCATTGTTGATGGTCGTTTTTTCTTCTAGTGCAATGCTTAAAGTTTGTAAGCGAGAGCGAGGTATTCAAATGCTAGCTCAGGTATTTTTATTTTTATATATGAAAAAAATCTTTTATCCTGAGGATGTATAGCATGTACTCGTATGCACAGTGGAGTACTTTTCTCGATCAATGTAACCTAGTTTACATTTTCACAGCTGATTTTTCTTAAGTTATACTTTTAACTGGATAAAAGGTTTACCGATAATATCAAAATGTATGTTAGATAAGATAATATCATATAAAGTTATATTTCCGTATGCGTATAAATAAAATTGTAATGAATAGGGGTCAAAATATTCTTGTTTCCAGAAATCTTGAAGACAGATTCAATTAACACAATTATCGGTAAGCGTACTTTTGTAGGTCGAGAAATGTGTCTGAAAGTCCTGGTAAATTTTGAAAATCTAAAGATTGAAAACTGAAAAATTTTCAGGATAAGATTATTTTACACATACGAGTATTAGATATGAGCTAGATTTCTATGTGCGTTATATAGGGTGGCGCATAAGTAAGGTTAACGGTGACTATATTGAATGCGTTCTTGTTCGTCATTTGGCTTTAACTCGTAAACGTATTGCATTTTATATGGTAAAATATGTAACATATATATGTCAAATTCTTTGCAAAAACCGCCTAGACATCTTTAACTGCTGAGAACGTCGCCTGTTGGAAGTTTCGGGGTTTTCCTCAATACTTGCTTGCACCCGAGCAATGGTCACTTCATTTCGAACTGCACGAGGTCTTCCAGCACGCGGAAGATCGCAGACAGCCTCTTGTCGCCCAAAACGCTGAACCAATCGGTAAATTGTTGGAGCGCTAGGAGCATATCGAACATGAAAGATATTTCGATATGATCTGAATAATCGAATGCTGATTTTTCATAGCAAAATTAAACAACTTTGGTTCTTTGTTCTGTGCTGAGCCTTTCCATCATACATTTTCCAAGTATTATTTAGTTAATTCTGCAGACACGAAAAAATAGACTTAAACAAAAAACGTATTCACTGATCAAATCTTAACGTTGCTTATGCGCCACACTATACATGTAAATATAAGCCAGCAAGAAGGGGACATAAAAAATCGGTCGAAAAATTACTTTTTCTTTGATTTTGAAAAATCGGAAAGAATTACTTTTTCTTTGATTTTGAAAAATCGGAAAAAATTGGGTGAAATTTCATATAAAATGTCTGCCATAAATATGGGTCACCTTTTTCTCATTTTTATATACCTCATTTTTATAACCTGTTTGTGGTCGTTATTTCAAAATGAAACCCATTTTTGTAGGATAGTATTATCAGCGATTCAACTACCTGCATTTAATCTTTATGTAAATTAGTAAGCTATTTTCGTTAATTAATTATTTAATTATTTGCTTCAGATTAATTTTTATACACAACTAGTGGACCCGGCAAACTTCGTTTTGCCTTCAAAGTTGTTGTTTCGGCACAATTCGTAGTTCAAGAAAGAAAATAAAAATATAAATTCGAATTCATTTAAATCAGTGATAAATTATTTTTATTGTAATACTTTGTGGTAAACAACATTTGTTGTTTTTCCGTTTTCGGTGTAAATATACAAAAGCGATGGTTTGCCAACGCGCGAACAGGCTACATACAACTGTCCATGTGAGAAAACTGGAGACTCTAAATTCACTCCACAAATTCCTAAGGATTGGCCTTGCGCCTTATTAATGGTAACCGCAAACGCAAGGCGAACAGGAAACTGAAGTCGTTTAAATTCAAATGGTAGATCAGAGGGAATCATTGGGATGCGTGGAATGAATACATCTGCGCCGTTGAATTTTCCAGTTAAAATAGTAGCTTCAATTACATAAGCCATCAACCTTTTAATAGAAAGTCTTGTACCATTACACAAACGGGGTTGATTGATATTGCGAAGCATTATAATAGTTGCTCCAACTTTCAATTGAAGATTATGCGGAAGCAATCCTGGTAAGCCCAACGAATTCAAAAATTCTGTTGGATAATTCACAACATGTTCTTCATTGGTAACAGTATCGACAGACTTGTACGACACCAATTCGCCAGGAATCTTTGATTGTATAGCCATGTTTAATTCACTAACATCTTTGTTCTTTGCGGCTAAAATTGCTCTGTCACTCAACCATGCATGGCATGTATATTGTTGTGCAATGTTAGTGAAAACGCTTTCAATCAATTCCTCTTTTGACTGTACGAAACGGCAAAAATCATTTGGCAATGTTATCTATCCAGTGTCATCAACAGGAATTGCACCATTCCCAATTTTCAGCAACTGGTTAGAGAACTTCTCAGCAGATGGATCATTCTGCAACCGAACACGAACGTTGGTCGTAAGTTTCAATGTTTTAACAAATTTCCATAAATATGAAGACTTTAAGCAAGCGTTAATTTGGTCGGCTGCTGTTGATCTAGGAATGACTGGTAATGTTTGCCTAAAATCACCTGACAATAAAATCAACGCACCACCAAACAACTCTGAATTACCTCGGAGATCTTTCATTGTTCTTTCCAAAGCTTCGACAGATTTCTTATTCGCCATAGTGCATTCATCCCAAATAATGATACCGCAACTTTTCAATAATTTTGCCGTTGCAGATGTTTTTGAAACGTTGCATGTCGGTGTTTCATTAACTTGGTAATTTAATGGCAATTTTAAAGCAGAATATGCGGTCCGGCCACCATCTAACAAAGTGGCTGCAATGCCAGAAGACGCCAATGACAATGCAATTTGATTCTGGGAACGTATCGTTGCCAACAACAATGAAATTAAATAAGTTTTTCCGGTGCCTCCTGGTGCATCCAGAAAATAAAATCCACCGGCTTCACTATTGACAGCTTGCATAATAGTATCGTACGCCTTTTTTTGGTTCGCATTCGATGTGGAAAGTTTTGCGTGAACAATAGCATTTAATGCGTTGCGATCGTATTGTTGTTCACGTTGCAGTTCTAACTCAAAAATGTCATGCATTGCTCGATTAGGTGATGGCATTGACAATTGTGCTAATAGCTTATTAGCAATCGACAAACAGAAATCTTCAATGCAAATCAACGCTTCATTGTAAATTTCTGGCGTGAAATCCATTCCCGGATTACGATTTTCTCGACGCACTCGAAACAGTATATTTTCCGATAGGCAGTCTTGAAATTTTGTCCACAGTTCAGATGGATTCGTTGGAAAACAGGTAGACAAAATAATTGCAAACAAAGCTCGAATTTGATAAGGATGAGCAACAACTGCTGCGTCTGCAAGTGTTTGTTCCCAATGAATATCGTTTTCCAATAAATTGAGCTGTTGACACGCTTGTCGATATGTCGTACACAGAACTCCATTGACTGTCCTTAAGTGTCGAAATGATGTTGGACCACGTACGTTTATTAACAGCAAACGTAAACAAAAACACTCAGCATTATTTGGGTGAACAGTATAAATACGCCCCAAAGCATTACTTGAATGATGTTCATCAACACGTTTTCCTTTCTTGCGCTGTTGGAACTCCTTTTTTGATACATTCCACGTAAAATACGTTGGCACTTCTGTGTACAATAATGTTCTGGCAAAAGCATCAACTTCACACAATTTAAAAAATGCAGTTAGAGTTGTATGAGATGGTGATAGAGCTCTCTGTGCAGCATTTTCGGTAGTGAAATGCACACGTTAGCCACTTTCAAGATGAACAGCTAAATGAACAACAGCTGGATATCTCTCGTGAATTTGAAATGAAAAAATACGCCAAATCGCTTTATTATTGCTAATGTAACGCCCCATTTGATACAGATGTATTTCGTCATTTCTATTTGAATCAGTTGATCTATATATACGCCCATATCACTACCTTTATTTACATACTTGCAAATGTATTTAATGGACTTGACAGAATTGCAGTATTCGACATAAATATGAGCTTTGAATACTTTCGACAATAAAGGTGAATAGGGCACAACCCAACGGTTACCGACGACAACATTTTGATTTTTTTACTCTTATGGTAATTGATCTACCATTATCTTGAGTTGATCGACGACGATATAATGGGTAGCCATCATTTCCAGTGATTGTATCCGAAACCAAAGCTCTTGGATAACGTTTACTGCATTTTCCATCAAGCATACATGGTGAGTTAATATTGAATGCTCCACATGGACCGTGTATCATATTTTGCACAACAACACCATATAATTCAGGATCACTTATTTGATCTGGAATTTCAGCACATATCATATTGTCAACTTCATCCGGTGTGATTTTATTCTGTAACCATATTAATATGTGAGCGTGTGGCAAACCACGCTTTTGCCACTCCAGAGAATACATCCAACACTTGACTTCACCAAACACTTCAGATTTCATGATAAAATCCAAAAGCGCTTTCAATTTTTGCTTAAAAACACGGGCAGTGATATCATGGCGGTCAACTGGAATTTGGCCAACAAATAAATTATCTTTGATGCCACTCCATTTCGGATTACACGTAAATGTTATAAATAAATCTGGTCGACCGTCATTGCATCCTGCGCCTACTCATGCATATGACGTGGGCTGCCTGTGTACGTTGAAGGCAAAATGGTCATTTTCCCAATATCATTAACATTACCGTCATTATTTATAGCATCACGCAAATGAATATACATACTCCTCCGAACGTAATTTCTTCTGATTAAACTGTATGAAATTTAGTCGTTCACTTTCAATTTTAGCGTACATATCAACAACAAATTGATGGAAAAGTCTACGACAATGAAAAATATGGTTAGTATCATTTTGACGGACCATAAGACGATATGCATAATAATTCATTGAGCTAACTTTTTTATCACTAAATTTTATGACTAAATACGGTCACTAAAATGACTGTAATTCATGAACCAATACAAATACAGAAAGCGTTCATACATAAAAACCTTGGTATTAACTTCAGCTTTAATATGCACTTTGCAGAAACAAAATCGGTTCACGCATTCCAGAGAACATCAATTACTAACACAATGATAATTATTTTTATATATATAGATAGATAGATAGATATATAGATATATATATGTACACATTAAAATGCCAATTTCTTTAAGAATAGAATAGAAATATTAAAAGCGAAAACATAAATTCGAGCGAATTTTTTGAAAAAAATTTCGCCTGATCTATCGGCAACCAAACATTTTTATTTTGGTAACGACTCACATAAAAAATATGTTTTATATAAAAAACAAAAAAAAAAAAAAAAAAAACAAATTACCATAAAATAAGCAAAAATTATTTAATAAATTGCCTGCCACGCTTGCACCGTTTTGCCTTGTTTAAGGAAAAATTTCGAATTTTGATTTAAAAAATCGAATACCCAGTTTTGCGATACGAAGAATTTGATCAGGGTGGAAAATAAAACAAATTAAATTATAAAGTAATAATTATTAGTAAATATTCTCAGGGGACGACTGGAATAGACATATTTATCTATTACACGCCACCCGTAGAAAATAATTCCAAGCGCCTCAATCTTCTGCGCTTCTTTTCCAATTCGTCACACCGAGTTTAGATAGTATTTCAAAAGTCTGGTCCGTCCAATGGAGTTTTGGTTGCCCTCTTCTGTCGAAAACTTTCCGTGCCAGAGCATTTGGGTCCATCCGCACAACATGACCCAGCCAACGCAATCGCTATATATTAATGCGTGAGCTGGTAAACAGCCTGCATCAGCTCCTAAATACGATTTGGCTCGAGTAAAACATGCCCGATGATTGGAATTTGAGTGTACTGTGTCCTGTATTTAAAAAAGTTGATCCAAGTGTTTGTAAACACTATCGCGGTACCAGTCTTTTACCCATTGCTTATAAGGTCATGCCGAGTGTGATATCGTATGTGAAAGACTAAAGCCGAATCTAACTGACCTGATTGGACCTTATCAGTGTGGCTTTAGATCTGGTAAATAAACAACTGACCGGATTTTCACACTGGGACAAATTCTGGAGAAGACCCAAGAAAAACAGATCGACACGTACCATCTTTTCGTCGATTATAAAGCTGCCTTCGATAGCCCGATGCGGCAAAAACTGTATGAGGCCATGTCCGAGTTTGAAATTCCTACGAAGCTTACATGTCTTTCTAGGATGATGCTGACTGACATGAAGTCTTCAGTAAAGATGGGCAAATATCTCAGCGAGCCTTTTTACACCAAACGAGGATTTAAACAGGGCGACAGTCTATCGTGCGACCTCTTCAACATACTGGAGATGATTATGAGGAAAGCTGCAGTTAACACGACTGGTACCATCTTTAATAAAAGCCATATGTTACTCGCATATGCGGGTGATATTGACATTATTGGCCTTCTCAAGCATCGAGAAGGAAACAGCGAGAATGGGTCTGATGGTAAACGAGGACAAAACAAAGTTGTTGGTTTCAACGAACAAAAAATCTACTCGTTTGGGACGCTGTATGAACGTTGACAACTATAATTTTGAAGTGGCGAAAGAATTCATTTACCTCGGTTCCGCTGTAAACTAAACGAATGATGTCAGCATGGAGATAAAGAGGAGAGTATTGCTTCCTAACAGATGTTGTTATGGGTTAAGCGAGCGATTGAATGATAAAGCCCTCTCTCGACAAACAAAAATCTGACGGTACCAAACGTTAGTAACCCAAAATCCTGGGTTATGACGCAAGCGGATGAATCAGTACTGGCAGTCTTCGAGAGGAAAATATTCCGAAAAATAGATCGACTCACCATCGTCAACGGAGAGTATCGGCGTCGCATGAACAATGAGCTGTAGAAGCTATATGCCGACGTCGACAAGGTCAAACGAATTAGTACATACATAAATACAAAATTAGAAACAAAAAAAACCAGATTTCTAACCAGTTTTGTGAGGTGAAGAATTTCCTCAAAGTAGAGACTTAATCCAACTGTTGCGCTAAAAAGGTAAAAAACAGACCCAGACAAAGCAAACAACATCCTAGAAGATAGAAATTTGTCAAAAATTTTTCATCAATAGAGACTTAATCCAACTCACTGATTGAATTTGATGCACTAAAAATACAAAAAAAAAAACCAACTAGAAAATTGAAAAAGAAACGGTTAGAAATATAATATGTTAACACCAATCACAATCCTTAATTGAATGGAAAATCGCGTGACATTTATTTGTTTTTTTTTTTAACTGTCGCTTTTACTACAGATTCGGATTTCTACTCAGCTTTGCGAGATGAAGAATTTCACCAAAATAGAGATTTAACTCAAGTGATTGATTGAATTTGCTGCACGAAAAAGACAACAATAAAATTAATCCAGACAAAGTAAATAAAACTATAGAGGCTAGAAATTTAGTGGAAAAGAAGATCTTAACATCAATTATATTTCTTAATAACCTGAAATCCAGGAAAATTCCATTTTACTAAATTGAAATCGCTTGAAGATAATTTCTTTCTTGGCTTGAAGTAGGGAATCTGATATACAAAAGGATAAAGAAGTTGATACATTGAGAGGATTACCAAATATAGCATTTTTTGGATGATAAATTATACGTTAAATAACCCAGTGGTTTTGGCCGGTTTTTTATAATTAATTTAGGCAAATGTTAAATAACCCAGTGGTTTTGGCCGGTTTTTTATAATTAGTTTAGGCAAATGTTCATTTCTTCTTGGGTGAAATATCTTGTAATTTTAAGGGCTATTTTTTTAATTAATTTTTTTAATTTTAGGAGCAAATTTTTGAACGATTTGCCGTAATGAGATGGAATGTTTACAATTGCTGTTGAAAGACCCACTGCGTCTGCGGCAAAATAGGAACAACAATCTGCTGCTCAATCTTATAACTTGAGAAGATAATATAGCATCAGTGGCTGAATTATGAACAATTTGGCAGACCCCGCAAATAACATGACCGCCACAGACTGTCTTATCTTATTAATCTTACTCAGATCAATAATTTCCTAATTTTGGTTAATTACTTCTTAGGTAGTTATATTTCTTCATAGTTCTCTGAAAACAATGTTTTAATACAAATCAACAACTCAACATGTGTGAAAATGTGGTTAATTATAAAAATTTTTAAAGAGGAAACAGTTTTCCGTTAATTTTCTAGATGCCAGGTTGTAAAGTTCTGATAATTTTGAAGATCTTTCCATGAAAATGGACTACATTGCTGCACTTCTTCTCGCATCTCAAATACAAACTGGTATATTTTCCTAAATTTACTATATTCTCTGTAATTCCTAACTAGGTCTTCATAAAAGTTGAAAATCAATTATCAAGTAATCCGTCTCCGCCTGGAGGCGCCCATACAAATGACCAATTTAATCCATATATTCCTAGCCTAATATCCTTTAAGCAATTTAACTGGATTCTGTCAAATTTGTCACTCATCATGTGTTTGATTGCACTTAGCTGTGAGAATGAAGGGCATTGTCTTCCACCTCCTTCTCGAACTTCGCATATAAAATTATCAATTTATAGAAATTTAATTTTTCCTCAGTAATTCATAATTCATAAACTGTAACTACGAGTTAGGTAACAAAACTAGAAGGCACAAATAAGTTGGGAAACATTTTCTTTATTTTTCAACATAATCTTATTTTAGCTCGATAGACTTTTTCTAGCGATATTCAATAACTTCTATACCCTGTTTATAGTAAGAACTGTCAAACACCGTAAAATAGCCATCAACTGTAGACTCCACGTCTTCATTGTTGGCAAACCTTTTTTGGCCACGAAACCATTTTTCGAGTTTTAAAATACAAAATAGTCCGACAGAGCTAAATCTGACATGATGAAGCAACTCGAACATCATCACCGTAATAGATGGATGTGTTGTGTCATGAAACAACATTTTCTTTTTGGCTTAATGCGGTCTTTTTACCATAATTTCATCACATAAACACCTTAACGCTGCAACAAATTACCATAATATTCGGTGCTGATGGGTTTTCCTTTCTGAAGATAATCAATAAAAACAATCACATGCGCATCCCAAAAAAACAGACGCCATGACCTGGCCTGCAAATGGAACCGTCTTCGCCTTCTTTGGACACGATTCTTCCATTCCAGGCCACTGGTTTGACTGTTCCTTTGTCTCAGGCGTCAAGTGGTGGACCCATATATCATCCATGATTATAAATCGACAAAAAATTCGGCTTGATTATGGAGAGACATAGCCAAACACTCTACTGCAACATCTTCACAACGCTGTTTTTGCTGTATTGAATGCAAGCGCGGCAACCATCTTGCAACCATCACAGCTTTCTCATCTTGAAATCTTCGGTCAGTATACAATGTATAGCACTTTTTGAAATGTCTGTCATTTCAGCTAGCTCACGCGCCTTCAGCTGGTAATCATCCAATATCATTCTGTGGATTTAATTGGTCTTCTGAGCTCGCACGGCCTCGCTTAAACACTATTATCGAATATTTTACAGTCGTAAACTAACAATCAGACTCTCTCAGAGTATAATCTAGTTCGGTTGTCAATATGGTTGAACTGAATTACGCAACAGTGACCAATTTTTTCCATGTTTACAAATTCACTGAAATCGTTTACTCCTGATGGCTCAGCTAAAAATACTAAACAACGTGGCGCCTTGAAACTTAAAACACATGTTTTATAAGGTTGCCACTTTTCAGCAAAACATTTTTTCAAACTGCTGCTATCTATACGTCAGATCAACTAGCTTTGTGATCGCCCACCCTCGTAATTAAATTTTTGCTATGAAAAAAGGAAAAAAATTTAAAAACTAACCGATTACACTAAAGTCGATATAATTTAATACACAACAGACATTCAATGAACTTAGTTCAGTCAACGAAAATGGAGTGCGTTGCCACGCCTCTTAGGTTTCCCAGATTGACATGGGGAAAAACGTTGCTCACTCTGTAATTTCTAAGCGGATAACTTCAAAATGGTATAATTTTACTTTTTTCGTATTTCAGTTCAGATTATTTTTTAATAAGAATGTAGCCAGAATTTAAGAATCTAAATTTACCAGGTTCCTTCTCACACTTTTGCACCAAAACAAAAGAACGTTGGATGAATGAAATTTCTCACTGTGCACAGATGAGTGACGTGCAATAATTACACTTCGCTGTCTGCATAAGTAGCGGTGACACTTTCCTTTCATGTCGGCCAAGCGTGAGTGGTGGACGGACATGTATGAACATCATTTGGTGCTACTTGTATGGCGTTCCCCCGTTAGAAATTGAAATTAATGAAATTAAAAGAAAAAATGCGAAACGTTTTCAACTTATAAAAGGCACAATTTATTTGGAATTTGTTGTGAGTTTGTGTGTGGATGTGTTTTTGTTTTGTTTTATTAATAAATTGTTTAGAATACTCAAACGGGAACATATCACAAATTAAACGAGTATTTACAGTAGTATCCTTGTATCTGGTGTTCCAGCTTTGTTTTTCTAAGGGAGTTTAATATGAGTTCGACGCAGTTAGCGGTTTTGTCCTTACAAAATGTAAACTGATATTCAGTTTTTTGAAAAAATGATACAATTAATTACGATTTTAATTTCATTACATAAAGTTTCTTAATTAAAAATGTTTGCAATGTTGTTTGTTTGTTTGTTTGTCGGTTGTTTCTCTTGTGGAATGAATGAACAACAATAGGAAGTTGGGTTATAATGATGGTTGCTGTTGCAGTTGCTCGTATTGTCATTGTTGTCATTGTTGTCATCGTTGTCATTGGTAATGCTGCTGTTGTTGTTGTTGCTGTTGTAAGTGGTGGCTCATTCAGTTCGTTTTTACATGAGATCCTGCGGCATTGTAATAACCATTTGGCTTTGTGATTTTCTTGACTTTAACGGTCTCGGCATCAGCTTCGGCCACTGTGGGTGGTCCCCAGGACACTTGTCGCTTAACGGATGGTTTACGATCGACTCTATCAGTATTGGGTGGAGTTTTATTCTGTAATGTTTTTTTTTTGTTTTTTTTTTTTTTTGTTTTTGGAGTATGTGTTTGTGCGTTTCGTTGATATCAAAAAGAACCCCGATGATTTAATTAATTTGAAAATAATGCAGTTTTATTTATTCTGATATTAATTATCATTGTCAATTTCATGCAATGCACAGAGAGAGCAAACTACATGGATTTATCATTTATCATGCACTTTGGGTTATATTTTAATAGATACAGGGTCCTTCTCGTAACAGTTTATTGATAGTTTGAATAACATGTTTACGATGAAAATTTGCATTCATTAAATATTGATGGATATTTATGGATGATGTAAAAGTGATAATCTATCTATTTGATTAGATTTTCCATTTCGCAAAAACGTTAAAAATATGCATTTTTAAAAGTTCTGCAAAATGTCTAAAATTTCATATTTTCCGTCCGTAGTACAAAGTGGAGTAAGAAGATACCCATTATCTTTGTATGACTTTGAAGGCTTTATTTGACTTAATTGAAATGATCCAATTTACGTAAAATTTGTACTGTTTTTTCAATACTTTGCTGCCATTTTGGTTGTGATTCCATTAGACCCCTCTCACATGAACTCTCGTCCCTATTAGTAAAAAATTTGGACATTCGATTTTCACAAACTTCGCTTGGGTCGAATTTTTCGCCAGTAAAAGGAATCGCCGCAGACTGGTACAGTTGGAAATCACTTGGCGCCACGTCCGAGATCTGAGGTGGATACGTAAAAGCCTCCCAACTAAGTTTTGGGAGCTTCCGCCGAGTTACTGTCGATGCTTGCGGCCTGGCGTTGTCCTGATGAAACACAGGCCAAAGCGGACTGCTTATGGATGATTGCCTCATGCAGACGATCCAACTGCTAAAAGATTGTAAGGAAGCAGCTCGTAGCAGATGGTTGTCAGCCAATCCTACCAAATACACAGGAAAACTTTCCTGCCCTTCTATGCTGGCGTAAGCACCATTTGCGCCGGCTTATTTCGATTCCACCAAGATCATTTTCCCTTGACGTTGTAGTAAGTGTGTCACTTCTTATCGCCAGTCACTGTTCGCTTCAGAAAGCGGTCGATTTCGTTGCTTTTCAGCAGCGATTCGCATACATTGAGCTCCTTTTTGTATCCAGCCTTATTCAAGTGACTAAACGGGAAATCAAAGCAGTGCTTACAAGACGGCCAGACTTGACGATTTTTATTATTCTATCGACAGTTGACTTTCCAGAGCGTGGTGCGTCTTTTGCTTGGAAATTACCTGAATGGAAACGATGAAATCAAAATGCATGATCGACTGTTAAAGTGTCCGGACTATAAACATTATTCACATTTTCCGATTCTCGGCTGAAAAAAAATATGGCGTATTTTCTCGTCGCTGGTGCCCATCTTTGATGTGCGCTCAAATAATACTGAGTGAAACAATCATAAAACTGTCTAAGTAGTTTTTAAGTACGAACATTTTTCTTTCTATCGCCATCTAGCGTAATCCCATAGCGTTTATGCAATGAGAGATACAGATTGCTAAAGCCATCTATTGGAAAAATAATGGAATTTTTTTATTATGACTTATATGTGAGCATTCCTTAAAATGGAACATCTTTCAAACGCATTATTCGGTTTGTAAGAGTTTCTTGTATGGCGTAATAAAAACAAATGCTCCATTTGTATCTTTTCTTGAATATTTGAAAAAAATAGACCTTTCTTGAAATTAAATTTCTTGTAAATAATTAATACGATTTTAAATTTGAATTGGCGACTTTTTCTGTGAAGGAAATAAGTGGTTGTTTATTCAACCAATGAATTTATAGGCAGAATTTCGTTGAATTATAAATCATGGTTATCTATTCTTACAATTATCGCCATTATGTTCTTGTAGTTCTTTTTTTACGGATATTACAATGCAAGTGTAAGTTTAGATACAGCCGCTGGGAATGGAGCCTAAAATGCAGCCAATTGTGTCTCCTTTAAGCTGTTGTTTAAGATAAGTATTACCCATTCAATTGATTGATGTAATGGTTCAGTTTCTTTGACTAATGTTTCATTGCCCCCGTTTTATACTTGTCGAAAATATCCGGCAAACATTGTTCGCCTAAATTGCGTCTTTTGAATATTTGGTCAAACCAACTGCAGAAAAATCGGAAGAACCCTTCAATATTTCCTCAGAATTTCTGTCAGATTTCTGACCGAATTATGTCCATATGTGCATACCAGTATGCTTCCAAATTTGTATAAAATGTAAGAATCGATTCGACATCAGACTCGTGCGGCAGCTGTTAAATTTACAATCAATTGTTAGCCGGCGTTATACATGAGAACAAATAAAAACTCGTTTTTCGTCTGTACGTGGCTTGGTCTGTGGGCGATAGAAAAGTTCAAATTTGGAATCTCTGAACGAACAAATTATCTTTTAACCACTGTTTGTAAGGATCTATCGAGTGTTAAGCGTTAAAGACTAAAAGCTGTTCTGTATAATCCAATTGGACTTTTAGCAGGGCAACCTTAGGCCTGGGACGTCAACAATTGATTGTAAGTTTACATCACGGATCATCATAAGGAATATTAAAAAAAAACCAATTCGACATATATCAGTTCTTTGTTGACTATAGAGCTACCAACGACAACCGTTCAGTGCGACAAGAAACTTAACGGCTGATGTAGAAGAGGTTGAAAGACTTGGGGAATCGGAGAAGAAGCGCAAATGACCGTAGCCAGGAATTCAATCGCCATATCAGAAAGTTAGTAATTTATTGTATGAATAAATTCAATAAGTGACAAATGAATTGAAAAGTTAAATTTCTATTCTTCGAACTTTTCCTAGCTCACCAGTTAGATAAAGAGGGGCTTCTGTAAGATGATAGGAGAGGAGAACCTTAGGTTGCGGAGGGCTAAAAGTTTCGTAGTATAGGACTGAATAGGAATTTCCATTTTAATATGATATTTTGTAACAGACACGTAATTGGCTTTGCTTTCGTTCGCACTTTTGTCATGGTTATCAAATTCACCGGTCAGGTAGAGCATTTTTAGTAATAGGATGGTTGGCATAACAGTCTCGCATTTTATGTAATTTCCTAATATGGGTGGATTTTCCACATCAGAATTTGAACTTTGTGTTAATAATAACGCATCCTCGAAAGAGGTGTACGAATACTCAAATTAGACAATAGCGAAATGCTGCTCGGCATATTAACTTGAAATATTTTCAAATATATCAATTAAATAAGACAGAATGAAAACAATGTTTTCTTAATGATCTCACACGTTTATTTTCTTTCATATCAAAACATTTCATTGGAAGCACCGTTTCCAAATGCTGTAGCTGGCGTAAATGTCGTTTGCTGGATTGGATAGTACGATGTATAAACTTAGACAATGAAAGGATCGGTTAGTAATTTTAATGACATTTACTAAAAATCTGGAATCTCGTCAATTGTATTTACTGCTCCATATAATATTTTCGTAAGTAATAGAAAAAAAAAAATAAATATAAAAATCGCTTTTCCATATCCTTGCCTTCGTTTGGAACTTTCGGAGTCATTCAATTATAGCTTTTCGAATCGAGAGTTCGGTATTTATAATATTTCAATTTCGGTGTGAATAATTTTTACAGAATTACAGAATTCAAACATAATTTGTTTTCTCATATCATTTACAGTAATTAAATGTAAAATTGTTATCGATACTGAAACAAATCTATTTTACAGCTGAATGTAATAGACAATATTAAAGCCTCTGACATCAGTGATTATTTTAATGATGAATAGAATATTTTCACCAAAAATGTTTATTATAAGTGGTCATTTTAACAATATGTCAAATACAGGGTGTCTCAAAACATAGTTCATATTCGTTTAGCTTACACTGCGGTGCATTCCGTAGGCCGGGGGTTATGCGAAACTGTAGCTTGGCTCTTGACAATTCAGTCGCTATGGACTGTTTCTTGCCTACAGACCGCACATTGTACATGCGAGTATTTTACAAAAACTTTGATTCGGCGACTGTAGCGCATAGAAGTTTTCGTAATATTCGAGGTTTTTGACACTTAAATGAAGAGTCAAACATTCCTCTCATTCGAAAAGAGGCCAACAAGTTTGGTAGGACCGATACAACACAGGAAAAATCAAGATCTCGACGATTAATGCCAGTAACAACGGCAGAAGGGCGTACATTTTACACAAAGATTTAAAGGTGCAAGAATTGAAGCCACAGGATGCCAGTCGCAGACTTGGCTTCGGAAACCAAGCTACTGACCTTGGTTTCAACGTTTACCATCATGTCGTTTTCGGTTAAAGGTCATTTTTGTCTTAATGGACACGTAAACAAGAAGAATGGCGGCTACTGGAGTGTGACGAATCCGAAATGCAAGCATCAGGAACTCCTTTATTGGTTTAAAGTGACCATAGGAGCTGCGATGCCGTCGCGAGAAATTTCCGCCCCTTATTTTTTTGAAGATGAAGGGGGGCGAGCAGTTACAATTAATTCATAGTGTTATGAGTTCTTGTTGCCTGGATTGCAAAACTTTCCTTTATAAGATACGGTTCCAGCAGGACGCAGCAAAGTCACACATATCTAATACGAGTACATCTCTGCCACGTGACGTATTCTCTGGCAAATAGATCTCCAGTAGAAATGCAATAAATTGGCCACTACGCAGTTCTGATTTAATCCCTAAGCACTTTTTCCTGTGGGCTAATCTCAAATTTAATGACTATTCGCCTAAATACTCTAGTAGATACATAAAAGCTCCCCTATACAAACATGCCATAACCACTTTTATTCTAATTTAATTATTTGTTCTAATTTAATTACAAGTACTCACTAATTTTATTTCATGCAAGTTACAGTAATAAATATATACAAACATATTTGCTTAATTAATAGCTTCACATATATATAAATATGGATATATATTTTTTTTGTTTATGAATTCATGAAGTTCATATTATTGTTCATCGCTGGTGCTACACACTCGAAATAACGATTAAATATCCATTAAATTCGAACAAAAATTTAAAATACATAAATTTATTATAAACGAAAAATACATTTTGAGAGATTAGTGCAAAAAAAAGCTCCATAAAAGAATAAATTTAAACAAAAACGTAACAATAATTTAGAACGTGCACAAAACCCAAAAAATTCAACCACGAAAATTTGTACAGGGAGATGGAGACTATCATCTAATGTATCGTCTACAGATGGGAGAGAGGGGATATTGTTTGCTCCTGTTGCTGTGGTGCAGTTGCTCATGTTGCAGTTGCAGTTTCAGTTGCTGTTGTTGCACATGCACTTGCTACAGTTTCAATCAATGTTAAGGGAAGTTTCACTTATGGTGCATATGGGAGCCAATCTTTTATATGGAATGTCATCACTAGAAACACAACAAGTGGAGTCAATGCTTACCGTTGATTGATCTAGGGTCGAGACTGAGGATGATTGCTTCAAGCCATTTTCCACAGGGGGTGGTTGCTCAGTCGACGGGCTGGAACCAGCATCGTCATCATCAATTGAGTGCTTTTTATTTGCTAAGGCATCCTCTGGTGTTGAGGACACATTTGTATAAGTTGGGAAATCTAAAAGAAGGAATTTAAAATGACCTGTGTGATTATGTTCAAATAAAGCAACGCAGGAGAGGAAACCTTTTACGAAACGAGTAACATAGCCAGTATTCAAAGACTCTGTGGTTAAGATATTTGAAGATTCAACGATTCAAAACTTTCAGAGATGTTAAAACGTAATGGCACATACATTGAATATATCAAAGATACGAAATGAATGAATTATTGATTCAGTCATTCTATGATTTGTTGATTTGTTGTTTTGATAATTTCATAATTTGATGATTCGGTGATTCTATGATTCTATGATTTTATAATTATTGATTCTGTGATTCTATGATTTTATGATTCTATAATTTGATGATTCTATTATTCTATGCCTCTATGAGTCTATGATTTTATGATTCTATAATTCTATGATTCTACAGTTCTATGATTCTATGATTCTATGAATCTATGATTCTGATTCTATGATTCTATATTTCTATGATTCTATGATTCTGTGATTCTGTGATTCTATGGTTCTATGATTTTATGATTCTGTAACTCTATGATTCTATTATTCTGATTCTATGATTCTATGATTTTGGGATCCTTTGATTCTATGATTCGATGACTATGATTCTATGTTTCTATGATTCTATATTTCCACGATTCTATGACTATGATTCTATGTTTTTATGAATATAATTCTATGAGTTAAAGTCTCAATGATTCAATGTTTAATATAGTAACGATTCAATGATCCAACGACACTTCCATGATTCAATGGGTAGCAGTATTAAAGATTCGATTGGACAATTCATATT
>JAHXMU010000240.1:826141-853859 GCA_019455685.1 Philornis downsi
TCCCACAATATCGGTGGGCTGGGCTGTGGCACTCAAGTAATTGCGCATCAAGAAGGATTCCCGGTTAATGAAGGTGAGGGCTTTTTCATTAATATCTGCAATGTAGTGAGCCGAAATGATGATTAATAAGTGCAGCAATTTATGATTGAAATGAAAATGCCGCGAGTGGGAATTTACTTACTGGTTTCACAGAAATCTCCAATGTGTGCCCAAGTGTTGTTGCACACGCACTTGAAGGTGCTCCATAGCTCTTTACACTCAGCCCCATTCTTGCAGGGGTTGGGCACGCAGGACGGCTTGCAGTCCTTGATAATTTCCGATAAATGCACTGACATATAGCTATAAATGTCGAGGATTTCGCCATTGACCACCAGACCCCTAAAGCAACCAATTAAGCCGGCTTTCACAGAGAGTTTTTTCAAAAGGTCCCTGAAAAGAGCACAACAGACAATGCAAGTTGTTACCATGACTTTGAACTTGTATTAAACAGTTTGATGGGCGGTTGCTGGAGGCTTCATTTGCAAATTAAATCTTTACTAATGAAATTGAGTAGAAGTAACTGCAACATTAACTATTCACAGATAATGTGGATAGCAGTGTCGACCACAGCGTCAGCACCAGCAGCTGTTGCAAATTGATGCCAATACTTTCGCTGTCATGCGGCTTTATTTACTCACACATTCGTCATATATTTTGCACACCCATTCACTCTTTAGTTCAGTTACTGTACCCATCATCAATCTTTGACAAAGTCACCATGATCCTATTAAGTCATTAGCATACACTTTTTATCCGTGAATTTGCAGCAATTAATGGAAACAAGTGTATCCTCCCCGCTCAATCGCCCACAAGCACACGAAGCCATTAAATTGTATTTCCAGCTAGGAATGGTTTTGTTTTGGTCCTGGGATGCCTCAAAGTGAAACGGATGTCTTGTCGGTTTTCAATTTAGGCGAAATGTATATAAGAATTGTGTGGTAACTACCATGTTTTGTATGGAAAGGGAAATTTTTAAGTCTACTCCATAAATTCAAGTAAAGTTTAAGTTCTTTAAAATAAAAATACTCATCTGTATAGAGCGGTTGAGGAGCGATAGTTGGAAAGTTTTTCTATGTTTAGGTTTAACGCTGCCCGGCGTTCTAAATATAAGATATAGATAATGAAATTTATAGAATCGCTTTATGGTTTGATTTAGAATTGTCAGTCTGTCCTTTATACAGGCCGCAGAAATTCCATGGAAATTGGGATTAGTGCTCGATAGATTTAATAGCAAGTGTTGTAGATTGGATTAATTAATTATGTTTCACAAAGCATTGAGTATTGGTCTATTGGCTTGAATGTAAACTTTCTTTCGACATTCCAAGTTTCAAATGTGACAAAGCTCTACGAATATTTTCAGTTTGTTGGAGTAAACGTACGATTGATGAGTTAAATATTCTCTAAGAGATTTTCTGTTCGGCTTCAATCATGCTCTTGCGTTAAACATGATTCAGAGAGAAGAGGAACGAATAACAGAGATAATACGATGGCCTCCAACCTCGACATTGAGGAGACCTCTGGCACTTTAAGGCAGGACGTTTTGTATTATGAAATGTACGATTTATGATTGCGACCAACATCTAGCAAGGATAGTGTATAACTTGTTGACCAGGACGGTGCCACGAGTCACACAACACGACCGATTTTCAATTTATTTCATAAGTTTCCAGAAAGCGTAATTTCATATTTTGATGACGTCAGTTGGACACAAGATCATGTGATTTGACGCCATTATACTTTTTGTTTGTGGGTTTACGTCAAAGATTGTGTTTAAGCGGATAATCGCTAAACGTTGGAGCATTTGAGATCTAACATTCGTCAAGTTATCACCGAGATACCGCCCGAAATGTCCTCAAAAGGATCCACTGCTGCAACCAATCCAAACGGTCATTTAAATGGCAAAACCCAAGCATTATGAAATAAAAGTTTCGTCGAAATCACAGCTTTATGTGTGTTTTATTTAGCTTTATTTTTGAAGCTGAAAAATAGATAACGCAGTATTTATTATAATTGGATAACCCAGTAATTTACGTAATGATTTGGAATATCAACTACTCATCTGACATGTTTAATAGACACATCCTAAAGTATTTTACCGTCTATCTTGTAACAGATGGTGATTTCCCTCACATCGAAAATAATTATTAAATCTGTATTCCTTTTTGCATGAAAATGTACAGCGCCACAAATGTTAGTCTCAGTTTCGAGTCACTCATCAATACATCGTAAATATTTCTGCAAGAATTTACGGCGTTTTAAGAAAACGCGCGTGAGCTGACTGACACTGGAAGTACTCCCATATCTCATTCCTGGGATGCAAGTGGATTTGTTTGTTTATAACTGCATGAACGCATTTAATTGCATTGAGAATCAGGAGTCAACATAAATTGTGTTGCGCTCTGTTTCTATATTCCCACTTGTATCGTTTTTTTTTTAATACATTTTGAATTTTTTCTAAAATACAATATTTCAGGGCCTATCAAACTGTTATTGAGCGCCCCTTTGATTAACAAATTACTAATTATTAATAGGAAGTCTTCAAGCACCAAAGGTTTTAAATCAACCTTCATGTCATGGACATTCAATCGTTGCATTCTCAAATATTTCAAATCAAACCACAACCACTGATATAACAATAAAGTCTATGACATTAGATTATATGAGGGTAATCAAAATGTTGTTCTATGGTAATGTCAACACAGTTTCCTGATCACAACAATTATTGTCCTTGTTGTCAGTAGAACAAAAGGATGTAAAACATCAAAAACAGTTCATTGCCGCACCAATGATTGCCAATGAGAATGACGGCAACAACATGATCCTGTATAATTAACATCTATTATTAAATTAGTATGAGGGCGGTAGTAAAACTAGTCGACCTAACGTATAGATGGTGCCAGTGGTTTGAAAACAATTATTAACGCGAAAAGCTCCCTCCCGCCAGATTTAGCTCCTTCGGACTGTTTTCTATTTCCAAATTTGGAAAATGGCTCGGTGGTAAAAGATTTACTAACAATGAAGAGGTGGAGTCTGCGGTTGATGGCAGTTTTAAAGAGTTTGACAGTTCTAACTATAAACAGGGTATAGCAGCTGTTGAATATCGCTGGAAAAAGTGAATCGAGCTAAAAGGAGGCTATGTTGAAAGATAAAGAAAACTTTGCCAACTTTTTTGTGTCTTCTCTGTTAGGTCGGCTAGTTTTGGGACTGTCCTCGTAATACAGGTAGAATTATGTAACGAGAGAGGTAATAGGATGGCGCTGAACGTTACCATTATGGTTGGAATGGTGTACAAAAATTCGGGTCTTCATACATAATACATCGAATTAGCCTATTTCTTCGATGAAGTATCTATGAAAAATTTTGTTAGTAATTTGCAGAAAGCACATCCACATTAGAGCGGTGACATTAAAACGTATCCGAATTTGTATGATTAAAAATTTTTCTTGCTTGTGTGAAAAATGTGTGTATCCTCACTTGTCCTTAGCATCGAGGACCACATATCGGCCGATCACCGATATAGGCCGATAATTTTACCCATTTTTTCAGTGCTTTCAAATTGTATTTTTTTTTTAATCATAAAAAAATTCTAATTTTTCAAGAGGTTTATTTAGTCCTTGGATGCACAAACTTTTTTCTAATGGATCGAAAAAGTCATTGTTCTTCGGAGGAGAGAAAAGCTGTTTCAAGACTAAGGGAAAGTGGCCAAAGTCTTCGTTCTATAGCAGAAACTACGAATCGGTTGCAAGTTTTTGTACAAAATGCTTTAAAGCCAAAAAAAGCCCGTCGAAACTCGCAGAAGACCCAAAAAAACTTCAAAACCAACAGACATCCGTATTGTAACACTTGCGAAGAAGGACCCGTTTATGTCTTTACGAACTGTTCGTCGTAGACTACAAAAAGCACATTTACCAGGACGGAGAGCCAGAAGGGTTCCTTTGTTTAGACAAAAAAAAAATATATATATATATATATAAAGGCTATATTGGCGTTTGCAAGAAGTCATTCCAATTGATCCGGAGGAGACGATGAAAAAAATAGCAAAAGTTTTTGTGGAGCCATGAAACAAAAATTAACGTATTTGGAAACGACTGTAACGTATTAAAAACGGAATGTTCGATGCCCTAAGGGTAGGGAATTCCATGTTTTCTTTACAAAGAAGACGGCCAAGCACGGGGGCGGCAATATTATGGTCTGGGGTTGTTTCTCGTGGTATGGTGTCGGTCCGATACATCGAATTATCGACACTATGACCACATTCCATTCCAAAGATATCTTGAAAAATATGATGTTAAACTATGCCTTTTAGGTGGTCATTCCTGCAGGATAACGATCCGAAGCATACTTCTAAGTTGGTAAAGGATTGGATCCAAGATAATAATGTTGCCCTTCTTGACTGGCCAAGTCAATATCCAATATCCTATTGAAACTCTTTGGGGAGAGTTGAAACAAAGAATTGGAAAAGAGGTTTTTAAAAATAAGGATCAGTTATGGAATTTTGTTCAAAAAATTTGGTATTTTAAAAATATTTTGCATAAGCATTTAAAGTCCCATATTGGACAAAATTGGCGAGGTAGGAAAAAATTGTCCCAGGCAAAGGGCTGAACGTGTAGAAAAATGAGAAAATCATGACGTATTCAACTGCATTACCTTTTGTTACTCAATTAAAACCAATGAACGCTGGTCCTTCGTAAGTAACTTAGAACTATGCCAACTCGTATAATTTTTAAATAACCGAGTAACTAATGTACTAATGTAACGTAAGGTAATAAAGCGCTTCTGACAACGTCTTTTGCAGTATGGCTAGCAGATGGCACAGTTGGTCGAAATTGGTTCATTACGGAAGCAACCTGCCATATAAGTATTAAACCCACAATGGTATAATGGGGGTTTTTAAACAGTTTTTACAATTTGATCATTAAATGAATGCAATGCGTAATAAATTATACTAAGTCGGGCTATACTAAGTTAAATAGTTTTTAGAAGAACGGCATAATCGTGTATATTGAATATATAGGAGGAGTTGTTTTCACAACATTCACTTACAATGCAATAATCAGGTACATCTTCCACGACACTGTGGATCGCAGTTCATAGTCCCGACCCGGCTCAATTTTTGGTGTATAGTCAACTCCTCATTTCGCTTGTGAATTGGTTTCTTTTAATATATAAATTTCTCTGCATTTCATTCATTTTACTGTTTTTTTGCCTCGTAAAAATATATTTCTTATAGTTATTTCAAAATGAGTTAATTTATTTTCCAATAAAATTTTACTTTGCTTAAAAAACAAGATTCTTATTGACTGATTGAAAACTTTGTATCTGTGTTTTCGATCAATCCATTTGTTTGCTACTTTACTATATTACTATTTCACTAAGTTACTAATTTACTATTTTACTACTTTACCTCTTTACTACTTAATTAGTTTACTACTTAAATACTTTATTACTTTTCTATTTTACTACTTTACTATTTCACAACTTTACTACTTAACTAGTTTACTACTTCACTATTTTATTACTTTTCTATTTTACTATTTACTACTTTATTACTTTGCTACTTTATTTCATTAATACTTTTCTATTTTATTACTTTACTATTTACTGCTTTATTAATTGCCAACTTTACTACATTACTACTTCATTTCTTTACTAATTTACAAATTTACTGCTTTACTACTTTATTACTTTTCTATTTTACTGTTTTACAATTTTACTATTTACTACTTTATTACTTAACTACTTTACTACGTTACTACATTACAACATTACTACTTTATTACCTTCCTACCTTACTATCTTACTACTTTATTGCTTTACAGCTCTACTACTTTACCACTTTACTACTTTTCTACTGTATTACATTAACACTTTACGTTCACTAAAATGATCTTAAATGGAATTGCTTTGTTAACTGAAACAAATGTGTAATAAATGTTTATATCGACCTTTTCTTTTTGTAATGTTATTAAAACTACTGACGGAGCAACATCACGCACGTATTTATAATATGTTTCTGTCACGAGTTGGTGAAAATTTCCCTGGCAGATCTTTTTGGCCTCTAAACAGTCCTGATTTAGTCCCTATATACTTTTTTCTTGTAGGGTTACATAAAATGTAAAGTTTGAGCCAATAATTTGACGTTTCTAGAGCATTTGAAACAAAATATTCGTCACGAAATGACAGCTATCACGGAGTCTACTTGCCGAGCCATCATAAGAAATGTTATTGTTGGCATAAATGAGCTCGGCGAATGTAAGGGCTTATATTTTTATGATATTATTTATAAGAAACGAATTCCCAAATTGTGTACTTTAGCAATTAAGAGAATTTTTTTTAATAAACGGCTTAGTTTCTTTCAATCCTTGCATATAATCTCTCATCATTTTCCACAATTACACATTTATTCTTTGTCAAAATTTTCTATACACACGTGTTAAAAAAACTTTTTTCGGTTTTTTCTTTTCAGACAATGTTGCCACCGTTTGCATTTTAAATTAAGGTAAGAAAAACATTTATGGATGTGGAAGTTAGCATTATTCTAATTGTATCTAACCAACACAATTAAGGTTTTTTACCGTCAGCCACTGTATATGGAGATAGTATTTAGGTTTTGAAAAAAGCGAAAATATTTCCACACTTGAACTTAATGTAACGGAATAATGTCCGTTACAAGAGGAAGTCATTACTAAAAGTCTTTAAATTTGTTTTAAATATGGAACAAATTACAAATTAATATGATATTATGGAAATTATAATAGAACACCTCAAAATTCATTGACTTTTGACCATCGATATTTTTCGTGCTGGAGCGTTTTGCTCCATCTATAGGTATACAAAATGACTTAGCCAATGCAATCGCTGGATTTTGATGCACTCCACAACATCGACATTTTCACACAGCTCATATATGTAGCTTATGGTTCATACTACGTCGATATGTTTTGCCTTGTTCATCAAGGCAGGCGGGTTTGGGTTTTTTTTTTGCTGTTGGATTGTTGTTTTTTTTGGGAAGGATAATTTGTCATTATTTACTTGCATAGTATGTATCAAAAATTTTTAACTATTAAATCCTTTGTAAAAGCGAAAAATAAAGTTTTCGTTTATAGTCAAATTCATATTTTTTAATACCTTTTTAAAACTTGAGAACACTGCAGTAACATCTCACAGCCTCATAACATCGATGTTTATAATTGAAGCGCGCAAGTAATATGTGATTCTTACAGAAAATGATGAAGATATTGTTTATCTGAACTTTTGTTATAATAACGACAGGTGCCTTTGTAAGACTTTTTGTCTACATTCATTAAAGATTTCATGGTGGCCAGTATTATTAGGTGTAAAACCAACCCTAAATTTCAACTAAAAAAATTGCAAAAATGGTTACACTTCGCTTGGTCTATTAATCTGTATGGGGTCTATGTCGAAAAATGCATCGATAGCAAACTAATGTCCTTGGGACAATTAAAATATTTATGGACATTTTCCATATGTCTTTTTAATATCACCTGTTATCACAGAATTGGAACAAAAACTCTACAATAACCTGATTGCATAAAACTTCACATTTTATTTGGCACCTAAAATCCTGGCCGTACTGTTTCAGTTTATTTTTTTGGGGAACCAAACAGGAAGTTTACAAAGCAAAACCAAAGACGACCAACAAGTGATTTTGTTGATTTTTACAAATGTGTGATTTTGTTAAGTAAAGAAGTTGCATTCAATTTTGTTTACGAAATGAAATTTCTGTTGCGGAAGCGTTTAGAATGTTGCAAAAGATTTTTGGTGAACAGACTTTGTTGGAAAGAAATGTTTGTAAGATGCGTAAATAGTTGAAAAAGGGCCAAGAGCGATTTAAAGATGAGGAACGTCTTAGACGACAATCAATTTCTATGAATAAAAGTCATGTCCAACAAATTCGGCAAGCGATGCTGAGTCATTAATTAGTGAGCTTCCTTATGATGTTGACATTTCAGACGCATCAGTCAATCCCACTTTAAACAATATTGTGGTCCTCAGACGTGTCAATTTTAAATTGGTGCCAAAAAAGTCAATTTTTGTTAAAGTTATTCGCGTTAAGCTCTATGAAGGAATGAAGAACGCTGGCTGCTAGCTCAAAAGGCCTTCAGCAAACAGACTTTGTCGGAAAGAATTTTTTATGAAAGGCATAAACATCTCAAAGAGAGCCAGGAAATATTTGGATGAGCACCCGGCAGTCATGTCCAACAAAATCGAGATATGGTGTTCGGTTAGCAGTTAGAGACCTTACCGATGATTTTGACATTTCATAAGGATCAGTCAACCTAATTTTAAAAGACGTTTTGGCTCTCTGTTGACGCGTCTGTTGGTGACAGAAATAACCAATTTTTTTAAACTTCTCGCGATAAAATCAATGAGGGAGTGACTGCTGGGCTACCAGCTTGTTATAAAATGCATTATTATGTGCGCATTAACCCAGTTTATCGAGTGAATATCGTACTGACTGTCGACAGTTTCCTTCGAGCCAAAGTGTCAACAAGGGATATTATTATTACAAGTTTTTGGCATGAATATATTCACAAAAAGAGACCAGAAAGAGAAAGAGAGAGATTTGAATGACTAAACAAAGATGCTCTTGAAGTAAAGGAAAATTGATGGGTACAGTAGTTTTTTGAAATCACAACATAATATGAGATTTTACAAATTTGGTTATGTGGTTTATTTAAAATTATTTGCAGTTGCTACGGTGTTCAGATTACACTTCATAGATACTTTCCCAATAACTAAAACTAATTAAAATTGTGATTTTGAACATTTCGGAATAATCTTTAACTGGCCTATACAAAACTTTTTCAACTTGTTTTTTAAAAAGGTCATAAATTTACAAATAATAAAACGGGTTTCCATTTTGTATATCTTTTTGTGTTATTAAAACAATAGCTTTCGGCCTCTTCTAAGTGTGGGCGTGGCAAAACTACTGTTTGCCATGGATTGTTGAATTTGTTGTCTCTTTTTTTAAACGTATTGTAAGGTTGCAATCTCCTTAAAAGCTCGAAAAACTGTTAAAAAGCGTTAAAGTTTTAGTCCAATATGACAGATGAAAGGAAGGCTCCAACTTATAGAGTATAAGTATTAATTGCTTGATTTCGTGATGAATTCTGTAACCTGCGAAACGTGCTAATAAAATTAACGAAAAAATTTTATCATTTTATCATTTTAAATTGTTATCTAGTAAAATATGCTGCTGCCCTTGTTGCATATAAAATGCTGTTGCAAATTGCAACATTCACCAATTTCCCTCCAACATCACACAAAGCCTTGGAGAGCAGAAGTCAGTGACATTTTTCTGCTCTTTTCCTGGGGCTTGCCGTGATTGATGAATTCACCGCATCAATGTACGGTTCATTGCATTTTCAAGTGAAAGGTATGAATACCGCTAATTAATGGTACTTTAACTGAACAGATGTTTCAAGCCTTCTTCGCAGCCATATCATGTGGATGGCGGTGGCTGCTGAACAGCTGAACTCTTAAACAATTTCCGTCCGTACTCCGCAATGGCGGAGCAGGAAATGTTACCGTGGTGCCCTCCAGTGAAAACATAAATGTTAACATTAATTACACAAGTGTTCAACATAAATTTTCAAGTGGTTATTGAGTATTCATTATGGGATTAACACAAAAGGGCAGGTGTAAGTGACTCGCCCGAAGCCATAACGCAAATTTAAGTTTGCACGAAATATTATGATATTTAAATGCGTCTGAATGGGGCTATAGGTGAAGTATTTTTCCTAAATTCTATAGAATGAACAAAATAACAGCTTTATCGGCACACCTAAATGAGAAGTCAGCAGTTACCGCTCATACAAGGGCAGTCCCGAAACTATCAAAGAAGACACAAAAAAGTTGGAAAAATTTCTGCTTATTTTTCAACTATCAAACTTCTTAAAATAGCCATTAACTGTAGACTGCGCTTCTTCATTATTGGCAAATCTTTTAATACCGTGGCATTTTTTCAAATTCGAAAATAGAAAATAGTCTGAAGGAGCTAAATCTGGCTAATATAGTGCATGATGAAGTAATTCGAGCTTTAATTCATTAATTCTGGTCATCGCAAATGCGACCTTTCTTCGTAATATTCACCTTTAATTGTTTTTCTTTTCTGAAGATAATCAATAAAAATAATCCCATACTTATCTCCGAAAACAAACACCATGTCCTTGTCTTCAGATGGAATAATCTTCGCCTTCTTTGAACACGATTCTTAAATTCCAGTCCACTGCTTTGACTGTTCCTTTATCTCACGTGTGATGTGAAGTTGACCATGTCTCATCCACGGTTGTAAATTGACGCAGAAATTGTGGTGAAACATTGCGAAATACGCTACTGGAACATTTTTACGACGCTGTTTTTGCTCTATTGCAAGCAAGCGCAGCACCCATCTTGCGCACAGCTTTCTCGTCTTCAAATCGTCGGTCAATACAGGGTTGCCCATATTCGACGGACCCATGTTTTTTAAAAAAAAATCAAAGAAAAAAATAAAAATTTGGCGGTTGGCAATCTTATTCATTTAATTTGTTCAAAGTAGATTTGTTTACATCAATTTTTGAATATGATATCTCTCAAATGGCCGCCTCTGGCGTTGATGGCGTATTGTGCCCTTTTTGCAGCATTTTCCATCGTTTTCGCCAACATTTCGGCCGGAATAGCGGCTATTTCTTCACGAATGTTGTCCTTGAGCTCTTCTACGGTCCTTGGCTTGTTAACGTAAACCTTTGACTTCAAATGCCCCCACAAGAAGAAGTCAGCGGGCGTCAAATCGGGCGAACGCGGTGGCCAGTCCAAATCACCACTTTTCGACATCAAACGGCCCGGAAACAAATTCTTCAGAAAATCGATTGTTATGCGACTTGTGTGCGGTGGAGCGCCGTCTTGTTGAAACCAGAACTGCCTCATACGCTTTCGACGAATAATTGGCATCACAAAATTGGTCATCATGTCGCGATAACGCTCCTGGTTGATGGTAACAGCATGGCCATTTTCGTTTTGGAAGAAAAACGGCCTAATGACCGTTTTCGCACTAACGCCGCACCAAACTGTGACTTTTTCGTCATGAAGAGGCAATTCTTGAATCTCCTGAGGATTTTCAGTGGCGTAAATACGGCAATTTTGCTTATTTACGGTCCCATTCAATGTGAAATGGGCTTCATCGGACATGATAATTTTGTTCCAAAATTGCTCGTCATAATCGGCCATTTCGATGACTCGTTGGGCCCATTCCAATCGACGAGGCTTGTCCGCAGGCATCAATCTTTGCGTCAATTGAATTTTGTACGGGAACAAATGCAAATCAACGCGAATAATCCGTTGTAAAGTGGACCGAGCCATGCCCAACTGCTGAGAACGGCGTTTTTGGGATGTTCTTGGGGACCTCTCAACACTGGCTCGTACGGCAGCGATATTCTCGGCCGATTGCCTTGGTCGACTTTTATTTGGCCTCTTCGGATTAGAAAGAGCCTCACCAGTCGAAAATTTTTCGTATAAACGCTTAATGGTGTTCTTAGAAGGCGCACTTCTCACATTTTTTAATATTTTAAAAGCACGTTGAGTTTTCACAATTGACTTCTTCTGTTGAATGTAAATTTCAACTATTTCAGAGCGCTCGCGTGACGTGTATTGTTCCATGGTAAAAATCTGCTTGGACTGACGCTTCAAACGCGGTATGTCATTAAGCGATCTGACATCTCTGTCAAAAGTTATGGCGTTGCCAGATGGGTCCGTCGAATATGGGCAACCCTGTATATGACGTATAGCACTTCTTGAAATGCCATTTGAAATGCATTTCAGCTGGCTCACACACCTTCAACCGACAATCATTCAATACCATCTTGTGGATTTTCTTAATCGGTTCTGGTGTGGACATCTCAATTGGTCGACCACTACGGTGTTTGTCTTGGCAGCTCATACGACCTAGTTTAAACTCAGTTATCGAATATTTTACAGTCATAACCGAATGATCAGATTCCAACAGATTAGAATCTAGCAGGACTTTAATATTGGTTGGATTTGTACTTTTCAATACAAATATTAAATAACATATTGGTGACCAATTTTCCCATGTTTACAAATTCACTGAGATCGTTTAATTTTGATGGCTCAAATAAAAATACTAAACAACGTAGCGCTTTGAAACTAAAAACATATGTTTTATAAGGTTGCCACTTTTCATCAAAATAGTTTTTTCCATATTACTGGCACCATCTATGCATCAAGTGCTGTGGATTTGGAATAACCCTCGTATTCATAAATAAAATCTTACGTATTAGTAGAAAAAATAAAAGCATTTAACTACTTTAAATAATACAAATCCAAATTGGTCAAATTACAGCATTTTTAATTGGTCGACTTTTGTAAAAGTTCAGACGAATACCCGTGTAATGTGATGCCAGGATTATCGAATTTGTCAAGCGGACTCTCCTTTATGCTTATGCGTTATGTGCTCGTAGATGTTGTAAATTAGGAAACTCTTAATGTGGTTAGATGGTTGTAAGCAGTCTCATCGTATTTTCATTTCATTTCATTTCATTTCATGTCATTTCATTTCAATTCAATTCAATTCAATTTAATTCATTTCATATCATTTCATTTATTTAAGTCTGATGGAACAAAATTTCCTTATAGGCTAACACTGGCAAAATAGTAATATTTTATATTATACAGGGTATCCGTCGAGAAGGTATACTACTTTCTTAGTTTATAATTTTCGATTAAATGAAGGAGAATGGATCTTATATTGATAAATGTTTTATTTAATGTCGGCAATTATGCATGGAATACAATATCAGATAAATATCCGCCTCTGTTAGCCTCACAAATGCGAGACCTTTTGAGCACATTTTTCATTACATTCTCACACATTTCACGTGGTATTTCATTAATTTCATCACGAATATTTTGTTTGAGTTGCTCAAGCGTTTCTGGTTTGTTTGCATAAACTTTGTTTTTCAGATATCCCCACAAAAACAAGTCCGGAGCGACCGTGGAGGCCAATCAACATCACCGTTTCTTGGAAAAAGGTTTCGCACTAATTCCATTGTGATCCTGGCTGTATGCGATGTGGCACCGTCTTGTTAATACCACATGTTAATCAAGCCCAAAGCATGCAATGGCGGCGTTAAAAGGTTTTCAATCATATCATGATGAAAATCGAGGTTGTCATGGGAGAGCTGTAACATCCTGTTGACATATGTATGTACGACAGCGTAAATGGTCTTGTGGAAGAATCTCTTGTGTCAACTGAATCTTAAATGGAAACAAATGCAAATCCTTGTGCAAAATTGTGGCCAAAGTTGTTCTTTGAAGACCAAACTCCTGAGCACGTCGTCGAATTGAGGTTGATAGATTATTTTGAACACTTTCTTCACCAGCAGTAATGTTTTCAGCCGATCTCGCCGTACGTTGTGGTCCATGCTTGGCCCTATCAACTACAGACCCTCTTTCTTCGAAATCATTCACTACACGATAAATAGTGCGTTTTGTTGGCACGTTGTTTCCCCCAAAAATTTCACGTAACTTTCTCATCTTCACAGTAATCGATGATTGATTTTGGGAAAATGTTTTAACGATTAGTAAACGTTGATTTATCGAATATTTTTTCATTATAAATTTGTCACGTCTCTATTTCACGACTGCCAAATATGAACGGTCAAGACTAATGTTAACCGTAATGGCGGCAAAACAAAGTAGTATACCTTCTCGACGGACACCCTGCATATATTATTTATAAACAATTTAATCATTTAATCTTAGAAATCTGTTAATCGAAACAAATATTGAGATGAGTCAAACTCTGTGAGTTAATTGGAATCTTGATTCAAGGCATATGTATTCATTAATTTCATTAAGAATATAAAATGCACGATTCAGAATACTTTTGCATAAGAAGTAAAGTGCGGAGGTATATCAAAAACATGTGTTTGTCGGAGAGACCTAGGAGGACCGTAAAATGGAATCTGTGCCAAAAAATTAGAACAGTCGATGTAACCACCGATTATATTAGAAACAAATAGCGCTGTCTGAAAGTTATGATGATATTTTAATGTCTGTAGCCCAAGTAATAATAATTTTGAATTGTAGGTTGGGAGAGGTTCTTCAAATCTAAATGAAGAAAGAGCAAACTCACAAATACATGCTGAACCCGTTCAATACGTGCAATATGAAAATTGGAATGACGACACCAAATAATAGCAGCATATTCCAATTTGGATCTAACATATGATGTAAAAATGATTTTAAATATATTTGGGGGGGTCAGAAAATTCTGAACAATTCCTTTTAATGTACGCGAGAACTTTATTTGCCTTAGGAATAACATAACTGATGTGCGGAATAAATGTCAAACCGGAATCGAATAGAACAAATAAATCCAGTTTCGAACAAGCCGATTTCAGAGAAAATTACCAATTTTGAAGACTGCATGAATCGGATTTCTGCAACGGGAAAAAGAAACATGAACATGATCCGTGTTCAATGATAGTTAAAAGGCACCAATTATTAAGACTGTCTATGTTTTTTTGAAATCTAAAACATCATTAACTGTAGAAGCTTTTGAAAATACTTTTAGATCATCCGCAAAGCAAAAATTTTGACTTATAAAAACAAGTTGATGTGTCATTAATAAATAGTGTGGCTAAGAATGGCTCAAGTATACTTGTGGCACACTTGAAGTTTGAATATATGAAAAGGATTCAATCCCTTCAATAACAACTTTGCACTGCCTATTGGTTAAATATGATTTTATCCACTTCAAAATTATTAAGTGGAATCCCATCGATTTTAATTTAAAATACAGTATATGATGCGATATCTTATCAAAAGCCTTAGAAAAATTTGTGAACACAGTGTTCCAAAGAATGCAATATTCACAAAAAGAACATAAATTTGTGATAACAGATCTACTAGAAAAAATCCATGGAATTATCAACTTTGTTAAGAAAATTAACTTTTTATAAATAACATGCTAAAAAAAAAAACTTTAGAGATGCTTCCCAATTTGGATATCGGTCAATAGCTACTGACGTCAATGCGCTTCCATAAAAATCGGGATAAAAGAAGCATATTTTCGGCTGTCAATGAAAATTCCCTTACTTAAAGATAAGATATGTTTTCTGTTTTTTTGCTAGTAGGTTTTCCTCCAAATGCAGTGATTACAACCGCAGGAAAGGGAAGAAAGACCTGGTCAAGAATTATGAAATTAGCGAGTGGAATACCGTGGTTTGACAGGCTAGGACATCTCCCAAACGTTGAATATGTCAGGCATTAGAATTAGTAACATCAAAGCCATAAAATTTGTCAAGTAGCCAAATCTCGAGGATCCACACTTTTAGTTAGGTGCAATCTTTCGGAAGTTTCTGACTAAATTGTTGAAGGCAAAACCATGAAATTCAACTAAACAAGTCCTATTTGAAATGTGACACTTATTTGAAAGAGAACTCAATTGGTTGGAGTGCGAACCATGAACAAGCCTGTAATGAGAATTTCATTTCGAGATGGAGAGCTTCCCAATTTTTTTTTAGTCCTAAAGTTTGCAAAATTCTTGTATCTAAATACATCAAATATATGAATCAGCTTTCTTTAGCTCTCCTCTATTTAGTCCTTTCGATATCTAGTCCTTTGCAATTGAATTCAACATTATCACATTATGGCAATGACAAATCTGCCCGCATATGTGTAAAGCATAAATGGCTAAAGATATATGAAGTCAGCAAATTTGTAACTGACTGAACCAGCAAAAAAATTGAGAGTGATAATGACAGGAAATAAAACGACTATAATAATTGTCACAGGAAATGCGATACATTAATCCCATAACAATGATTGACCAATGAAACTACAATTATAAAAATACAATTGTAATCCCGTATCGATTGCAGGTTATCATATTCCAATTAAAAAAAAAGAAACATTGCAACATGCAACATTGCGCATTAATTGTAATAGTCGATACTTACGCTGTAGCTCCTCCAATATACATACTGCCCTCGAAGGGGCCGAACTCTTCCTCCGGCAGCAGATCAACCATTTGATAATCCGTATTAATCATAAATCGTACATGGTATTCGTTGTAATCTATCCATATTTTATGCCATTCGCCACCGTTTAACTTTCGATGCGAGTTAATTACTAACTCCCGGGTGGTTCCAGTGCTCAGCGTGAAATTGAAAGTCAACTGGTAGTCACCGGTCAGAGCCACCATAAACGAGGGATGATACGGCCGTATGGGTGGCTGGAAGAGTAAAATGGCTTTTTCGCCTGTGGTGCGGAAGGAGAAGGCAATGTCACCCTTACGCCAGCCAGGAACCTCTATGTAGGATTGCGAGGTGGTAAAGGTGACCACATATCTCTGAGTATCTACAAGTATTACAAATATTTATTTTATTTGACACGACAAAGTGGTGGGGGACGCCGGATTCACTTACTTGTTTCGACGCACTCTAAGGGACCCAGTGTAATTCTGCCCTGGGCTTCCTCTTCCAAGTCTTTTTGCTGCAGGAAGTACATGTGTGTGATTCCCAAACTATGAGGTTCAGAATAGTAGCCCTCATCCGAGTACCATTTATTTTCTTTAACATCACAGTTGCATGATTGATTAGGATCCACACATGTTTTGTTAACAGAGCACGGACAGGCACCTCTGGAAAGTAAACAAAAATTTATATGACCAAAAAGCAAAACAGAAACGGAAGAATGGAAATGTGATTGGGTTTACATGGAGAAAATTGCAGGGTATCAAGAATATATATTTTTTATATACTTTTATTATATTTTTTATATTTTATTTTAATATTTTAATGTCTATTCAAATTTTGAGTTACTGACTATTTAAATATTAAATAGAATGACATAAACTAGTAACGACCAAAAGCGAAAGAAATTGATTTTTTTAGACCGAAGGAGGTCATGGAGTAATATGTCGGATGACATGACAATGAACAGCCTTCTCCCAATGAACAGCCCTATAAAAACTTGGGATAATATAAGACATGGTAAAGAGAAGTCCATTATTTTTCCAATACACGGCTTTAATACTAAGTATCTACCATTGTTTAAGTGGGATTAGGTTACGCTAGATGGCGTTAGAAAGATATGACGATATCAAAGAAAACACGCGCCTTATTTTATAGTTTTTCTTCGATAGTTGCAAGCTGAAAGATTGAAAATGTCAATAATGTTCATAGCTCAATCACACGCAATTTCATTTTCATTGGTTGGGTTCCGGCAAAAAAAAAAACAATTTCCAATCCAACCAAACCAATTTCCAAACCAATTTTCTAGTCGATGTTGGATCGCAACAATATTTATCAACTTGAGAAGCGGCGCAAATCGCAAACGCTCAAGAAGGATTTGCTATATGTTTGGTGGAATTGTCAGGGAATTCTACACTATGAACTATTCCCCTAATCTGAGTTTAAACCTATACTGTCAACAATTGGAAGCAATCGCCAAGAAACTTTCAACCTTAGCCAATAGAACAAAAATTGCGTTCCATCATGATACGATACATCACGGGTCATGTATAGCAATAATGACTCGACAGTAGCTCCGGGAGATTAGTTGTGAGGTTCTTATGCATTCATCTTATAGTTCGGAGCTGACTTTAAGTGGTTACTACCTGTTCCTTTCTATGGCGAATGATTTTGCTGGTTAGAAATTCGGCTCAAGGGAAGCTTGTGAAATGAACGCAATGGAGAATTTTGTGGTCATTCTATTTCCTACTCGGGAGGCGAAGCAGGACGATAACTATGCTGGAGATAGCATTAGTTTCACTTCATTCACAGATCGGGTACTCAGAACGATTTCTCGCGACTTCCAACTAAGAAAGGGACTCATTTACGATGGTATATCGCCCCAAGTAACCAGGAGTTTAACGCCCAATAGTCTGTGTGAAAGAAGTATGGAAGCGGCAATAGCAGGTGTTCATAACCTATGGAAAAGGAGATTCAGGAAACCTGAGAACTTACAGACAAGTTAAATCCCGATTGTGTGATGTTATAAAGGCCAGACATACAGCTGGTGATTTGTGGGAATAAAGCTTGACTTGCGTTCACAGACCAAATTCAGTATGCAGTCAAAAGTGAAGAGACATCTTCCATTTTCAACGAAGTATAGACTTTTGAGTCTGTTTGTAGAGTGTAATATGTGAAAGACTAAAGTCGTTTATAACAGTCGTTTAATACAGTGTGGCTTTAGACCTGGTAAATCAACAACTGATCAGATATTCACAATACGACAAATTCTGGAGAAGACCCAAAAAAACCGATTGACACATACCATCTTTTTGTCGATTATAAAGCTGCCTTCGATAACCCGATACGCCAAAAACTGTATGAGGCCATGTCCGAGTTTGGAATTCCTACGAAGCTTATATGTATACGTCTTTGTAGGATGACGCTGACTGACACGAATTCTTCAGTGAATATAGGCAAAGACCTAAGTGAGCCTTTTTACACCAAACGATGATTTAGGCAGAGCGACAGTCTATCGTGCGACCTCTTCAACATACTGTTGGAGATGATTATGGGGAAAGCTGCAGTTAACACGAGTGGTACCATCGTTAATAAAAGCCATATGTTACTCGCATTTGCAGATGCCATATACATTATTGGGCCTTGAGTACATCTGTAACGTTTCTAGTTCCTTTAAATTTCTTTATAATCTTTTTAATTCCTTGCACAGTAGGTCGATTATGACGACCATAATCACTCCGTAATGCACGAAAAGTGCCCACGTTTGAATCATTATTTTTGTAGTAAGTTTTAACTATTTTTACGCGTTCTTCCGTTGTTAATCAATTTACATTCGTGAATGGCAAACCTTTCACTAAATAAATAACACTTCAGACGACAGGTATTTAACAGCCAGATCGGCGGTTTTCACAACCACTGAATGAATAACCCTGTATATGCGCTGAATTTTAAGCTGTAAGGATAGAATGGGATCCTAAATGCAGGCCTAAATGAGAAAACTGCATATAGGACAAATGATAAACCACCTCTAAGTATTTGAGTATGTCAATGTCGTATTATTTCAATAATTAGGGTCGTATTAATATATTCGAATATATATATTAATATTTATCGAAGGATCAAATTTTCATAGTAAAAACGTTCTTCAAAAACATACAATAAATTATAATGAATAAGGACCTTAATATTTCAATGCCTTAATATTTCAATGTTGACTTGTTGCACCAGTTTACCAAAATTTCTCCCAGTGCATTTATATCGTTTAGTGGACTTATCAAACTTTATACAACAGAATGAACGAACGAATCAATCGTCCTCAGTTTGGCTGGCTACTTCTGCCTCTGGATGATGTATGGATTTAAATGTGAGTCATGTTTTATTGAGTCCATCCAGCGGTACCCAGATCTCTAGATGCTCAAACACACACACAGACTACTAGTACGAGTAGAAACCATTCGGTCTGTGGTCATAAAAAGGCCGTTAAGGGTCGTTTAGAGTTTGAATTTAATACGTTTTTCGAAAAACAAACTCAACGATTTATGAGTTTGTAACGAGTTGTGTATATGTTTTCCAACCATAAAGCGAAAAAATCGCTGCTATTTCGGCCCTTAACTGTTTTTGCCATTTGCTTTTTTTTTGTGAACTTTAGACGAGATTGATAGAAAGTGTTGTCAATGGAATGAGAAAAAAATGAAAAAAAAAAAAAATGTGAGCAGATTCGAAACAAATTCATGCAGAATTCAGTGAAATGAATTGATTGGTAGGAAGAGTCAAAGAAAAACTATAACTGCAAAACTGCAAGTGCACACAGCAATAGGAAATTGAAAGCATTGAAAAAAAAAAAAAAATGAAGAATGCTCCTGATATTCATGGAAACTGGAATGCGTATGGATACGCATTAGTATGTGGAAAGTATACATAGTACGGGTGCAAATATGTCTATGGTTGTGTGCACAAGAAGAATAAATAATGCCGGAAAAACAAAACAAAAGATAAGTACATGTGGTCAATGATATTTTACACTAGATGATGCACTACCTCTGTTGCGGGTTGCAGCTGAAATCATTATGTCCTTCGCCCAGGTATGGTTGTGTTGACAAAAATATATGCAAAAATTATTGCCAGAAGGAAGGGAATGAGAGTTTTTGTTACCAAAGTTGATGACATTAGAAACTTGTACATTATTATTATATGAAGAAAATGCCTGCCCAAAAAAAAAACGACGCTGGAATCACCAATAGTGCGCTTAAAAGTAAACGGAAGGAAAGGTTATGGTAAAAGCAGTAGAGGGATTGAGATGAAACCTGAAAACTTTTATACCCTGTTTGTGGTAAGAACTGCCACATTTCTAAAAATAGCCATCAACCGCAGACTCCACCTCTTCGTTGTTGGCAAATCTTTTATCACTGAGCCATTTCTTAAAATGGGGAATAAGGTGCGTAATTCTGCAATGCGAACTCTAATTCATTAATTTTGGCCATCGCAATGGTGAATGTGTGAACTGGAACATTGTTTTGATAGAAAAACACTTTAATTTTTATCAAATGCGGCCTTTTCCCAATAAATTCGTCACTTAAACGCTGCAATAAATTACCATAATATTCGCTGTTGATGGCTTGATGATTTTTCCTTTCTGAAAAAAATCAACAAAAATAATAACATGCGCATCCCAAAAAACAGATTCTATGACCTTGCCTGTGGATGGAACCGTCTTCGCCTTCTTTGGAGACGATTCTCCCACTCCAGTCCACTGCTTTAACTGTTCCTTTGTCTCAGGTGTGAAGTGGTGGACCTACACCTCATTCATGGTTATAAATCGACGCACATAATCGGATTTATTGCGGTGGCACGTCGCCAAACACTCTACTGAAACATTTTCACGACGCTGTTTTTGCTCTATTGAAAGCAAGCGCGGCATCCATTTTGCGCACAGCTTTCTCATCTTCAGTCAATATACGATGTGTAGCGTTTCTTTCAGCTGATGATCAGCCAATGCCATTTTGTGGCTTACCTTAACAGTGTCTGGCGTGGACACCTCAATTGATCAACCACTACGGCGTTCGTCTTAGCAGCTCGTACGGCCTCATTTAAACTCTGCTATCCAATATTTTACTGTCAGAGTAGAATTTACGCTAGGCTTTAATATTGGTTGGACTGAGTTCTTTCAAATGGAAATATTGAATTATGTACATAATGGTGACCAATTTTTCCATGTTTACAAATTCACTGAGATCGTCTATTTGATGGGTCGAATAAGAATAATAAATAACGTGGTGCCTTGAAACGTTAAACATGTGTTCTATAAGGTTGCTACTTTTTAACAAAATAATTTTTTTTAACTACTAGCGCCATAATTTGGGACTGCTCTCATACCATGTATTTTGATATATAAGTCAAGTTTATATACCTACAACAGTTGAAATCAACCAATCAAATGTCCTTCATTACTTTTTTTTAACTCACTTCAGACATATCTGTGTATCTATCTGAGTGGACTCCTTTTTTCCATTCAATTGCAATAAATTAGATTAAACACTTCAGTAATTTACGTTTTTTGTTTTTTTCCCCCCATTTTTGGTTGGAAACACCCGATTGAGTCGAAAGTGCACTTGTTTAATTTTGTAATAATACCCAATTCTTGCTATACCGCCTTTTGTTAACGTACAATGCCTGATGGTATTGTACAATAATAGTAAAATCGTTCCAAAAGTGGCTGCAGCTGCTTATTTACACTTCAGTGCAGGGCACGTAAAACGCATATTTGATGGTGACCAAGATGATGCAACACAGAATTCTGTTCTTTCTCGAATTTCTTTATACTAGCTTTGCTAGTACAGAATTCTGTTGTATTACGTTGGATGCAAATAGAAAACAAATACAACAATTGTGTTGTTTTTCCCAATCTCTTTTTCTTTTGTTTGAACATTTTTACGCAAATGTTCTAAACTTTAATATGAATTCGATAAGGATGCAATGAACTGAGCTGGAACGATAATGTAATGTTATGGTCTTGCGGGAATAACAAAGCAAAAGTATAACTTTAAGAGCGCCTTAAATGCCGCCCTGAGAAACCATAGAAAGTTTATGTTGTTATGGTCAGCTCCAGAAGATTAATGACACTTGTACGACTAAGAACTTTTCGAAATTCTAAAATGCTCGCATGTATTGGGTTTATTTGAGAGTTTGTTTAGGATGTAACTCCAAACAGTTGTGGACATATTAATATGAGAGTTACACAAAATGACAAAATACGGGAGCGGTCCCACAACTAGCTAACCTGACGTACAGATGGTGTCAGTAGTTTGAAAAAAGTTATTTCGGTGAAAGGTGACAACCTTATAAAGCATATATTTTAAGTTTCAAGGCTTCATGGTGTTTAGTGTTTTTAGTTGAGCCATCAAAAGTAAACGATTTCAGTGAATTTGTAAACATGGAAAAAATTGGTCACAGTTATGCAATTCAATATTTAAAACCAATATTAAAGCCGAGCTAAATTATACTCTGTAAAAGTCTGCTCCTTCATTTATGACAGTAAAATATTGGGTAGTAGAGTTTAAACGAGGCCGTACGAGCTGCCAAGACGAACACCGTAGTGGTCGTCGACCCATTAAGGTGTTCACGTCAGACACGGTTAAGATGACATGATTGGATGATCGTCGGCTGAAGTTGAGCGAATTAGCTGAAATGATAGGCATTTCAGTTGTGAGCAAGATGGGTGCCGCGCTTGCTTTCTATAGAGAAAAAATAATTGCGAAATTTGACATTCTGCCTAACATAATAGCCGTTCAAGAAATTTGGTTTCGACCAAGCTTAAAACAGATATAAACCTTTCCTGGTTATAATGCTATCCACTGTTGTAGGAGTGATGGTTATGGTAGAACATCTCTCTACGTTAGAGATAACTTGCAATATGTTGTTGAATATTGCGATAGCGAAAATTCTGTTGAATCTCTACGAATTTCTATAGAAAATTTTAAAATAAACGCGAGGCCACTGAAAGCCACATCATTTTATAGGTCACAAAAGTGTATCATGACCGATTTTTTGTCTTTAATTGAGAACTTATTGCGTAATATCTCTCGTTATCCCTGCATTATATTAGGTTATTCAAACGTAAATTTTTTTAATAAAACAATTTCATCGGATTCGTTTAATGTCTTGCTCCAATATGACCTTCGAAATTGTCATTCCTTAGTTACACGAGCATGCAGCGGAACTACAGTTGACAACGTATACAGCAACTTAACAGATTTGCTGTTAGTTGACTCTATTCAATGGGAAATAACAGATCATAATATGATATCATGTAAACTCCGTTCGAATTTCATTAGTCCGGTATACAAGTCAAAAGTCTATCAACAATGTAGTTTTGACCTGCTTCGGGATAAAGTTCAGCAATGCTTGAATTCGTTTAATATAACAAATGATCCTTCGGAAAATATGTTTGTTTTAATATCTCATTTTTCTAACTGTATTAAAATGTCGACGGTCTCTAAGCAAAAAGTGGAACTTGTAAAAAATCTTATAACACCTTGGATTAATGATAATCTAAGTGCTCTTATTCAATTTAAGGAAAAGCTACTGAAAAAGAGAAGGAAACAAAACAAACCAGATGTGGAGAAAATGATAAAAAGAATTAGTAAAATCATTAGAATGGCGAACAGAATTTGCATGAATGCATACATTCAATCAAATCTTAAATCTGCGTGTGGAAATTTGAAGAAGAGTTGGGCCATTTTAAATAATACGCTTAGCAGAAATATAGTAATAAATATACATTTGAAAAATGATCGCGGCAGTTGGATTTTAGATGACAAGAACAAGTGCAATACATTCAATAACTATTTTTTGCAAATCCCCAAAGATTTAAGAAATAAGATTGCCCGATTTCCGGATGATGAATGCAATAAATTAAATACTTTGTCGCAATTTCAGAATACATTTTCGTTTAAACGTAGTACTATAGAAGAAGTTAGAGAAGTAATTCTTAATCTTCAGTTAAACAAGAGTCCTGGCCGTGATGGTGTAAATGGTAAAGCTTTGAAGAAATGTGTAGATATAGTGTTGCCGTGACTAGTACAAATATTTGATCAAATAATATCTATGCAAAGTACCCTGATGTTTTAAAAATTTCTAAAATCACACCGATTCCAAAAGATACTAATGTGCATAGTCCCGACAAATTTCGACCGATTTTTTGAAAAAATTTTATATAAACAGCTATTTATATTTTTCGATCAAAGTAATCAGCAAAATAAAATGCAGTTTGGGTTCAGGAAGGGAAGTTCCACTCAAGAAGCCGCAATGAATGTTGCAAACACGATTTACGATGGATTAGATTATGGCTATGGTGGGGTGACGGGCATTTTTTACGATTTTTCAAAAGCCTTCGATTTGGTAGATCATGTGATTTTGTTCAATAAGCTTGAATTTTATGGCATAAGAGGAACTGCGCTTGTGCTTATCAAAAGTTATCTGACAAATAGGAAACAGTATGTCCAAATAAAAACATCGGGAAGTGAGATGGGATGTGTGGAACATGGAGTACCTCAGGGAAGTGTATTGGGCCCCCTTTTTTCATGAGTTACCTCAACGATTTATCTAATCTAAATCTGTACGGGAAACCTATAATGTATGCAGATAACATAAGTTTATTTTATTTTATCATATAAACATGATATCACATTAAGAGGTCAAATTGAACATGATATTGGAATATGCAAGGTTAAACAAATTGGTTATAAATGCTGATAAGACAAAGTTGTTACCTTACCGACCTTATCCTACTGGTAATATTTTCAGTGTAAATGTCTGAAATAGGGTGGTTACAGAGTGCACTACTCTAAAATACCTGGGAATTAACTTTCAAAATAATCTTCCGTGGAATGTATATATCCAATATGCCAAAGACAAAGTAGCGGCACCAATCGGTATTCTTTATAAATTTAAAAATAAATTTGATGTGAACACAAAACTATTAATGCCGAACTATATTTTATCTATGTAAGTCTCATAGATTTGGCGCTACCTGATGTTGTCGTGTATGGGAAATACTCTTATACCGACTTTGATACATCTGTTTGTCTGAGGATAAATCTGTGCTTTGTCCACTACACTATGAATCGATTGTCAAACTATGTCCATTTTAAATTCTATATTGATATCACTCGTTCTCTGGTTCGTACAAGACTGCTCGACTTTTATTATTCTCTTCATTGGTTACACCTCAAACATAGTATATGGAGTTACCAGATCATTAATATAAGCAGTTGATTACGTTAAGTACTTACAGTAGGTACTCAGTTTAATATTATTTTACAATTAGATAAGTTATTTAAAATACATCAAAGGCAGTCATGTATTAACATCGAGTATTCTTAAATGGAACCTATTAGAGTATGCATGAGATGGAAATGCTTACAATATGGACATAGTTTTTACTACTGACAAAACTACTGGAATATGTAAGGTTAAACAAATTGGTTATAAATGCTGATAAGACAAAGTTGTTATGATTCCAACCTTATCCTACTGATAATTTTTTAAGTGTAAATGCCTGAAATAGGGTGGTTACAGAGTGCACTACTCTAAAATACCTGGGATTTAACTTTCAAAATAATCTTCCGTGGAATGTACATATCCAATATGCCAAAGACAATTTCAAAATAAATTTGATGTGAACACAAAACTATTAATTTGTAATGCACTTATATATAGTTATTTCAGTTACCTTCCGTCGATTTATGCATGTAAACAGACTGCATATTTTCAAGCTCTTCAAAGAGCGCAAAATAAGGCGTTTAAAACAGTGTTAAATCTTCCAATTTTTTATCCCACATTCACATTGTACAAGGATGTGGCGAAAACAATATTGCCGATTTATGGGCTATATAAATTTCAATTATTAGTACACATGTTCAAGTCGCTGAATAACATAGGATATCATACAGTCCAGTTTCGAAGAAGCCGCAATGTTTTTAATACCAGAAATGGCTCTTATCTAGTTATTGTAAAATGTAGACTGGAAACTACAAAGCAACGAATTGAGTATGCCGGGTGTTCTGAATACAACCGCATTCCACAATCATTGCAAAATATATCTAGGATTGGAACGTTTAAGTCAAACCTAAAATCTTATTTATGGAAATGCTTCTATTGTAATTAGCCTTCTTTTTCATAACTTCTGTTTTTTGCCATGTAATTTATATTTCTTCAAATGAATATTTCATATAATATGAATGTTTAATAGATATGACCAATTCGCCCCAATAATGTCCAAGTAGCGCAGGGGCATAGATATTAGATGTAAGATTATTACTGAAACAACTGAATAAATACATAAAAAAAAACAGCGTCGTTAAGGTGTTTCAGTAGAGTGTTTAGTGATTTTTCATTGAAATAATTCCGAATCTTTGCGTCGATTTATATCGATGAAAGAAACATGAGACATTTAACATCTGAGGCAAAGGAACAGTCAAAGCAGTGAACTAGAATAGAAGAATTGTGCCCAAAAAAGGCAAATACGGTTCCACTTGAAGGCTAAGCCATGGAGCCTTTTTATTGATTATCTTCAGAAAGGAAACACCATCAACGGCGAATATTATGTTAATTTATTACAACGTTTAAGTGAAGAAATTATGGAAAGAGGCCGTATTTGGATAAAAATAAAGTGCTTTTTCACTAAGATAATGCTCCAGTTCACACCTTCACTATTGCGATGGCCAAAATGAATGAATTAATTAATTCGAATTGCTTCATCTCGCACCTTATTCGCCAGTTTTAGCTCCTTTGGACTATTTTCTATTTCCTAACTTTACAAATGGCTCGATGGTAAAAGGTTTGCCAAACAATGAAGAGGTGGAGTCTGCGGTTAATGGCTGATTTAAAGAAGTTTGAAACAGGGAATCGAGCTAAAAGGAGATTCTGTTAAAAAATGAACACAATATTTCCCAACTTTTTCGTGTCTTCTTTGTTGGGTCAGCTAGTTTTGGGACCGCCCTCGTAAACCGCGAATGGTTGGTGCCACTGGTAATGTGTATGTAGCCCCAGTTTATTACATTTTCCAATTTTTTGGAAGCTTTGTATGATAAGAACAGGCACACCAACAAATACGTAACATTTTGCAAGAATACCTGAAGTTGCTAAAAATTAATTTAACCATTAACCATTTTTGTTACTTTTCTTGCGGTACTTTAATTTGTTTTTTCAAAATATATCAATTTTTTACTTTTCTATCGTTTCATAAGCGTTAATGCCGATCTATATTTTATCTATGTAAGTCTCATACATTTGGCGCTACCTGATGTTGTCGTGTATGGGAAACACTCTTATACCGATTTTGACACATCTGCTTGTCTGAGGATAAATCTGTGCTTTGTCCACTACACTATGAATCGATTGTCAAACTATGCCCATTTGTAATTCTATATGGACATAGTTTTCACTACTGACAAAACTACTGACAAAATTTCATAAGGAATGATAAAAATGAGTTCGTGTTATCATACACAGAGGGGACATAACTTAACGTGAAACAAATATCTTTCTATTAGATTCTAAGTCTAATATATCTCCTTCAAGCCCTATGATTGATGGTATAAGAAAGCGAAGTCACTAAACTATGAACATTCACATGGATTAATAATAATATTTAGATCAGCATTAGCATTTATGAAAAAAAA
>JAHXMU010000240.1:873859-897330 GCA_019455685.1 Philornis downsi
AAACTCACGCACAAGCATCGATGTGTGAGCTGGTGCGTTATCATGGTGCAAAATCCATGATTAATACAGTTTCTTTGATCGATCATTTTTTTCGAATAGTAAAAAATCGAAGAAAACACGACTAACCTTTTTATCTGTTAGAAACAACCTGACAATCAAAAATGGCTGATATTGCCAACATATAAGTTAAGCTTCTTCGGAATTGAAGCTTAAAAAAATAGATGGTTTTCTGAGGACTTATCTAAAGTCCACAGACACTACCACGTTGACTTATCAAAACTCAACGGACACGAGTTGAGAAACACGAGTTAATTAAAACAACCGAGTCTTGAATTTTATCAAACCGTCTTCATTGACTGCTCTCAAACTAATGCGAAGAATAAACATTTAAGCTGTCAAAAGAAACTTAAAAATATTACAATAATTTGCTTATTAATAAAAGTGTTAGTGTCAACACTTTTGATCTAAAGACAGACGCTGCAATCTAAATGGACCTGTATTTAAGGTAAATGAACTAATACGGAATATAAGCTTAAGTTGCACTTTTAGTCGACGCGCTGCTTTTGGGTTATTGAACCAGTTTCATGTTAACTCGAATAGCATAGCTTGCGACTTTAGTGCACGGGTCGTTTTGGGTTATTGAACCAATTTTATGTTAACTTAAATAAGCATAGCTTGCACTTTAGTGCACGCGATGTTTTGCGTTATTGAACAAATTAACAGAAAAAACATAAACATAACAGAAAAAAAATGCGAAAATCGATCATACGTAACTCATGAAATTTGAAAACCCCGTTTTTTTTATCACACCTCGTACATGCAGTGCTCGACATTGTCAGTTTGTCTCAAAGACGTCTTGTAGTATTTGCAATGGCTTTAAATAACAACAAAAGAACAAAGATTTTCTTTTAAATTTTGCGTTGGAAATGGAATTTCACATTTGGAATGCCTGAAAATATTACAGATGGCTTACAGTGAATCAACTTTATCAAAATAGCGTTCAAATGCCGTTAAGACGTGGAGGAATATTTTAATCCTCTGGTCGGCCATCAACATCTCAAATTGAAATTAAAATAAATTAAGCAGCAGAAATTTCTATGTCTCACAAATAAATTCACAATATTTCATACGATTATTTGAGAATGAAACGCGTTGATGTTCGATTAGTTTCACTGAAGACATGTTAGAACGAGCTAATTCCGATTCCATATTCATAAAACGCATTGAAATTGGTGATGAGACATGGGCTCAAGAGTTTGACATGCAAACCAGTCGAAAAAAATTGGAATGGTAATTTCCAACCAAGCCAAAACCGTCAAAAAGCCAGTTAAAGTCGATCAAAAGTCAAAGCAATGTCGATTGTTTTCTTTAACTATGGCAGTGTTGTGCACTGGGAATTGTTGCCAAAAAGTCAGACTGTAATTGAAGCACATTATCTGGGTATTATGCGATTCGGCCAAAAAAGGTCAGACTTAAGGAAAGAAAATTTATGGATTTTGCATCACGACAATGAACCATCTGACAAGGCTGTCATTATGGACGAATTTCTGGCGAATAACTCAACAAATATCATTGAACACATATCTTATTCACTTGATATGGGTTTGATTCGACTCCAAAACTCGAGACATCCATTTTTAGTCAATAGACGACATAAATTGGAAAATTGTTTTGATGACTGGATTATTCGTTGACACCATTATTCGGTATTATGCATTGCTTTGAAAGGGGTCTGCCTGTATAGAATAGAATAGAATAGAATACTTATTTCCCTATCATAATAATTGTTGGAAAAACTTAAAGATGCCGATTTTTCGAATGGTTGGTTTAGACCTTATACGAAGGCGTTCCAAAAATTAGACGACCTAACAAAGAAGACACAAAACATTCGGAAAATTGTTGTTTATTTTTCAACATAATCTCCTTTCAGCTCGATACACTTTCTCAATAATTTCTATACTCTGTTTATTGCAAGAATTGCCAAACCCCTTAAAATAGCCATCAACCGTAGACTCCATCTCTTCATTGTTGCCAAATCTTTTACCACCGAAGCACTTTTTAGAGTTTGAAAATAGAAAAAAGCCTGAGGAAGCTAAATCTGGCGAATAAGATGCGTGATGAAGTAATTCGAACTCTAATTCATTAATTTTGGTCATCGCCACTGTTGTATCTTATTCTTTGAAGACTTCCCTATTTTATTAAACCAAATAAAAGTTTATTTAACATTCCAGTTGTTGCACATTCTGCTACTTCAAATACAAAATATAACGCGCAATTAATACAAATTGTGGAGTTACCAGATTACTACATAAGTGATGGTTGTAAATAATAAGTGCCATATTCATACATAACAGCCACAGTGGATGTGTGAACTGAAGCATTGTCTTGATGAAACAACAGTCCCTTTTTCGCCAAATGCGGGCCTTCTTTTAATAATTTCATCACCTAAATACTTGAACGCTGCAATAAATTAGCATAATATTCGCCGTTAGTGGTGTTTCCTTTCTGAAGATAATCAATAAAAATAATCCCCTGCGTATCCCGAAAAACAGACGCTATGACCTTGCTTGCAGATGGGACCATCTTCTCCTTCTTTGGACACGATTCTCCCATTCCAGTCCACTGCTTTGACTGTTCCTTTGTCTTAGGTGTGAAGTTGTGGACCCATGTCTCATCTATGATTGTAAATCGACGCAAAAATTTGGCTTTATTGCGGTGAAACATCGCCAAACATTCTACTGAAACCTCTTCACGACGCTGTTTTTGCTCTATAGAAAGCAAGCGCGGCACTCATATTGCGCGCAGCTTTCTCATCATCAAATCTTCGCTCAAAATGCGATGTACTGCGCTTTTTGAAATGTTTATCATTTCAGCTAGCTCACGTACCTTCAGCCGATGTTGGATGATCATTTTGTAGATTTTCTTAACCGTGTCAATTGATCGACCACTATGGTGTTCGTCTTGGCAGCTTGTACGACCACGTTTAAACTCTGCTATCCAATATTTTACGGTCGTAAACGAAGGACGAGACTCTCTTTAGAGTAGAATTTAGCTCGGCTTTATTATTGGCTGGACTGAGGCTTTTCAAATGTTAATATTGAATTACATAACGTTGACCAATTTTTTCATGTTTGAAAATTCACTGAGATCGTTTACTTTCGATGACTCAAATAGCAATGCTAAATAACATGGCGCCTTGAAACTTTAAACATATCTTTCATAAGGTTGCTACTTTTTTCTACAATCTATACGCCAGGTCTGCTAGTTTTGGGACCGCCCTTGTATAATCAAGTTTCCCTTCTGGTCCTGTGTATCCTCCCCCTTTTAACACCAACGGATCACCATCACCAAGTAAAATTATATCGATTCCTTAAAAAGATAATTTCTGAAAATTTTCCATTTTCTGGATGTTCAGTACTTATATGAGAAAGGTTTTCCTTTACAGACAGAATTTATTTCACCTGCATAAAAGATAATTTTACGATGATCGAGGATATGTAAAATATTATAAATTCTCAGATAAGTATTTTTAGTTGTTCCAAACAGAACGACAAGCTTAATACATTGATCATCATATGGTAATGGATTTAAAAATTTCCTAAGTCCAATGAAGAACAACAAAATTCACTGAAAAAGGTACTGTCTCAGGAAATCGAATGGTTGATCTTGCTTGTGTTTTCTTCGTACGTTAATTTATAAAACGTAGTTATTGAATAAAAATGAGGTGGCTTCCTGTAAACACCCTATTTGAAAACTGTATGCGCTTGAGTATGCATCAGCGTACATACATGTGTATGCATGTATGTGAGCATGTCAAAATAAATAAGTGTAATTAAACATATGACATACTACATACGTAGGTAGAGTAAGTACAAGTGTATGATTTCATGAAACATGAACATAATTCAAATGAAATGCAGTGAATATTTTGCCAATTGTAAAGCCTGTTTGCGTAAGAAGACACTATGAATAATACTCGCATTTGAACATTGAAATGCTGAAACTCTGAAATATTGAAGTAATGAATTGCTGAGCTATTGAGAAACTTTAGTATAGGCATACTGAAAACGCGGATGGGAAATTTGTACTTGGGAATAACCACCAACGGTGTTTTGCGGAATTTCAAGTAAGCCCTGGTGATACCGCCGGATCTGGAGATATCTAAACTGAGGAAACGACTAGCTAAGTAACATAAATGATACGCTATCACTGATACTTTTCAGATAATTGATAATATTTAGTTTTGAAATTCAATTTTTGTACCAGCCTAACAGAAGCCTTAAGCCTTTAGTGAAGTTAGACAAGGATCTTACTGAGCTGCCTTGTACTAAACAATACCTTGGATGGGGCGATAGCCCACTGTGAAAGTTTTTCAGTATGTTTATGCAAATAATAACTAGGAAAACTTCAGCGCACACGACTAGCACCATTTTTAATAAAAGCCATAAGTTGCTTGCGTACGTTGGTGATATCACAGCATGCATTTTGTGAGTACACAAAGGGTGTAACCCACTATTGAACCCAGGAGTTACTCATCGACTACCCATGAGTTACCTAACGGCTGTGTGTTACGTAAAGTTGCATATTTACTCATTAGAAATGTATTGCTCTCTTGAGTAACTATACAAGATGGGCGGTAGTTACACATATCTCATGAGCGGTGAATAGTGTTCGTATTTATTTCTCGTGTTTTGTGTATAGGTGATCATTTCCCATTTTTCACGACGGTAGTGTGCATTACTCATGGGTTGGTAAATGCGTACTCTGGTTGATATTGATGCAGTGCTGTAATCCTCTTAAGCGCTCAGAAGGAATCAACAAAAGTTTCTTTGGCTGCAAATGGGTTTGCCCAATATAGAATTATTTGTTTCTATGAGAAGAAGAAGTTCACGAGGGTTTTACGTAAGTCTCGCCGTGAAGGCCTCACCCACGGTGTGCAACACACTGGGCATATTACAATGCGATTGCCAACGCCCCCCTTGTATAGCCAAGTAAAACTTGGACTACCTAGGAAAAGGGGCTGACAAACCTTTGGGACGACTCACGAATACTGACAACTACAAGCTTGTGTTAACTTAGAAATAAGTAGTATGTGCAGCATTGTGTGCCGACTACTATCGGCAGGCCCACGGGCCGATATTGTTCAAACATGTGTTACTGTTTTCAAATAGAAGCAGCAAAGTAATATTTCATGAGCGGTCTGATCACGAGTGCGCCAGCACACAATACATCATTCGGGGCACAAACTGCTCCCAAAGCTCATTTTTAAATACAACGAACTGGTTCTTTCTGAATAAGTCAAGATATCCATTTGGGATTCTCAGTTCTTAAGAGTAATCTGTGGGCCGGATCTGTGATACACTTTAATGAATAAAGAGCATTGAACTCAGTTTACCCGGAAGACATTGCATTATATAAAACAAGAGCTATATGAGCTGCATGTCGACATCGGCATGATAAGCGGATCAAAGTATTACGATTGTGTCAGTCATGAGTCATTTTGTCCGAAAAAGTTCTCGACAATGTAGCCAGTTGTCGGCTGGGCTGGTCCACTATCAAAACTTTGATACGATCACGAAATCAACTGGTGCTTGTAGTCTTATTCATTTGCGCTCAACTTCAAGTTTTGATCATCATTCGGCATGAAATTGACTTTAAATAATAACGAGAGTCCCTATTAAGTATTTGTATCAGTCTCTGGGGCTAATACCGAAATATTAATACAATATTCCAGTAAGTTCAAAATTGAAATATGCAAGTCATCAAACGTAATTAATAGTGTACGAGTATGAACGTTTTTCCACCTCTATACATATATAAGCGGCTATCATTTGTTAAATTCTACTCCTTCACATCTGCCTACATTTTGCAGTTGCTTCTATCGTTATGTGTGAGTATTGAGTATTCTCTATTTATTCATGCACTCAGCTCTTTTGGGCACAGCTACCCGCTTTTCACACTTACCTCCCAAAAGCCATTTCCGGCTTGTGTTGTCACATCGCTGTATGCCAGTATGGCTGCCGTTCGACTACTGCGGAAATCGAACTTAATATTAAATTCCTCAGCATGATTTATGGGCCACCAAATGTGTGATGTCGCAAAAGGATACGTTATTGGTATGACATGCACTTCGTTTTCTTGGAATTCCGCTCCCAGGACACCTAAAATAACAAAAACAACAATGACAACAGCAACAACAGCAGCAATCATATAATTCATGAGATAAGTTCAGGCAGGAAAAGTTGAAGATGGTAGATTTTCACATTTGGATGGCATTTCTTTACATACGATTTACTTGCTATTCAATGCAGTTGCATGCAAGAGGCAGGATAAGGATAAATGTGTTGGGAATTGAAACTAAATGATTTTGATGAGACAGGAGTATCATATTCATATTCATGATTGCTAGGGAAATTTTCATGTTATGAATATTTCATGATTTATTAATGCGGTTGCGGGCACAAATTGTGGTACAAAACATTTTTATTGATATTGCAGAGACATTGGAAAATCCTCTCAAGTATGTCAGAGTTTATAAAAAAAATTGCATTGAATTGATGACAATCACTCGTTCAAAATAAAATTTGCAAAAATTAATCGGAATTGTTGAAGAGATTACAAATTATGCGCTTTTGCGGCCTATTAAGAGAGCATAATAGACAGCACATAGCTGAATGACAGGTGTCGAGTGAACAGCAGAATAAAACGTAAAAATATGGAGAAAGTTAATTGTTTACTTGCTATTTCGATGCCGTTAAAACTGTTACACTGTACTCATACTGAATGATGTGTTCTTAGCGTTTTATTATAAGTTTTCCCCTATGAATGCTTCATAGATTTCCACAAATAAATTTCAGTCAATTGATGATGTAATAACCAGACAGTTGTCCCCTCCAAAAAAAAAAAAAAAAAAAAGATTGAAAATATTAACCTACTACAAATTCAATTAAGAAAAGGGATTGCATTATCGTTAAGTAAAGAATAACTTAACTATATAAATATGTAGAAAATCCTCACATACAGAGACCAAGTCCTAAAACGGTCATAAAACTAGCCGACCTAACAAAGAAGACATAAAAAAATTAGGAATAATTATTTTTATTTTTCAACATAATCTCTTTTTGGCTCGATACACTTTTTCCAGCGATATTCGATAGTTTCTATACCCTGTTTATGGTAAGAACAGTCAAAATCCTTAGAATAGCCATCAACCGCAGACTCCACCTCTTCATTGTTGGCAAATCTGTTACTACCGAGCCATTTTTTCAAGTTTGGAAATAGAATATGGTCCGAGGTAGCTAAATCTGGCGAATGAGGTGCTTAGTGAAGCAATTCGAACTTTAATAATTTAGGCGTGAAGGCCTTACCCACGGTGTGCAACACACTGGGCATATTACAATGAGATTGCCAGCGTCCTCCTGAGATAGCCAAGTTAAACTTGGACTATCTATGAACAGGGGCTAACAATTTTCAGAGAATACTGCCGCAATTGTCAGCCCTTTCTTCCAGCCCAAGAAGATGCCAAAGTGATTATGCTAGTATAGAACACAATCCCCTTCCCCAGAGGGAAGGCCTACCTTACCACCTCTGCTACTCTATGGGTCTGTAGCACCCGGTTGCAATGCAATTTCACGAGCACGATTCTCCCATTCCAGTTCACTGTTTTGACTGTTCCTTTGTCTCAGGTGTGAAGTTATTTATGGTTATAAATCGACGCGAAAATTCGACTTTATTGCAGTGAAACATCGCCAAACACTCTGCTGAAACATCGCTGTTGAAACGACGCTGTTTTTGCTCTATTGAAAACAAGCGCGGCACCCATCTTGCGCAAAGCTTTTCCATCTTCAAATCTTCGGTCAACATACGATGTGTAGCACTTTTCGAAATGCCTATCATTGCAGTGGATTGATTGTGGATTTTCTTAACCGTGTCTAGCGTTGACACCTCAATGGGTCGACCATTATGGTGTTCGTCTTGGCAGCTCGTACGGCCTCGTTTAAACTCTGCTACTTAATATTTTACAGTCGTAAACGAAGGATTAGATATCCCCAGAGTAGAATCTAGCTTGGTTTTAGTATTGAATTATATAACGGTGACCAATTTTTTCCATGCTTAGAAATTTACTGAGATTGTTTACTTTTGATGGCTCCAATAAAAAATCTTAAACAACGTGGTGTTTTGAGACTTATACATATGTTTTATAAGATTGCCATTTTTTTTTGCCAAAATAATTTTTTTCAAACTACTGGCACTATCTTCACGCCAGGTCTGCTAGTTTTGAAATCGATCTCACAAACCGGTTGAAAATAAGTCAAATTTAGCGGGAAAGTAGATAAATTTGCAACATTGTTCACAATGATAGCTTTTCTGGTCGATCTATTGGTGCCAAATACAAAAGTTTTCTTTTCACAAATCCGCAAACGAAATTTGCTCTCTCAAATACCCTGTAATGCTTAGATAGAAGAAAATCTGTATTAACTTGACTTTTAATTAACTTCGGTTGGGTTATTTCGTTTTTGGAAAAGTTGGAAGGCTCTATTTCGGAGCTCCTTGACTGATTTTTATGTCAAACACGTAAACGCATGTCCCATCAACTGTTATGAAGCATTTTATGATCCCGAAGGCGGAAGTGAGTCGTTCTAAAATGCTTCCAGTTGACTTTACGCGATTGAATTTTTGATAAAAACTCAGGTATTTCGGAAATAATCGAAAGGCAACGTCTTTCGTACCTAAACAATCATGTAAAATAAACGAATTGATTAGTCAGATACAAAAAGTTCAAATGACAATCACCATTTCTTTCGCTTTGTCGAGCAATTTCAGTTAAAGACATTGATAACCGACCAGAGAATCTTTCAACACATGTCGACTCCTTTAGAATGAACAAGACGATTCATCGAAACCCTTCTGTAAAATTTTTTTGGCAATTTAAAACTGGAAATTCCGTTTTCAGTATCAAATTTGAGATACATTTTTTGTTCGATATTTTTATCTACTGTAAAAATCATGAAACATGCTTGAGATGAACTAACAAAATCGAGCGTTGTAACCGTACTAAATGACAGATCGCAGATAAACTCCGCGTCAGTACAGAGGATAGTTGTGCCAATTTGGTGACAAAAAGAATACGGACAATTCTTTGAAGCGAGCTTCTAAAATAATCAATTATATTCAAAAAAGTTAATGTAAAAAAAAGACATTTGTACAGAAGAGTGAAGAAATTGTTTTATTGACACAATGCCAAAGTCTTTTTTGAGCGATTTTGCACACAACACTTAAAAATCGAATTTTATAGCACACATAGAAAAAAATGAAGAATATCTTATATTTTTCGCCTATTTTATGAGATAGGCCTTTTCCCACTTTCAAATACAAGAATCATATATTTTTATACCCTTCATCTTGGGATGAGAAGCTTACCAGAGTTGATATTTCGTTATGTTCGGAACTACTTATCTGTAGCTCCATACTACTAATATCCAGTTTTTATTTTTATTTAAAAACCTTTATTTATTCGTCCACACCTATTTCATGGCCTTCAAAATATTCCTTCATTCGGAAGTAATGCAATCGTTATTTCCAATCAGTTTAACTGACTGAAATTACTTGTATAAATACGAGTATATAGTAAATGGCCACAAGCTCCATAAGGTCTCTTCCAAAGCGGGCATAAACTCCATTTTCGTTCTGGGTGTTACGCCGACTAATCGATTTTTCGTAGGAAAAATGTGAAAAGTCGAAAACGACTTTAGTGTTGTGGAAAGTCGGAAATGACTTTAGTGTTGTGAAACACCGAAAACGACTTTAGTGTTGTGAAAAGCCGATTTTTGTGTTGTCGAAAAGTCGAGAGAGCAAATAGTCACTTTCTCATGTGGTCTTCAGAGCCCACTCCGATATACGTTGAATCTTTTTAATTGACTCAAAATCGTTCCCGGAGTGGTGTATTGAATTTAAAAAATAGTCAGAAAGTAAAAACTCACAAAGAGCAAATCAAGTGCGACATGACGCCTTTTGCTTATAAATCTGGCCTCTTTTTGCGAATAGCCTCATATAATATTCCTTGTTGATAATGAGATCCTCGCAATGTACAATGTCATAATAATTGGACACAACCGTCAGCATATCTTTGAGCAGCTTTGATATCACCTTTTCGGTCTTTCTTCATTTTTGATGCGATATCCACTCGATTAGGCATTTATTTCCGAATCATTAGCAAGTTTTGTCTCCCGTAATAATGGTAATAATCTTCAAAGATTTTATCGCGATGCTGTTCTTTTTAAGAAAATATAGTGTTTTTGGTGCGAATCGACGCATGAGGCCTTCTAAAATCTAATTTGTTTGAAATGTCAACATCATCAGCAATCGACGGTTTTTGGGCACTAAACGTCGACCTTCTTTGAGCGGTTGATACCAATTGTGAATAGTCTGTTTGGACTAAGTCCGTTCACTGGAGGTACTCTGCAACGTTCTAAATATTTCTGCAGCAGATGTTTTACTTCCCAAACAAGATTTTATGCAACTTCTCTACTCAATAAAATTATATATATAAAATTTTATAAATTATGTACTGCAAAAATTGCCTAAATCGCTTTTTGCTTTGTACAGAATCAAGCGTGTCTCAAATATTTATGATAGTTATCGGTTTACATTTGGCATAGATTTCTGTCACAAAAATATTTACGATGTTCGATACGTGCGTATAATTTTAATTAGAAACTATTCTTACTTTTTGAGTACAGTAGTATATTTCAGACTGTCCATCAGTCTGTTTAAAGCCGGGGCAAAGGCCGAAAGGATTGAGATAGGAGGACAAAAATTGGTTAAAGGACCGGGCTAATAGTAAACATTCCAGCAAATGTCAATGTATTAGACATTGGAAAAAGATATTTTTGTCACGCTCCTCGTCCATTTAGTACATTGTCTATGCCACTCTTGATCGCAATCCATAGTAGGTATACCAGCTTCGGCCTGGTTGAACTTTTGTCTCCCAATCACCGGTTTTTGTTTTTTTGAACCTCTCACAAAGTAAGTGGAAAAAACCAAAAAAAAAAAAAAAAGAAAAAAAATTTGCAATCTTTGGAAAGTAATTCATGAGATAGCCATATAAAATTAATGAGAAAAGACGTGTCCAGAAATATTTTTTTTATTCAAAAATAATACCGCACAATGCGGTTATGATACAGAAAATTTTGTCTTAAAAACTCATTTTCATAAGGCTGTGTCATTGCCCTTGACAAATGTAAGCCGCCCGCCAGTATATTCAATAAGAAAAAAAGTAAGCGCTTTGAATATATGCCATATATTGCCTGAGAAAATTTGTAAACCTTTACTGAAACTTTGGAAGTATGTGAAGCTAAATTTTTGAATAAAAACAAAATAAATGCCTTTGAATCGTATGAATGGGATGTGTGAGTGCTTCACGCGTTCAAAAGGGTGGCGCATAAGTAACGTTAAGATTTGATCGGTGAATACATTTTTTGCTCAAGTCTTTTTTTCGTCTCTTTACAGAATTAACTAAATAATACTTGGGAAATTTATGATGGAAAGGTTCAGTATAGAACAAACAACCAAAGCTATTCAATTTAAGTTTGAAAGTCAGCATTCGATTATTCAGATCATGTAGAAATTTCCCTCATGTTCGAAATTTTCCTAGCACTCCAACAATTTACTGCTGTCTGTGATCTTCCGCGTGCTGGAAGGCCTTGTGCAGTTCGAAATGAAGTGACCATTGCTCGAGTGCAGGCAAGTATTGAGGAAAACCCTGAAACTTCTACCAGGTGACGCTCTCAGCAGTTAGAGATGTCTAGGCGGTCTTTGCAAAGAATTTTACAAATGTTACATCTTTTCCCATATAAGATGCAATTGGTTCACGAGTTAATGCCAAATGATGCACAAAAACGCATTCAATGTAGTCGCCGTTAACGTTACTTATGCGCCAGCCTTTATAATTAGACTCACACTGTAACAGACATATAAGAGATCAGAAGGTCAAAAGCTTTAAGCCTGTTATGTTCTCTAAAATATTTAATTACACTAAATAGAAATCGGGTGTCCTTGACAATGTTTTCAATTTTACTTAAGATTTAGAACAAAATTAGATTGATTGGTGCATTCACAATATCACTTTTACGTGAATTTCGGTTGAAGTGAATTTTTTCGTTTAAACTGAATAATTTTGTAATGTTTTTTTTTATCCCATTTAAATGGCAGAACGTGAGTGTGCATGTGTGTGTGTGTACATGTAGTTCATCACGTGCGCATATTTTAAGCTTACATATGTTGGTAGCTTTGTAAGATAATTAAGTATTATAACACCCATTAAATGCAATAATATTCACGTCTGGACATAAATACTCTTTTATCTTGGACACATACATATGTACTACAGGGCACTAGATTATAAATGCCAGATTTATTTATATACACTCAACACAGCCAGCTAAATTTATGCACAAACGGCTGCGACATATCGTATACACAGCCATGTTGAAAATGGTAGAACGTTTCTTCATTTGTACTCCACTGATGCACTCGCTCATTGTCCATTTGTCCGTGGCATGAATATATTGCACCAGGGACGATACGACATATTGGTACTTTATGTACTTTTCATTACATATTTCAATATATGACGCACAGGGATGGGCATTTAAAGTGTTACCAACTTCATGTTGCTGTAGCAACTAAGCGGCTAATGGCAGCGCTCTCATTTTGTGACAAGCAGAAGTCTGTTATGTTGTTTACAAGCCTACGGAAATGCATCGTTTTACGGCACAGTTAAATAAGTTATCGAAATGGAATTTAATTGCAAAGATGTTATTGCTTTCTACTCGTATTAGGTGGGTGGAAAATCGCAACCACTTATTGTTAATGAGCTGCGACGTTTACGAGTCAACAAAATGTTACAATGAAACTGATAGCATCAAAAGACATCATAGAAATCATGGTCAACATCGTCAGAATATCGGTTCGAATGTTGAAGGCCAGAGTCCAATATAATCCTCGTCAAAGCGTATTTTAGCTGGCGAGAAATTTCAATGTGTCTGTCCGAAGCTTGGGGCGCATGTTAAAAAATTAACTAGGAACGAAATCCTACAAAAAGTGTAAGATTTAACACCTGCAAAAAGGCAGTTCGCCTAGCAACATTGATGGTGTTAAAAAACTTGCAAGTTGGCGACGAGTTTGCAATTATGATCCATTCTGATGAAAAAAAATGTTTACGGTTCAGCAAAATGCAAACAAACAACGCGATCGTGTATGGTTAGAGGACAAATCAAAAGACTATTTTGGCCAGCGAATTGCCTTGCGAAGGGAAGTGCCTGCATCAGTGATGGTTTGAGCCGCGGTAACTGCCACAGGATGCTCACTACCCGTTTTCATTGAACAGGACGTGGACATAAACAAACAATTGTATCGTGAATATATATATATATATTGGACGCGTATGTAACTCGGTACAATCCATTGGATGTTCCAACAAAACACGGCATCGTCTCTCAAACCTCATGAAACCAAATGCTTCTTACAATAAAAAAGTCTAGAGCTTCATTTTTTCAAAACAATAGCCACCATATTCCCCGGACTTTAGTCCAATGGAGTTTTCTACATGGCCCATTCTGAAGGCCGAAGTGTTAACCAAATATATAAGACGGTAAACATCTTAAAGTTTGCTCTTCGCCGGGAAGGGAACAAAGTACCATCAGGCCACCTTTGTGCAGTGCTGAAGCCTTCGCGGGCGGATCCGATGCTAGTGTTCCCGCTAAAGATGGCTGCAGCTAACAATAACTTATTCTTCTTAAAATTTAACAAAATTTACGATATACTGGAATTTTTATATACGAGGCGGTCCCAAAACTAATAAAACAAAGAACGTACAAAAAAAATGGGGAAACTTTTTTTATTTTCCAATACAATCGCGTTTTAGCTCGATACATTTTTCCCAGCGATATTCAATAGCTTCTATACCCTGCTTATAGTAAAAACTGTTAAACTCTTTGTAATATCCATCAATCGCGGAGTCCCTCTCGTTATTGTTGGCAAAACTTTTACCACCCAGTCAATTTTTTAAGGTTTGGAAATAGAAAATAGTCCGAGGGAGTGCGTGATGAAGCAATTAATTCATTAACTTTGGCTATCGCAATAGTGGATGTGTGAACTGGAGCATTGCCTTGATGAAACAACACTTTCTTCTTCGCCAAATGCGGTCTTTTTCAGATAATTTTATCACCTAAACAATTGAACACAGCAATATATTAGCATAATATTCGGCGTTGATGGCTTTTTCTTTTTGAAGATAATCAATAAAAGTAATACCATGCGCATCGCAAAACACAGACGTCATGACCTTGCCTGCAGATGGAACCGTCTTCGCCTTTTTTGGACACGGTTCTTCCATTCCAATTCACTGCTTTGACTATTCCTTTGTCTCAGGTATTTAGTGGTGGATGGTAAAACATCGCCAAACACTCTACTGAAACATTTTTATGACGCTGTCTTGGCTCTATTGAAAGCAAGCGCGGCACCCATCTTGAGCACAGCTTTCTCATCTTCGGTCAATATACGATATATGTATAGCACTTTTTGAAATGCCTATCACTTCAGTTAACTTCAGCCGACGATTATTAATACCATTTTGTGGATTTTCTTAACCGTGTCTGACGTGGACACCTCGACTACTACGGTACGGCAGCTGGTACAGCCCCGTTTAAACTCTGCTGGCTAGCTAGTTAACAGTCGTAAACGAAAGATCAGACTCTCCCCAGAGTAGAATCTAGCTCGATTTTAATATTAGTTGGACTAAAACCTTTCAAATGGAAATATTGAATAACATAACGGTGAACAATTTTTTCTTTGTTTACAAATTCACTGAGATCGTTTACTTTTGATGCCTTAAATAACAATACTGAACGACGTGGTGCCTTGAATCTTAAAACATATGTTTTTTAAGGTTGCCTTGAATATTAAAACATATGATTTATAAGGTTGCCACTTTTCACCTAAATTTTTTTTTCCAAACTACCATCTATATGTCATGTCTGCTAGAGTTTTGGAACCGCCTTCGTCAGAAAAAAAAATCAAAATTTACAGAATTACATAAATTGTTGGTGGTAAAATTTTAATTATTTTTAGGATATAGTGAAGTTTTTAAATAAAATCTAATTAAAACTGACAAAATTGAAGCATTTTTAGCGTCTTTAGCGCCAACCTCTATATTTCGATAGTTCAAAAATTTACCATTTTAAAATTTCAACATTTTTATATTTCGAGTTATTTCGTATCCAATTGAGTAGCGAATACAATTTGGTACAGTCCCATTTGTGAACCATCTCTCTGCTGCATACAACACACTGTTGTTATTCATGCCACAATTGCAAATGTCGCAGGCAACGTGCCACTTGCACATACACGTTCTCAACTCATACTTACCATGATAGTGAACCTTTGGATTGCCACGGTGTAACTCGTACAAAATGGACACATCATTGTAGTAGACAGACTTTAACGAACCGACGAAATTGTTATGCGATGCCAAACCTTTCTTCTTGTGCAAATCCGGGCCACCGCCAAAATAAATTTCCGGGTCGAAGAGCAGGTTGGCACTCGATGTCACGGGCACTTCCAAAATCTTCATCTGCTCGTCGAGTATGACGCGCACCGTGTGATGTTCGTGGTAGATGGTTAAATTATGCCAATTACTATGTGTCAGCTCGTCCATCAGTATGGTCGACATGACATTGTCACCGAAATCCATTTCGACATAAATCGACTGATTTTTAAGAGACGCGGCGATGTACTGATGCTTCAGCGACTCACCACTGGCATAGAAGAGGGCGGAGTCATCGAATTGAGTGCGGAACATGAGACTGATGCGTGTTGTCGAAGAGTGGACTCGATCCTTCCAATCATAAATGCGATATGACACATAGCTGGCGCCGCGCAATGTTATGATTGTGGCAGCTGTAAATTAAAAAGGGAGATTATTATTAACAATTGCATACGTAATGGCTGGTTAATTAAGTGGTTGTTCAGAGTTATTTGTTATTTAGAATTTGTAGAAGCTGTGTTTTACAAATTATTCGTTTGTTTTAATGAAATCAATTTTCAATGGAAGAATGTGTTTCGTGTTCTTAGAGAAACTTAAATCAAATCAAATTCCCTTACACGCCATGAATGAGATATGGGAGAGTTTCTCGCATTCAGTGAGCTTACACGCCTTCCATTTTTAGAATCACTCAACGGGATTTTAACGACGATTCCAAAGTTTGAGATGCATTTAATCGACGTGTCGATAACTCGACTGTTCGAAGTGTTCATCAGATACATCGAGGTGATTGACTCTCAGTGAAACATATGTGACTGTATAGACGATTGATTCCACGTTCATGCAAATGATAATCGAGTGTAGTAACCATCGCGCCACGGTCAGTCACAGTCGGTCTGATAGACCAACTCCTCACCACCGCAGAAAAAAAATTCAATCCACTTTTCATTATTGGATACGACGTAATCAAATAGATGGCATTCAGCACGTAGTGGAGAAAATATAGTAGCGGTTGCTGAGAGTGTTTGCAATGAATGTAACGATACAGTTTTAATAGCTTGTCTCGCTGTAGAGATCATATTGGCATAAGGATCTTAGCATAAGTTCAACTTATGCAAGGATTGCTCAAAATTTCATTTACGAGTCATGATGCCTATTTCTGCTCTAAATAAGCAAAAATTTTGGAAAAATCGAGGTGACTTAAGAGCCGTCATTACATTTGGAAAAAGTTTGTTGTAATTGTATTTCCTCAAAAATTAGCCTGGTAGCCTTGACCGTGTTTGGTATTCTTGTGAATCTTATACGTCTTTTTAGAATAACTCTGACTGAGACGAAGTCTCCAGTAATGATAGGCAGATATCTTAACGAACCGTTTTACAGCAACTTAGGATTTAGACAGGACGATAGTCTATAGTGCGACGTCTTTAATGTATTGCTAGAGATAGTCACGAGGAAAACTGCAGTAAACATTGCTGATTCCATCTACTACAAAATCCATATTCTACCTGTCTACACTAATGGTATAGACATTATTGGCAGAGATGTCACTGCGAGATGTTACTGCAGCCTTCTCAAACATTACGATGGAATCAATAAATATGGGCATAATGGAAATCTAATACGATTGATACCATCTCTAACAAAATCCATATGTTACTTGCGGACGCTGATAGTATAGATATTATTGGCAGAAAACTGCGAAATGCTACTGCAGTCTTCTCAAATATTGACAGGGAATCAGCGAGTATGGATCTGATGGAAAACTGCAGTTGACACGACTGATACCATCCATTACAAAATCCATTCTACGGATGTACGCTGATGATATGGACATTATTGGCAGAAAACTGTGGGATGTTGCTGCAGCCTTCTCAAACATTGAGAAGGAATCAGCAAATATAGGTCTGATGGAAAACCGCAGTTAACGCGATTAGTACCATTTTTAACAAAATCCATAAGTTACTTGCGTACGCTGATGATATGGACATTATTGGCAGAAAACTGCGAAGTGTCACTGCAGTCATCTCAAACATTGGGAAGGAATCATCGAGTATGAGTCTTATGGAAGACTGTATTTAACACGAATGGTACTACCGTTAATTGAACCCATTTGCATGATATTTGCGTATGCTAATGATAACGTATATTGGCGGAAAACTACGCGATGTTACTGCAGATTTCCCAAACTTTGAGAAGGGATCAGCAAATGTGGGTCGGATGAAAAACTGTGGTTAACATCTTTAACAAGAGTCATATGCATGATACTTAAGTAAGCCCTTGATATATACATTATTGACCGACAACTTCGAAATGTTACTGCAGCCTTCTCAAACTTTGAGAAGAGATCAGTAAATATGCGTCTGATAGTAAATAAAGACACGTTATTTCTTCTGGCGGCCCAAGAATCTACTCTTTTGGGACGTGTTGTGAATATTCGCAAATACAATTGTGAAGTAAGGAATGAGTTTTTCTACCTCGGCTCCGCCGTGCTTAAAACTAGTCATGGCAACTTGGAGGTTGGGACAATTGATCCCTGCGGGCAGATATTATTGTGGGCTAGGCAAGAGCGGTGTAATGACAAATTTCAACGGTTCCAGATTTTGATTTTACCTGTCTTGCTTATAGCGAAAAATCCTGGATCATGACACAAATAGATGAATTTGGTCCAAGAGTCTTTGAGAGAAAAATACTCCGGAAAATATATGGAGTTATCATAGCTAAGGGAGAGTGTCGGTGTCGTACGAACCATGAGGTGTATGAGCTATCGATATCGTCGTTATTAAGCGCATGAAAATTTAGCGGTTACGTTAGTTGGGTAATGTTGTGCCGGCAAACCCAATACTGAAGTTTTCCATAACGAAATCGATGGGCGACCAGAATGCCGTTCAAAACGTCAGCCCTTTTAAATACGGTCAACACTTGGTATGACAAATTGGTGAAAAAGCGTTGAAGAACGAAGCACTTGGGATTAGGTTACACGCGTGGCATATTAAAGATAAGAAAGTCTTTTCGAGTCGCCGTCTATTTAAGTAAGTTGGTAAACATAATATTGGAACAGATGCGATTTTTTAATGTTGAAGATGAATTTTCGGTACCGTTCCAATATCCTAAAATTCTATTCGATGTGAATCATCTCGCGTAAATTTAATTTGGATAAAGTGTGAGATATACATATTTTCAACAATATTTGAGTTCGATGTCATAACATTTAACTGTTAATTTGATCGACATCAAATATGTGCTGCAACACGCTCATTGGCAACATATGCAAGCACTCGATTTGTGGCAACATAATGATGTGCGCTATCATAAAGTTTATAGTGTGAGACTTTGCTTGTGTGCTACAAGCCACAAACACTTGGTTGTATCCTGCGTGGACATGGACACAACATCAGCACCGACTGATGCTCGGTACCCGTGTAACAGTCTCAATTTCAGGACATGTGAGCGGCGGCAATGAAATTCTCGTATGTGTGTGCGCGAGTGTAGATAGTGCTTCCATGCAACATCTACGGACTTGACATGGGTAATGACTTTTTGACCAGATGCACCATTATGCTTCAAAAGTAAATGAAAACAATTTCAGGCGTAGTAGTGATTTCTTTTTTCTGTTGCTTTACTTTGCAGTTGTGTCACTCTCTGTGTCGCAGTGAGCAACAGCGAGAATACTGCGTGAGTGACAATCACACACCGACTGCAATGAATAGTGCAGCAATTTTCCACAACAATAACAAAAAAAGACCAGGAAACGGAGACGAGAGTGTAGTAACCATGTAGGGTATTGTATGTGTGTGTGTGGGTATTTTGTGTGGTTGTCTGCCTGGGAGATGCGACATAAGTCAAGATGTCACTTGGCCTGCAATATACATTGTCAGCCAGTCAGTCAACAATCACTGCAATCTGCAACAATCTCGAAAAATAGCAACATCAGCTGCAGCAACAGATTTGACAATAACACCAGCAAGTAATCATACAATTGCAATGTTGCAACCGGAGGGAAAAAATTAATTTCAATTCCATGTACTCAGGCCATAAATGGACCAGACTTTTTGTTTCGATGCAAGGTTGGTGCAACGTTGGTGCAGTAAAAAATACGACAGGAATTGTTTGCAGAACCTGAAAAAATGACATTAACTTGATCTTTGTGGGGCAAAGTAAAGGATGTTTTTCAATTGCATCTTCATTTCGCACAGATGCGCATTAATTGTTAACAAACTGGTGGGTGCAGAAGCAGTTTTTGTATAAAACTGAAACAATTGAATAATTTAAATTTCAGTTAGTCATTGTAGGACGATTTTATGCTGGTTAACTAATTTGTATTTATTGCCTTGTAGGAGCCAGAATGATTGAAAAACTTGACAATGTATGACTTTTTGATGTCTGCCAATAGTTTGCGCATTATTTCTGAGAGATTTTATTGGTTGTAATAATGCCTGTCTTACGATATCCGTAGAGATTTTGGGCCATTCGGCTTATTTGATTTTCTACGAGGTGAATTTTCAAATTTCGCGGGCTACGTACATTCATACATATGTTGACAGTTTTATCCATATAGCATATTTAGTTTGTTTGTGAGAGTCATAAATAAGACAAGTGTTTTGCTATCGAAAAAAAATGGATCAAAGAAGTTGCATCAAATTTTGTGTAGAAAATGGAATTAAGTGCTCAAAAACACTTGAAATGTTGACAGTGGCATATGGTGAGAGTACTCTGAGTCAAAAAAATGTTTACAAGTGGTACAAGCTTTTCACAGAAGGTCGAGAAGATATGAATGACGACGCTCGCTCTGGACGCCCCAGCGCATCAATAACCGATGAAAATGTTGAGAAAGTGATGAAAATTGTTATGGAGAATCGCCGAATCATAATTAGAGAAGTTGCTGAGGATGTCGACATATCGGTTGGCTCATGTCATGCAATCTTTTCGGAAATTTTGGGCATGAAGTGTGTGGCAGCGAAGTTCGTTCCAAAATTGCTGAATTTTGACCAAAAACAACCTCGCATGACCATCGCTCAGGTATTGTTGAATGACGTCAACGATGATCCAGATTTGCATAAAAGGGTTATAACTGGTGACGAATCATGGGTATACTCGTATGGTTATGACATCGAAACCAAAGCCCAATCGTCCCAATGGAAGAGTCTTGGAGAGCCAAGTCAATTTCGAAAAAAGCACGCCAAGTTCGATCGAATGTCAAGGTTTTGCTCACTGTTTTCTTCGATTACCATGGCGTAGTGCATCAGGAGTTTTACCACAAGGTCGTACGGTAAATAAGGAGTATTACCTTGAAGTTATGCGCCGTTTGCCTGAAGCAATACGAAAAAAACGCCCGGAATTGTGGAAAAAAATTCTTATCATGATAATGCACCTGCTCACTCATCTTTGCTTGTGAGAGATTATTTGGCCAAAACCAACACCGTTTTCATGCCTCAGCCACCGCATTCACCAGATTTTGGCCCCTGCGACTTTTTCCTGTTCCCAAGGTTGAAGAGACTCATGAAAGGACAACGTTTTGCGACGATTGAAGAGATAAAAACCGAATTGTTGAGAAATCTCAAGGACATATCAAAAAGCGTATATCAGAACTGCTTCGAAGATTGGAAAAAAAGCTGGCACAAATGTATTCTATCTGAAGGGGACTACTTTGAAAGAGATAAAATGGAAATTAATGAATAAATAAATATTTTTTAGGAAAAAAATTAAAATGCACCTTATTTGTTGAACACACTTCGTATGTAAAACGAAAGTAAACAATTTGTAGTACGGTGTACAGTGGAGGTAAGCAAAAGAAAAAAGTGCAAGTACAGGGTGGCTCATCAATTGCAATACAATAAGAAATTCAAATAATTATTTTTTATTCAATGTATTTCACTTATTCGTTTTTATTGTGTAGAAAATCTAACTTTTTCTCTTATATATCTAATTAGTTTTGAAGATGATACACCGTAAATGACCTCCATACTCATTCCAACAAATGCGACACCCGATCAGAAAATTATTCATTAAGGGATCGGCTCAATCATTAGTTTCATTAACTGCTTTAATTCAGTCAACTTCTTTGGTTTTGTTTTATACGAGTACACCGCTTTCTTGACATAACCCCATAAAAAAGTCTGATTAGGAAACCTTGCTAGCCAGCGGAAAGTGGAGTTTCTGGATATTAACTTGTTTGAGAAATTTCAGTCTGGCTATGTGTGCAGTTGCTTCATCTTGCTGGAAGCGAATGCTGTTGAAACGGATACGTCTTGGCCGCTGTTCTGGGTAGAAAAACTTCTTCAACATCTTCAAATAATGGTTCCCATTGACAGCTGACAGTATCACGATTCGTGCAACCCTGTATTCGAAATGAGCGTTCTTTTCTATTTTCAATTTTACAATAGTGTTGGAATACATTTAATTTAAATTTTCAAAACAAAATCAGCTAAAACACACAACAAAGCAAATTTCTGCGGATAATGAGCCCAACATCCTTACACCGCAATTAGTTTCTATGATATTCTGTCAGAGGGTAACACATTTTCCATAAAAGGAATGTAAATATTTTGGGCAAATGCAGAAAAAACGTTGCGGTTATGGCCCGAAACAAAACATCATGTTTACTGGAAGGCGTGTTTCGCGTAGCAAACATATTTAGGGGCATAAATATACCGTACAAAATTTAACACGTTCATAAATCTCATTAAATTTACCATTTCCTTTCATTTTCAGATCTAACAAACGGACATAAAATAACACAAATGATGTTCTGAAAAGTAAGTAACATGTACTTATTGCATTATTAAAAAGTATGCAATTACTTATTAGGCTCTCTTATTAGGATTGTTATCAAATGATAGTTATATTTAACTTTCACCCAGTTAATTGCACGATACCTGTACAATTATAATAATTAAATTCACAGAAAATTGATAAAGATGATAAAGATAAAGATCAGTTAGATGTACGAGTACATTAACTACGAGTCATGGTTGGCTATGCAATCACCTCATCATTTTACATTACTCAAATATGTTAAATCGACTAATCGAAAGTCGTGATTTTTATCATGTTTGTGGCCATGCTGCGCTACATTACATGACTATCTAGAAAAATTACTCACAGACTCTTCAAAAATGTTGTTTTTTAGAGAACCATGACTCAGCCTTCGCTTTAGATGATGTTAGATTTGGAATAACTTGTACAATCTGAAAAAAATCTAGCGTTTTTTTAATACTTATCTACAGAAATTTTTCATTTATGTCATATTCAGAATGACATATTTTTGTAGGAATTCATATTAAAAAAAAAACTTTTTGCTGAGTAATTTTGGTATGCAATCCCTGAAATCTGTTGAAATGCGGTTGATAAGAAATTAAAATGATTCCCATATCAACTGTGAGAAAAATCGAATTACAATTTGATCCAGTCTCCTACAAATTTTTCTTATTCACAATTAATTTTTAATTTTTTTTTCTCTTTTTGGTTTAAGTGAAGTAGAAAATTTCTATTAGAAAAGGGAAGTCGGAAAATGTAGTAACTTTTTTACTCGCAAATAATTTCGCTAGTATATAATTTATAACAGTAATTTCGATTCATTAAATTATTTTATAAATTGGTAATATCTGGATCACCACCTATACTGCGAAGTAGATTCAGGTTCACTAGATCAACTAGAAGTCTACAACTTGCAATTCTTCTTATATCAGGCTCTTCTATATTCTTAAAATCAGTTACGGTGCGCGTTTTGCATATTCAAATCAAGTTTTCCAATACAAATATATTAGATTTGCATTAAGTGCATCTCAGTAGCCTATTTTATATTACGAACTCATAATCGACACTTGATTTTTATTTGCTTGTAACTGCTTGGGGAATCATAATATAAACTTTGCTATTTACATTTATATCGTTTTTAACTTTATTTTATTATTATTATTATTATTTTTTTTTT
>JAHXMU010000240.1:922330-952929 GCA_019455685.1 Philornis downsi
AGAACTTTTTATCCCGGATTTGTGTAATTAATATAATATTTTTTTACATATTTTAAATGCTAATAACTCTTATGTATAAAGAAAAGTCATTAACACGAACCGACACAGTTTTCTATGTTCCATACACTGTGGAATCGTCCATAACGTCCGTATAATAAAAACTGTGGTCATTGAACTTGGTATTTGTTATTCCAGTGATCGTTTCTAAAGTTTTGTGTTGGTGATGTGTTACTTTTATCACAATAAGAAAGGGAATGGGGAAATGCGTCTCAGGCCAGTAGGTAACTTCTGTTACTGAAACTCAACTCACCAGCCTAGTGGTCGTTGGCAGCCTCAACACTGGGATCGGATGTAGTGACCTGATAAGCCGCTCATCTTAAATAAAATTATCATGAAAAAACCGAAGAAAATAATATAACGTAGCCCGCCCCAAATATTGATGACGCCTCAAACGTTTAAGGATATGCAACTGGAATGTCCGCAGTCTTTACAGAGAAAGTGCCTCCCCAGACTAGCGAATGTCCTGGATGAATATAGAGCTGACATTACCGCCATCCAGGAGATGCGATGGACAGGATAAGGATGTACTCGGAGTAAAAACTGCGACATGTATTATAGCTGCCACGCAGAAAGGCATGAATTCGGATGTAAACTTGTTGTGGGAAGGAGACTGAAACACCTTGTCTCGCAGTTTAATCCTGTAAGCGTTCATATAGCCAAAACGAAATATGTTTTCATTACGCTGATCTGTGCTCATGCCCCGACGGAACAGAAAGACGAGGAGGCCAAAAACACGTTTTATAAGTGCCTAGAAGAAACACATGACCACTGCCCTGGCCGCGACATTAAAATTGCTCTGGAAGATTGTAAGGCCAACGTAGGAGGGGAACATGGACGGTAATACCTGCGAAAATGGATTCAGATAAGTTTCGTTTGCTGCGGCGTGTAATATGGTAGAAAGTGAAACCAGATTCCTCCATGAAGTCATGCACAAGGCAATGTGCCTATCTTCTGATCATAACACGAGGAATCAGATCGATCATGTGGTGACAGATGGAAGGCATGCTTTTAGTGCCATGAATGTGCGTGTGATTCGTGGTGCTAATATAGATTCGGATCACCATTTGATTGGAGCTAAGGTACGCACTAGATAGCCACAGCCTACTCCACCAAACTCTCTTAACTACTACAACTAAACGCCCTTGATCCTGATGTTCCTGATGTACAGTGGCAACATATTGCGCATTCTATGGCAACTGCTGTGAAAACTATACTTGGATATGAGAAACCGCGGTCAGAAAAGCGCTGGTACGATGAAGAATGCCGCATATTGTCCGAGGAAAAGGATGCTGCATACAGGGCAACGCTGCAGCCAATTATAACACGTGCAGTTAGGGAACGCTACAAGGAGCAGAGAAGACAGACACACCAACTTTTTAAGTAAGAAAAGCGTCTGTGAAAAAAGCGTGAGAGTGGAGAAATATAAAAGTACAGGGATAGAGGTGAAGCCCGAAAATCTACCAGTTAAGGAACGCCACAAGGAGCAGAGAAGACAGACACACCAACTTTTTAGGCAGAAGAAGCGGTTGTGAAAAGAGCTTGAGAGTGAAGAAATATAAAAGTACAGGGATGGAGGTGAAGCCCGAAAATATACCAAAAGGTAAGAAGTATAGGGTATGGAACAGGTCATCCCTCCTGTAAGGGCAGGGCGAGGGATATCTGGTAACAGATACCCAAAATGTGCTGCAATTATGGAGAGAACATTTTTATAAGCTTTAGTTCCGGATGGCAGGATGAGTGGGGGAATCATCTCAATTATTTACGATGGCATAAATTGCCCAGCTCCGAGCCAAACAGAGATCAGAACAGCAGTATTGTGGCTTAAGAACAACAAAGCTGCGGGCGCTGATGGCCTGCCAGCAGAGCGGTTTAAAACTGGTGGCGATGAGCTGATAAACAGCCTGCATCAGCTCCTAAGTATGATTTGACTCGAGGAAAACATACCCGATGCTTGGAATTTAAGTGTACTGTGCCCTGTGTTTAAAAAAGACGATCCAAGTGTTCGTAAAAACTATAGCGGCATCAGTCTTTTACCCATTGCTTATAGGGTCCTGATTGTGATATGTAAAAGGCTAAATCCGATTCTAACTGACCTGATTGGACCTTATCAGTGTGGCTTCAAACCTAGTAAATCAACAACTGACCAGATATTCACACTACGACAAATTCTGGGGAAAACAAATTCCCAGGAAAAACAAATCGCACGCGCACCACCTTTTCCTCGACTATAAAACCGCCTTCGATAGCTCCATATGGCAAAAACTGTGTGAGCCCATGTCCGAGTTCGGAATTCCTACGAAGCTTATACGTCTTTGTAGGATTACGCTGACTGACACGAAATCTTGAGTGAAGATAGCACGAGGATTTAGGCAGGGCGACAGTCTATCGTGCGATCTGTTCAACATATTGTTGGAGATGACTATGAGATGATGACTGAGGAGATGACTGCAGTTAACACGACTGGTACCATCTTTAAAAAAGCCATATGTTACTCGCATATCCAGATTATTGGCCGAAAACTGCGAGATGTTACTGCAGCCTTCTCAAGCATCGAAAAGGAAGCAGCGAAAATGAGTCTGGTGGTAAACGAGGACAAAACAAAGTTACTGGTTCAAAGAAACAAAAAGTGTACTCGTTTGGGACGCTGTGTGAACGTTGACAGTTATATATGTAATTTGAAGTGGTGGAAGAATTCATCTAGTTCAGTTCCGCTATAAACAAAACGAATGATGTCAGCACGGAGATAAAGAGAGTGTTGCTTGCCAACAGATGCTACACGAATAAAAATCCGACCGTACCCAGACGTTGGGGTTCTACCTATTTTGTGTTCTGACGCAAGCGGATGAATCAGTACTGGCAATTTTCGCATTAATATACAGGGATTGCGTTGGCAGGGTCATGTTGCGCGGATGGACCGAAATGCTCCGGCACAGAAAGTTTTCGACAGCGAACTCGATGGATGACGCAGAAGAAGGCAAGAAAACTCCGTTGGAAGGACCAGGCTTTTGAAGTACTATCGAAACTTGGTATGACGAATTGGAAGAGAAGCGCAGAAGATCGAAGCATTTGGAGTTATTTTCTACGGGTGGCGTATAATAGACAAGTACTCGTATGTCTATTCCAGTCGCCACCTAAGAAGAAGGAGAAGTTATTTCCAGGCTAATGTAACTTATATTATGTCAAAGCGGTTGCAATAACTGAAAAATAATTTCATTTAGAAAAGCAACCATTCCATCAGATTCCATTAGAACTGGAATCTAGTAACAAGTCTTAAGAACGAAGATTATTTTAGTATTTTTGCAAACCCCTATCAGTTGTAAAATATAATGCTGCACTGTATTTCTTTCTTGGAGGCATAATTTGGCTATAGTTTTACACAAGGTTTATTTTAATATATAGGGTTATCCATTTTTCAGTTTCAAAAGTAAAGTTAAATAAAATAAACATAAAGCTATGATTGCGATGAGACTTTTATTTCGTTATAATGCTTGTACCTTGCTATTATGTACGAAATATAATGTCTGGATTGGTTGCGACAGTGATCCAATAACACCTCCAGACCATAATGCGCACCTAACAGTCACTGGATGCAATGGCTTTTCTACAATCACTTCTGGGTTTTCCGAGCCTTATTCGTGACAATTTAGCTTGTTGACGTAACCACCGAATTTGAATCATATGTTTATGCGTTTTGCGTTTGTTAAATGATCTATATTCGTTCTTAAGCGTTCCAAAATGGTAAACCTTTCACTAAATAAATAACACTTCAGATAACAGGTATTTAACAGCTGACAGCATTGCCAGACTGGCGGTCTTGAAACCACTAAATGAATAACCCGTATTTATATGTATAGGTATTTTCATAATTACATTATATACTTACTGTAAATATCACAATGTTCACCCTCATAGTGAGAACCGAAACAGTCGCATGATATTCCAGAGTAATGATTAACACAGCGGGAGCCCACAAAACACAAATTATGGCGCGAATGACACCTATCCGCACAGCCTTCGTTGACATTTTCATGCTTCGTGGCCACTAACGGCGTAATGGGCAAAAGATCTGAGGCAGCTTTGCCCGAACTCAGTGTAACGTTGCGTATGCAACCTACAAAGGATTCAATTATATATTTAACGCCATGCAGCTTTTCTTCCGACGAGAGACCTGCAAATGACAGAAGTGTTATATAATATTATGGAAAAAAGAAAAGAAAAAAATATTGATAATTTGTAGCTGAAGTTAAATTAAAGTGTAGTTAAATTCCACTGAGTAAATTGAAATTTCGAAAGACATGAACTAAAATTTAAAAAATTAATTTGAAATTCAAAGGATGTGTAATGAAATTCGAAAAACATGGAGTGAAATGTAAATTTTTGCATGTGATATTCAAACTACATCATTTGAAATTCTAAGAAATATGTTGATATATAAGTTATCGTGAGAAACCCTTGCGATCCCATGTTCACACAATTTGGTTGCACCTAAGCAACCAAACATCCGACACGAGCGGCTAAGTCAGCACATTCAACATTCCACAAGTTGGTTGCACCCAACTAAACAAGCATTCTACACCAGACGCTAAGTCAGCACATTCAACGTTTCACAAGTTGGTTGCAGTTGAGTAGCCAAATATTCTACACGAGCCGCTAAGTCAGCGAAATGGAGACATTGGCAGAGCAACAGCAGAGCAGCTTGATTTGGTAGCTTTAGTTTTAAGTAAACGACTATTGTTCAGTCAGTTATCAACTCACCCTCAAAGAATAAACTAATAAATTCGTTTAATTTATATTCTAATAAATACGTTTAAATTGTTCCAAGTGCAATTCAAAACATATCAATTGAGTTTAAGGGAATGGATGTATATTTCGGCATACAGTTGCGTCATAAAATACGCAAAGATCTGTTCTATTATCTGTTGATCCTTATATAAGGAGAATGATTGGATGCTACTAAATGTTGCGCCAGTGGTGTCTAATGAATTTCCATGATTACCTAAGGAGTTACTTATTTACAAGGCGACTATAACAGACTTACCGTTACTTATGCGCTCTGCGTGAAAGAGAAATTTTAGTACTTTATTCTAAGGCACTTCTTCTCTAACACGTCATATCAAGTTTTGACAGTGCTTTAAGCAATCTTATGCTACCAGCGAGATTTGCTCGCCCTATTCTGCGTTAAACACCGCAGAAATCTCGTCCACGCAGGCGCTACATTTTGATGAGCTTGCTGATATACATCTCATAATTCATAAGGTTGTGTCACAAACTGGTATCATGTGCCGCACAGCAAGGCAGCTAGGACTAGTTTCTGATATAGTTCCATTTTTGTTTGTGGCATTAAGTCGATTGTTAAGCACATAATTGCTTTGGTTTAAGTGCAATACTTTTTCCTAAATTCGAGGCTAATCATTTGTTTTGTTGACAGCAGAGCGAAGGTAAACGAAATTATCCACCAATCCTAAGTTATAGCTGACAATGTTAACAACGATTTTGAAATGAGTAAATTATCCATTCGCCGAAACAAGTAACTTGGTTTTGTCTTCGTTAACTGACAGACAAAATTTTTCGTACTCCTTAAAGCCTGAGAAGATTGTAGTAATATCTTGTCATTTCGGCCAATTACATATATGTCATCAGCGTATGCAAGTAACATATGATTTCTATTGAAAATACTACCAGTTATGTTTATTGAAAACTTCGTGTCGGTCTGTGTCATATTACCGGAATGTATAAACTTCATAGGAATATCTAACACTGGAGAGGACAGACACTTGGTTTCAAATTATAGGACATGAATTAATTGAGTCAAAGCTTGTATAGGGTTCAAGACCTACAGATGTTAAAAACCTCTACCTGACCATCAGCTGCCGCAGCTTTATTTTTCTTAAGACATAATGTAGCTATTCCGTGTTCATTTTTGCTCGGTGCTAGGCGATAATTGTCGCAATTTCTTTATTTGTATTTATTTTCACCTAGTAGAGGTGTTCTTTTTCATCATATTTGCAGTGCACACCCATAGCCAGATTCCATAATTGTCCTTTCAATAGGTAAGCCTGGTATCAAATCTTTTACCTTTCACATTTGGTTTATAATTTTTGGGCTTCCTATGCTTCTACACCTCACTTACTCGATTTTCCGTAACCGTTTTTCTATTCTACACAGGCAGCCTGCCTGTATTTCGTGTCTGTTTACAGTGCTCCCTCATAGCACGCGTTATAATTGACTGCGGTGCTGTTGTACATAAAGAATCTTTTTCTTCAGGCACAATGCGGATTCTTCATCTCTAATATAATACGGGATTATGCATTTAGTGGTTTCAAAACCGACGGTCTGGCAAGGCTGTGAGCTGTTAAATACCTGTCATCTGAAGTGTTACTTATTTAGTAAAAGTTTTGCCATTTACAAATATGGATCGTTTAACAAATGAAGAACGCGTAAAAATAGTTAAAACTTGGTGGTGATTTAAATGTGGTCGCTTTTCGTGCATTACGCGGGGATTATGGGATAGCAAGATTATAAACAAATTTAAAGAAACTGCAAGCCTTACAGTTGTGTTAGTGTTAGTGAAAGTGTGGCGGCTAATCCGAACTTCAATTCAGAGCGCTATGTAGCCATGTGATAACCGACATTTTTTGGCCTGCAATTGATTATGATTGAGACGTCTACAAGACGGTGCCCCGAGCAATATAACATAACCGCTTTAGGCTTTATTGCATGACAACTTTCCACAAAGCGTAATTTCACGTTTTGACGGCGTCAGTTGGCCACAAATATCATGTGATTTGACGCCGTTACACATTTTTTTGTGGGGGCTACGTTAAAGACCGTGTTTACGCGGATAATCCCCAAACGTTGGAGCACTTGAAAACCAACATTCGTTAAGTTATCGCCAAGATACCGTCCTGAATGTGCGAAAAAGTGGTCGAAAATTACCTCAAAAGGATGCACTGCTGCAACCAATCCAGAGGCGGCCATTTAAATGACGTTGCATTTTGTACATAATGACAAAGTCCAAGCATTATAATGAAATAAAAGCTTCATGGAAATCATTGCTTCACGTGTGTTTTATTTAACTTTAGTTTTGAAACCGAAAAATGGATAACCGGTTATATTTTATATATATCTGAATTAAAAAGCAAGGTGTTAGAGGCTTTTACCCACTACAAATCCATATTCGAATTCATGTCTTTCAGCATGCCAGCTGATGTAGACGCCATAGTTTTTGAATCATAAGCATTTTTGTTATGTCTATCGCATCTCTTGCGCGGCGGAGATGTCAGCTTTATATCGATCAAATAGAGTTGCCTTCTCTGCAAAGATTCCGGAACATATGTTTAAGTCATCCTCCTGATATGAGTAAATTGTTTACTGCAGCTTTGCTTCCAGTCATCTTCAAAAGTATGTACGAGTATGTTGGAGAAGCGACACAGGCTACCCTGCCTAAAGTCCACGTTATTGTAATATGATTCACAAAGATTTCTGTTATATATATAAAAACGATATAAGCTTCGTATGCATGACATTGAAGACTTTGTTTAGCACAGTTTGAATGGTCCGGTTTAGTTTAATTATGCGTCGTTTTAGTCGATAACTTGATGCCATTTTGAAGGTTATTCCACTACATCTCTCTCATATAAAACCCTTTTTCTTATTGGCAAAAAACTGGCGAATTTTTCAACAGCAATATCGTTCGCAGGAGCAAGTGATAATCACACAGTGCCAGGTTCGAACTATAAGCTAGATGCATAAAAACCTCCCAACCAAATTGCCGGAGCTTCTGGCAAGTCAGTATCGATGTGTTTAGCCTGGCGTTGTCCAGATGGAATGCAGTTGCTCTCCTCTAGAGATGCCTTCTCTGCGTATCTTTAAGTTATGATTCTTATCTTATCTTATGATCACCAAAACTTTTTGTTTGTCTCTAAGTAGTTTGGCGAAATTATACACTCTCATGGTAATCAAAAATTGAAAAATTGAAAATTAAAAAAAATTAAAAAATATTTGATATCAAAATATCAAATATCAAATAGCTAATTAAAGTAGTTGTTTTATGCATTTTCTGGTTTCTATGGGGTTTGGTCAAAACTGTATCGTGCTTAAAGGTAGCAAAAAATATTCATAAAAATTATATAAATATTCTTAAATTGTAAATACGGTAATAGTACGTTGGGTCCAGAATATGGCATTAAGTTGATGATTACGGGATGCCACCGTATTTCGAGGTTTTTTCATATTTGTTTGCGACCCCCTTACAGTAACATTTTGTTTTCAAAATATTTTCCACTTTGAAACACGAAATATTCGCAATTGGATGGCCACTTTGCAAATAATGAATTTGTTCTTTTATTTTCTATATTTGTGATAACAACCTTTATTAATGTGTAATTGGTCGACACCTATCCATCCCTATGATGGTAGGCTACCAAAATGCGAACATAACACAGCAAGATATGAACCCCGCAAAATAGCGCATCCAAAGGAGCAAAGATTCATTACAACTCGCGGTAGGCAAGTGTTGAAAAAATTGTGTAATCACCAATGCAATTAACATAGGGTTGTCATAGGAGGGAAGCATTATTTTATAATGTCTCTTTGCCATATATTTATGAATAAAGAGGGTGTAATGAAAATTCAAATTAAATTTCTGTTCTTCCAAAAAATTGAATTAATTTTTTTTATTATATTTTTATTTGTATTAAAAGTCAGTTTCTTAAAAAAACAACACCTAACATTTCGCAGCGCCAAAGATTATACACCCTCTGCCATGGACCGCAGTCCATAGTGTTGGTGAAGACTGACATTTTTAGTGACATAGAAATGTATATGTTTTACTTGGTCTCTGAGTATTTGTAGTTTTAACAAATAGAATGACTGTTAGCATATAAAACAGGGTTAATAAATTGTTTTGCCAAAAACTTTAAAAGTAGCTTCTTTAGGCCGACACGTTATGTCTTCAGAGCATATTATGCTCTTAAAAGAAACAGTTTTTGGAGTACTTCATTGGAGCATATTTTACCAATTTTTCACTACGCTGGTTTGGAAGTAGTTCAAAATTGCTTCGCTGGAAATGATAAATATGCCTAGATTGAATCTACAGAAGTGCTGAAAATGTGATTCTTTTTGAATGACTTCCACTTTTTTGTTGTCAGTTAAGTATCTATATGGCGATCTTTAACGTTTTTTCCAAATTTTCCCTAAACTTCTTCAACAATGCAAAACAGTCATATACGAGGACGGTCATAAAACTAGCCGACCTGACGTGTAGATGTGGATGTTGCAGTAGTTTGAAGAAAGAAATATTTTGGTAAAAAGTGGCAACCTTGTGAAACATATATTTTAAATTTCAATGCATTATGTTATTTAGTATTTTTATTTAAGTCATCAAAAGTAAACGATCTCAGTGAATTTGTAAACATGAACAAAATTGTTCACCGTCATGTAATTCAATATTTCGATTTGAAAGTTCTCAGTCCAATTAATATTAAAACCGAGCTAGATTCTACTCTGCAGGAGTCTGTAAAATATTGGGTAGCAGACTTTAAGCGAGGCCGTACGGACTGCCAAGACGATCACCGTAGTGGTTGGCCAATAGAGGTGTCCATGCCTGACACGGTTAAGGTAATCCACGAAATGGTATTGAAGGACCGTCAAATGAAGGTGCGTGAGCTAGCTCAATTTATAAGCGTTTCAATGAGAAAACTGTGCGCAAGATGCGGCACCCATGGAGGTGAATGTTATACATGATATACTCGTATTAACCGAAGATTTGAAGATGAGAAAGCTGTGCGTAAGATGGGTGCCGCGTTATAACCATGGGTGAGACATGGGTCCACCACTCCACACCTGAGATAAAGGAACAGTCAAAGCAGTGGATTGAAATGGCAGAATCATGTCCAAAGAAGGCAAATACGGTTATGTTACGAAGATTGTGGCGTCTGCGTTTTGCGATGCGCATGTATTGATTATTGGATTATATGTATTGATAAATTTCAATACAGCGTTTAAGTGTTTAGGTGATAAAATTGTGAAAAAAGGCCGCATTTGGCGAAAACGAAAGTGTTGTTTCATCAAGACAATGCTCCAGTTCACACATCCACTATTGCGATGACCGATGTTAATGACTTAAAGTTCGAATTGCGTGATTATTTTATTCGCCAGATTTAGATCCCTCGGACTATTTTTTATTTCCAAATTTAAAAAATTGGCTCGGTAGTAAAAGATTTGCCAACAATGAAGAGGTGTAGTCTGTGGTTGATGGTTATATTAAGAAGTTGGACTGCAAACAGGGTATAGAAAAGCTATTGAATATCGCTGGAAAAAGTGTATTGAGCTAAAAAGAAATTATGTGAAAAAATTAGGACAGTCTTTGTATCTTCTTTGTTATTAGCATTGGGCGACCTCAAATAATACATTTGCAAATTTTTTCTAGCAGCTAAGAAAACCCATGAGAAGTTGTTCCGTGTAATGTAATTATGACTCGAAAGTATTCTCCCGTGATGGTAGTTTTCAATATGTTCTTCATTAGGATACTGAACTGGAGAAAAGAGATTTTAGTTCTCTTTATGAGTATCATCCTCTATGCAATTTTTCCGGAATTTAAATATCATGTGTTGCAATTTGTACATAATATAATAATTTGTTTATTTTCTACCTTTATTTAGTTATAAACAACATTTTAATAGCAAAAACTTTGTATACACATGTAATGAATTATTATGAACAGGACCCTTACATAATTTTTTCCAATTTCAGTTTCATGAACTTTAGCATTAGGTGCGAAAATGACTACCCGCTGTCTACCAATAGATGGCGCCAGCTGTAAGTGCTAGTCGATTCTGCCGTAACCTAAACGTCATTAGCCAGGCTTAGGCATGTGGTAAACATACTGTCTCGACACAATAGTGATTTTCTTTTGACGTCATATTATAATCCAAAATATCGTCATATGTGGGAAGTATTGATTTTCTTCTTTTAATCGAAGAAAACGTCGTAGATGCCGCTTTAAGTAAATCAACGTGTCGAGACTGGTCCCGTAGTTTTAAAGATAGTGATTTTAATGTTGACCGTTCGCCTGAAGGAAGACGAAAATCCTTCGAAGACACTAAGTTGATGGCATTGCTTGATGGGGATTCGTGTCCAACGCAAGTGGAGCTTGTTTTAGTATTAGGAGTTACCCGCCAAGCCATTTCCAAACGGTTGTATGCGTTGGGAATGACTCAAAAGCAAAGAACTTGGGTTCCTTATGAGCTGAAGTCAAAGAACGTTGAGCGTCGTTTTTTCGCCTGCGAACAACAACTACTTCAGCTGCAAAAAGGAAGGGTTTTCTTCATCGTATTGTGAAGGGAGGTGAAAAATGGATTCATTACAGCAATCCAAAAAAAAAAAAGAAAGTCATGGGGGCTGCCCGGTCATGTTTCTACGTCGTCGCCAAATACGCTCTATATTTAGTGGGACCAGGTTGGTGTTATTTATTACGAGCTGTTGAAACCAAGCTAAACCATCACTGGGGATCGGTATCGACTTCAATTAATGCGAATGACAATACGCGGAGAGGCACGAAAAAGTGATTTTTCAGCATGACAAAGCTCGGTCTTACGTGACCAAGTCCGTTAAAATCTACCAGGAAATGCTACCCATCCGCCATATTTTCCAGATAATGCGCCGTCTTATTATCACTTGTCAGATCCTTTGGCACACGATCTGGCTGACCAGCAGTTCCACTCATATGACGACGTCAAAGAATGGCTAGATTCGTGGATAGCCTCAAAAGATGTACAGTTTTACCGTGACGGAATTCGAGCTTTGCCAGAAATATGGGAAAAAGTAGTAGCTTACAATGGGCAATGCTTTCACTGAAACATTTGTAAACATGTTTTCATAATAAAGTTACATTTTTATTAAAAAAAATAGCGAGAACTTAGTTGCGCACCTAATATTATTGAGTAGGTTTGAATTTCTTGACCAAAACATCATTGTATGTTTTTAGGTTGATCAGTCTAATTGATGTGTTTTGAATTTAAATTAAAATGAATACTTTTTTGAAATAGTGAAGATATTTTGAATTCCAGCCTAATTGTTTATAAAAACAAAATTACATAATGTATATTTCTAAATGATTATCGCTGCGTAAAAGTTTTGTTTCTTACCTCCCACAAGTACAACGGATGGAAGATTTGTGGATACGCCATAGTTGGTGTCATGATTCAATCCTTTAAGATAAACCTCCTCTTGATTATTGTCCACCCTGGCAATTAGTCTTGCACCATGGACGTCAATACGGACCTGTAAATAAAAGTAATGTTATAGCAGACATAAAACATAGTATAAAAGAAGGCGAACAATTGAACAGTAAACCTTTAGTTAGGCAGAGTCAATAATGATTCACTGCAGGCTAAATAAACTCAAAATAGACGCACAAGTTTACAAAATTTTTGGGAGTGAATAAACAGATCATTCTGCAAACGATCAACTACCTGCTATCAATGAAACATGATTAAATTTCAACTTGAAATTATTTCATTTCCCGTCAAATTGAATGTATTTTGTCTTACTGATAAAGAATTATTGTAAAAAAGAACTAGAAATATCATAAAAATGTTATTTTGTTTTGTTATTTTAATGCACTCTTTGTTTATAGATTCATATTCAACGAAACAATTGTACTGTTACACGGCCATGCCTTCAATTTACAATTTTTGTTGACCTTTTTGTATATAAAAATGTACTTGTAAATTTTGACCTTCCATTTTGCGCCCACTTATTTACTTAGATAGCGATTAGAATAAAGGGTGTCCCAAAAAGAACGAAAGATTTAAATTTGGCACCATTCGAAGTGTCATTGTTTGACATTTAAACAATTGTTATTGTTTGCTAGTAGAAGGTACGAGGTTAGTAAAAATGGAGCGCTACACGAATGAACAACGCATTTTCATTGTGAAATTGTTTTACCAAAATGGTGAAAGTTTTGCGACTACAGTTCGCAAATTGCGATCAATTTGGGGTCATTGTTGTGACTCCTAAAGAGTCAACTGTAAAGAGAGTAATAGATAAATTTGCCAAAACTGGGTCAGTTAGTGATGTAAAGACAACAACGCGTCTTCGACCAGGTCGATCGACCGAAAATGTCGAATGTCGAAATGAGTTGCATCTTCATGCATACAAAGTTCAATTGGCTCAGGAACTGAAGCCAGCTGACCATGGACAGCGAAGGGAGTTCGTTAATTGGGTATTGGAGAGACAACATGAAAATGCTGATTTTGCCAATAAAATCACCTTTAGTGACGAGGCCCATCTCCATTTTGATGGCTTCGTCAATAGGCAGAATTGTCGCTTTTGGGGTGAGGAAAATCCTCGAGTGATTCACGAGAAGCAAATGCATCCTCAACGTGTCATTGGACCTTTTTTTATGAAAACGAGGCATGTTAAGCGTAAACAGTCAATGGTGTTCGGTATCGTGAAATGATAACCAGTTTTTCGTGCCTAGAATTAAAGTAATGAAATGAAATGGAGGGCATGTGGTTTTGACAAGATGCCGCCACATGTCATACAGTCAGAGAAACAATTTAATTGTTGCATCATCTTGCGTTCTTGTTGGGACACCCTTTAAACCATTTTTTCTGAAGCCTAATTTTTCCAAATGAGCTACGTTCGCTATCCTCTGCACCGCCTCGAGGACTTTCACTTTGATCTATTCGTACAACATGGCTCAGCCAATGCAATCGATGTATTACAGTTTAATGTGCTAGATAACGTTGATGTTGGCATATAACTCGATTGCCTCTGTTACCGGATTGTTTTTCTCTTAGAAACTTTCAAAACAGATTCACTTGCTTGTGCCATAACCCTGTGCTGTGTGCAGAACAGGTCTGCCAGGTACTGTCTGGCACAATTAGATTGTTGTTTGTCTTTGAGAGGGCTGTGTCATCATATTGCTGGTTAAATGTATGGTACCCAAATTTTCGGCAGGCGTTATTAGTTTTATTGGAAGTGGAGTCAAGGCAGATGAAATCGTCTACACCTTTACAGTTACAGCTGCATACGTTTACACAGCATCCCAAATGAGTACATTCTAACTTCGTCGGAACAAATATCTTAGTTTTATCCTCGTTTGCCGCTAGAAGTTCTTTTACCCTATTTCTTTTGAATTCTTATAGAAGCTCAATAAACGTTTCGCAATATTCGGCCATGGATGTCTATGTCAGATTTTACTGAAGACAATATCAGACGTGTTTACTGCAGGTTTTCTTCCAGTTGTCTGTAAAAGTATGTACGTTGGAGAAGAGACGCGATAGACCACCCTACCTAAAGCTTTGGTTGATGTAGAATGATTAACTAAGATTTTTGTCCAATTTTTCTGTCGGTCAGTGTTACCCTATAAGAATATATCCATATAGGCTCCGCAAGAACAATAATATAAGGTGTAGTAAAAATAAATGCATTATTTTTTTATAACATTGAAATCTTTGCTTAGTATAATTCGAATATTCCGATTTAGGTTAAATATGCACCGTTTTAATCGATAACTTGCTGCCATTTTGAAGGTAATTTCATTACGTTTTTCCCTTATAACGAGAATAAGTGTCAATCACCCAGTGCAAAATCCAAACTATAAGATAGATGCATAAGAATCTCCCAACCAAGCTGCCGGAACTTCTGGCAAGTCACTATCGAAGTGTTGGGACAGGTGGAGCACAATTACCCTCCTCTTGGCCACTGCTGGCCGGTTCCGGAAGATTGCTTCCTTTAAGCAGGTCTATTGTTGACAGTACAGCACAGAGCAATCCGACCAAAAATACCTTTCTGACCGTCATTTAATTCGGCTCACCGGCGATTCGCCTGTGACTGCTTTTGCTGTACGTTGTCGCAGGTGACCCATTTTCATACGCCAGTCTCCATCCTTTTTAGAAATGGATCGATTTTGTTGCAACTATAAGGTTGCTTGTTTTTTGCGATAACTCATGTGGCACCCACACATTTTTTTTTTCGATCCCGCCTTATTCAAGTTACAATTTAATTTTTGAGCAATGTTTAGCTCTCGGGCCATTGAAATAGCAAACTAGACGATTGTCGTTCATCTAGTGAAATCTTCGGCAATTGATCTTCTCTGTTTCAGAGCGTAGTACAACCTTGCACATGATTGTCTGTTATGGTATCAAGCTCAACATCAGACTTGCCTTTTTGCCATTATCGAAGAAAAGATCTAAAATATGTTGTATTTTTTCTTTGATGGCGTCTGTCTTTGACAGGCGCTTTAGCAAAATAGTGGCAAGCAATTACAAAACTGTCTGAGCAGGTTTTTGAGTATGAAATCTTATCTTTCTAACGCCATCTAGCATAACCCGATTGCGCTTATGCAAAGCAAGATGCAAATAAACGAAAGCATCTATTAGAAATTGGATTTTGATATAGTATATTATATTATATATATAAGCTCCGCCTGAATACCATTGAATTCATATCGAACCCACATTTACGAGTATAGATGACGAAAATACGGTATGTTTCTATCAGTTTTCGTTTTACTTTTTTTTTTTTTTTGATTTGAAATGGTGTGAATATCTGACCAGTTATTTATTTACCAGATTTTGCGGTTTTAACAGACAACAAACTGACCTATTAATAGGTGTCATGGATATGAGATCGTCATTAAATACTAAGTCGAATAATGAAATATTTTTGATTGGTATCCTCTAACCTAGTTAAAATATTCGAGGCAGTTAAATAAATTATGCCACTCTACAGATTGTGCAGAGTTCATTTCCAAATTACCCATAAATGCGATAATGCTTGTTCATTTGTTATCTTTAATTTGTAAGTCCAAAATGTAACGACGAACTTCAAACAGTATCCAGTCATTAATTTTCTCCACCTCATTGTTGGAAGCATCATTCATCGGTAGATGTTTACGGTAGCATTGTTGTGTGTTCGATTTCCGTTTCCTTTGGTAATCAATTCACCCCACTCGATACCGAGCAATTACCACTTACCATTACGCTGTGCCATTCGTCGCGGTTGAGACCCTCGCCAACCGTAACACTCGTCGCATGTTTACCAAATACATGGACCACTTTCAATTGTCCTTTCTCCACGATGACATAGAGGGCATAGGGATTTAAATTGATGCGATCCGGATTCTTTACATTGTGATAGACCAGAAGACCATGTGGAAGACGGGTACGAAATTGAAATGAGATTTCACGACATAATCTGGAAAACAACAGAGCAAAGGGAGAAAGTCAACAATTGCAGTCCCGGTAAATACAAAGAAATCAATCACATCATAAATGGCAACGGACTGCTTTAAAGTCAGCAAATATAAAATTGTCTTTACCTTAATTGAAATGTTTGTATGATATCGCCATCGATTTGTATAAATGTGTTGTTCTCGGCAAAGACGAATGTCTTTTCTTGGCCCGTCTCAGCGAAGGTGAGTTCAGGTCCACGTTGCTCGAAGGGCACGGGACTCGTTTCGGAGTCTCCGTAGGAGGGCGAGATTGTGTAGGAAGGCTGAGCTATAGACGATTCTGTGGTGCTGGGTTCACGCGTGGTTGTTTGCAGGAAAGGCGGCAGTGTGTCTGAAATGAAAATAAGAAACAGAAAAATCTTGAATTTAGAAAATTTTGGAAAATCAAGAACAAATTTCTTTACTCTATAAGAGCTGAAATAAAATGTATTACAGAAGAACTTCACTATCTTGTTGTAGTTATAGGAAAATTGTGAATATAGAAAATTTTGGAAAATCAGTAAAAAAAAATTTCTTTGCTCTGTAAGAGCTGACATAAGTTGTATTACAGAAGAATTTCACTATCTCGTTGTAGTTACAGACTGGAGAAGCAATCCGTTGTGGAAAGGTTAAGCGATGATTGTGCTGTGTATATGTGGGAACGCAATTGTTATCCATTTGGTGGTTCCCAAACCGGTCTGGCAACGCTGTCAGCTGTAAGATACCTGTTATCTGAAGTGTTATTTATGTAGTGAAAGTTTTGCCATTTACGAATATGGTTGAATTAGCAACCGAAAAATGCGTAAAAATAGATAAACCCTACTACAAAAGTGGTGATTCAAACGTGGGCACTTTTCGTGCATTACAGGGAGATTATGGTCATCATAATCGGCTTGCAGTACAAAGAATTTGCAAGATTATCCAGGAATTTGAAGAGACTGGAAGCGTTACAGATGTGGTCAGGTCTGTGCATCATCGCAATGTATAGGTAAGCAATGCCGAAAATATCGCTTCTGTTAGTGAAAATGTGGCAGATAATCCGAATTTGTTGATTTCACGGCATTCCCAACAATTGATCCTATCTTACGGCTTATTATGGCGTATTTTGCATTTGGATTTGCACCTCCATCCATATAGAGTCCAATTCACGCAACAATTAAAGCTGGCTGACTATTCACAATGCCGTAGATATGCTAATTGGGTGATACAGCAACAGGCTTTCAATGCCAATTTTTGGGATAACATTTTCTTCAGCGATAAAGCTCATTTCTTACTCAGTGTTTACGTTAAGAAGCAAAATTGTTGCATAGGGGGCTCGGAGAATTCAAAAGTGATTGTGGAAAAGCCATTACAAAAGAAAAAAGTGACTGTTAGGAGGTGTCATTGGGACGCGTTTTTTCGTAAATGACGCTGGAGGAACAGTTACCATCAATTCAGAGCGCTATGGCCGCATGATTACGGACTTTTTTGGCCTGAAATTTGGAAATTTTTATGAATTGGACTATATGTGGTTTCAACAAGACGGCGTCTCGTGCCACACAACATGACCGACTGTGATTTTATGGCATAAGAAGTTTCCAGAAAGCGTAATTTCACGTTTTGGTCACCAAGATCATCCAATTTGACGCCGTATAAGCACTAAGCAAATTAAATCTATCCAAGGAAGCAAATATTCATCACATTTTGTGATATATCGAAATGGTGAAAAATTGCGTAATCACCTAGGAAATTAAAAAAAAATTGTCATTGGAGCAAAACAGTATTTTATGATGCCCCTTCTCCACATATTCGTGAGTGATGTAGGGGTGTAATGAAAATTCAAATCTTTGGTTACAAGTTTTCATTATACAAAAGAATTGCTTTTTGTTCCAGAAAGTATTTCTTCAGAAAATGATGTCAGAAAAAAAGTTCCATTGAAAAGTATTTCTCCAACATAAATATTAAAATTGCACTAAAATTATTTTTGAAACAGCAGGGTTGTTTTTGACACAAAATCTGCTCACAAATTCTGATGGATTTGATACTTTCCATAATTAAATCAGTAGGCAGGCACTAAATTGTAAAGGCATCTACTGATCCATAGGATCGAAGCTTATATACTCTGTACCATTAACTGCAGTCCACAATATTGGGGATGAACATTAGCGACATAGATTCCTATATGTTTTTACAAATACAATGATAAATTTAGCATTTCGGTCATCATATAAAGGAGGATAAACAAACCTTTTCTCCAAAAACTTTAAATGGGCTTCTTTACATTACGTCTTCGGCTCATGTTATGTCCTCTTAGGAACTGATTTTTAAGTATTTCATACCAACTTGTTTTGGTTTTAATTGTTAACAATTATATATGTGAATCGAACCAATGTTTTTAAGTACAGGGTGCCCGTCAGGAAGGTATACTACTTTATTTTGCCGCCATTTTGGTAAACATTAGTCTAGACAGTTCATATTTGGCAGTCGTGAAGCAGAGACATGGCAAATTTGTTATTGAAAAATATTCGAGAAAACAACATGTTTTAATCGTTAAAATATTTTATCAAAATCAATCATCGATAACTATGACGATGAGAAAGTTACGTGAAATTCTTGGGAAACACAACGTGCCAACAAGACGCACTATTTATCGTGTTGTAAATGATTTCGAAGAAAGAGGGTCTGTAGCTGATAGGGTCAAGCATGGACCAAAAGGTACTGCAAGATCGGCTAAAAACATTACTGCTGCTCAAGAAAGTGTTCAAAACAATTCGTCCACCTCAATTCAACGCCGTGCTCAGGAGCTTGGTCTTCAAGGAACAACTTTGGCCACAATTTTGCACAAGGATTTGCACTTATTTTTTTTTTATTTAAGATTCAATTGACACAAGAGATTCTACCACAAGATCATTTACACCGCCGTACATATGCCAACAGGATGCTACAGCTCTCCCATGGCATCCCCGATTTTCATGAAAAAATCGTAATGAGTGACGAGACACATTTTCATTTGAAAGGATATGTGAATAAACAAAATAGTCGGTTCTGGGCAATGGGAAAACCTCAACTTATTCATCAGTCACCTTTGCATCCATTAAAAGTGGCAGTCTGGTGTGCAATTTGATCAGGAATAATCAATGGGTCTTCATTCTTTGAAACTAAAAATAGCGTAACGGTTACTATCAATGGGGAGCGATATCGGGATACGATTGAAAACTTTTTAACGCCACAACTGCATGCTTTGGGCTTGATTAACATGTGGTATCAACAAGACGGTGCCACATCGCATACAGCCAGGATTACAATAGAATTACTGCGAGACCTCTTTCCACAACAAGTTATGTCAAGAAATGGTGATGTTGATTCGTCTCCACGGTCGCCTGATTTGACTGCTCCGGACTTCTTTTTGTGGGGATATCAGAAAAGCAAGTTTTATGTGAACAAACCAGAAACGCTTGAGCAACTCAAACAAAATATTTGTGATGAAATTAATCAAAAACCGCGTGAAATGTTGGAGAATGTAATGAAAAATGTGGTCAAAAAGGCTCGCATTTGGACATTTACCTGATATTGTATTCCATACATAACTGCCGGCGTTGAATAAAACATTTATCATTTAATCAAAAATTATAAACAAACAAAGTAATATATCTTCCCGACGGACACCCTGTATTTATTACCGTTGTTTTAGAAGTGGTGTTAAAGTGCTTCGTTGGAAGCGGTAAACATGCGCTGATTAGACTCTCAGAAGTGTTGAAAATGTGATTCTTTTTGAATAACTTCCATTTTATATTATATATAAATATATTTATACAGGGTGGCGCAATAGAACGTGCATATTTTAAAAATAGATTAAAAAATAAATACAAAAGGTATGGTTAAAATAAATCTAAGGCATTGTAGAGTAATAAATGGAGTTTATTTTTTAAAAATAACTTCATCTAAATGGTGACCCTCTCTACGACGGCACTCCTCTAACCGCAAACGAAAGTTATTGAAAACTTTCTTCAGTAATACTGGTGTAATGACTGCCATTTCAACACGGATATTCTCCTTGAGCTGAACGATGTTTCTTGGATTATTACTGTAGACTTTGTGTTTGAGGTATCCCCACAAAAAAAGTCAAGACGCGTCAAGTCTGGACTACCTGTGCGCCATGGGATATCACCTCTTTTCGAAATCAGTCTGCCAGGGAACATCTGCTTCACCACCGCCATGAAGTCATTTGAAGTGTGACAGGTAGCTCCATCTTGTTGGAACCAAGTTCTGGAATTCACTATTCTTGAACTTTCAATTTCTGGAGCCAAAAATCCGTCCAACATCTCAACATAGCGTTCCGTATTAACCGTGATGTTTTGGCCCCGCGCATTTTCGAAGAAAAAAGGACCAATTATTCCTCTGCCAGAGATTGCTGCCCATACTGTCACTTTAGGACTATGCAATGGTTTCTGGTGTTTGATTTTGGGATTTTCACCGTTCCAGTAACGACAATTTGCACGGTTTACGAACCCATTCATAAGGAAATGAGCCTCGTCAGAGAAAAGGATATTGCCAAAATTGGAAAATCGATTAAGCATTTCATTAACAAATGCGAGCCTTGCTATGAAGTCAGACTCTTTCTATTCTTGTGTTAATTGCAGCTTATATGGATGCAGTTTAAGATCCAATGTTAAAATTCTCTTGCGAGTCGACATTTGTGGATTTCCTCGTACTGACTCCATAACTCTCTCAACATTGTCTTCGGTCCTAGATGTTCTTGGGCGACCATTTGCTTGTGGTTTAAATGTTGAACCGGTCTCTTCAAAACGCTTTACCCATATTTTAATTAAATTAGCACTCGGAGCTTCACTAATTCGCCGTAGTGCATATTCAGCACAATATAGTCGAATAGTAGCAATATATGAACGAGAGTTCTCGTAAAATGCGCGCACGCAAAATGCGCGACGCTTCCCGTCGAAGTGATTCATAGCAACTAAAACTCCATGAGCCCGCCAACCCAATGATGTAGGCGCCCCCGCCCGCGTCTTTTCTATCCCGCAAAAAAAGATGATGCAATATGCACGTTCTAATGCGCCACCCTGTATTTTTCATAGCTTTACATTTGATTTAAGCAACATGTTTTCCCAATACGACCCACAGCGTGCGAAGTCCACTCTGAATTCCATTATAAATCTGGTGGAAAAAAGTAGTAACTTTGTCGAACGGATGTGCGAGATTTTCTGTCGACCCCCCTCCCCACACAAATATGTTTCATGGTAATAACGGTCAAACTTTAGAACCGAAATTGGAAGGTTCAGCCGAATTGCATACCGATTTGTAACTGAATACTGAATACATTGTTTGCTAGGAAAGTATTGATATTTATTCCTCTTAATTCTCTAACTTTAGATGTAGCCCATATATAGGTATAAACAATATATTGTCGATATAAAAATATTTTTTGTACTTACGTGGCGCTCCAATACAATGAAATAAACATTCTGCCTCACTGTTGAAACGATTCTGGGAATTACCCTCACATCCGCCCCAAATAAAAGAGGTGCACTCGTTGGAAGTTAACTCGTAGCGCCACTTGTATGTGTATTGTTTACATGGACCCGGGTCAGCTGGGCCCGTACATTTGTCATATAATTTCTCTTTGGGCAGGGCCACAATATTGCCACTACTGCCAATCGCCACACCATTTACAACTGCTCCCGGTCCCACGCCCATGCCGGTGGCATTCATGATGCCCATCAGATCGACATTGGTGCCGGAACCAACCAAAATGGCTGGCAAATTGTTATTGCTCGTCATATTGAGGCCATTTGCTGGATTCGTGTTCAGCCCATTGCTGCCCAATGTATTCGAATTAATGGGGCTTTGATTGTTGGCATTTAGCGTATTGACGCCAATATTGCTATTGGTATTATCCTGATTATTGTTGATGTTATTGGTGTTGCTGTTGCTATTAATGTTGTGATTATTGTTAACGTTGTTATTGCTGTTGCTGTTGCCACTACTACTGCCGATGAGGATATTCGATGGATTGTTGCTGCTAACTTGTGAGTTCATCAGGAGGGAATTGGTGGCAGCTGGAACGGCTTCCGTGGGGAAACATAACAGACACACAATTGGAATGATGATGAGAAGCCATGATGATGTTGGACACATATCAGGCATTGTTGAGATGTCACATTAAAAGCAAATAGAGGCTGGAAAATATCAGAGATATCATTGTGGTTAGTCATGGGGAATATAGATAGCTAATATCGATTATTATTATGTACAAATGTAAGAATTGTGAGTAAGATCTATTGACGATAGAGTTCAATGTCAGTTAAAGAATTCGTCATGAACAATTTTGTATTGTATCTTTAGCATAGCACAATACATATATACTGCTTCCATTCTCATAAGAATATCTGAAGTGTTAATGGGACTGGCAATTTGCATCTTTCTTAGAAGTTATAATGCCAGAGTCATACTCTGAATATATATGAGAATACAAAACTTCAAGCGGAAAAATAGGCAGTAGTGATAAAGAACCATTTGTGGAGAAGGACAAGATAATATTGTCAAATTAACAGACGGAAGGAAATTGAATGACATCTCAGAAATATGACTAGCAAATGGTGGTGGATCTAAGAACTTTAGGGGGTGACTGAACATCTAAAAATCTAAAAATGTTTTCGATTTCTCTCAGTTTTTGGCAACCGCAATAAAATTATAATCAATTTTATTATGGTTCCTTATTCGGGTCAAGATCGTGTTTCTATTAGAAATTATTTATTGTTGCTAACAGACAATATTACTCAAAAACTTGCGAAATTGGTTGTATGGGCAGATGGCTGGATGGGTAGCTATTTCAGTATTTGCAAAAATACTATCAACAGCGTCCTTAACTTATCCGCCCAGCCAGCTGCCAATGTAATCGATTCCGATAATAATATATGATATAATAATATATAGGTATATAATAATAATATATATATTTTGATAATAATATGTAAAATTTCAATAATAAATAATTGCCAATATAGGCACGATTTTGAATCGGATAAAGAGAATAAATTCAAAAGCGAGTATTGTGTACAATTGTTATATTTGTCTACAGTTCAGCTGCCAGGTTTTGGCATTAATTTTTTTCTATTTTCTGATTTTATTTCCGATATTTTAACAAAATTTTTTAGTTACCTTCAGAGATTTCTATTCAAAATACACATAAATCATTATAGATTGCGAGTCAATATTTAAAGCAAAACGTATCTAACTCCTTGTACTGAATTGAATTATAAATAGACGTTTGTCTCTTGAGTAAGTTTTTGCCAAGCAAATGTCGAAGTCCTTTATATTTGGTGGTTATTATAAATGCTAATCCTTTTTTGAACAATAGTCTGCCTCGCACTTGTAGCTATCGTATGCCTCCTTTCTCGGGAGACATTCCAGAATGCATAGTTGAGCGTACTTTTTCCCCCCTGCCAGTATTTCTATGATATCAAGAGTTGTTTTACGTTCTATTATTAGACCGCATAATGCAGCTGCAGTTTTCCATTACAAAGGTTTGTTAGTCGCTCTGTGACCTAATTTATGTGATGCTAGTTTGGTTTTCAATTTTGCTTTAGCACTACCGACAAGTCCCGTGGGGCATATGTCGGGCCCGTTTGCCAAATCAATTAACCAAATCAGATTTATTATCTTTTTCAATTTCTAATTTAGTATTGCTAAATAGTTGATTTATCGTCTTATGTGTTTTTGTGTTAATTGAGTTGTATTTTTGTCCTACATGTTGGTAGCTTTAAGTCCTTGTTGTTGTTTTGCATTTACTTCTCGGGGTGTAATTTTTTAGCAGGTCGTGAAATTGTTTCCCGTGGAAAATCATTCGTGGTCAGTTTCCTTCTAATTTTATTATAGGATATTATAAAAATGGAACTCACATTTTTTGCAGTAGATGGCTTTAGTGATCTATATCTAGCGATTGTACAAGTGCAATTGGATTACGCTAGATGGCGTTGGAAAGATAAGATTTCGTACTCGAAAAACATGTCAGACAGTTTTTTGACTGCTTTACTCTGTATTGTTTACGGTCAAGTTAAAGATGAACTTCACCAAAGAGAATATTTTACAGATTTTCTTCGATAAACGCGAAAACTCTAAGCCAGATGCTTGAAAATGTAAATAATGATTATAATACTACAACAAACAATCACTCGTAATTCTGATTCTGATTCTGGTTATGGACGATGGAAGTCCAATTTTGGAAAATGTCAAGCGTCAGGCTTCGCTTGAATAGCGAAAAGAATTAAAAGACTTGGTTGTAATAATCTGGTTCATATAAGTAGTCCGAGAGAAATGATCGTTCATTTAAACATTTGAGGAAATATGAACAGAAAATGAGAGAAATCAATAAAATTATCCTTCAGTAGGATAGAGTATAGCACATTTGCTACTTTTTGATGTGCTGCCTTAACTGTGCTTATTCTTTAATAGTGGGGATGGGGACCCCTTAATTCGAGTCTCTGACTGTTATTTACATGGGAATAAAAGGAAATGGTTTGCAAGATTTCTCAAGCCGTTCATGCCATCTGATCTAGATCATGATATTCGCCACAGATCAATTATATCTTTGTAATACCACCGGAAGTGTAAGTCAAAAACATCTGTTTCTTAGTAGCTGTTAGCAGATTTAACACTCATCTTCAAAAAATATTATAAAAATAAAAGAGGACTTATTTTGCCTTCAAGATGCCTGTCATTATAAGGACCTTGAGTTGAGGATATTCAATTAGAATACTTGGGTTCTTTTCAGGATCTATCAGATTGACGATTGTACTAGAAAATTACATAACTGCCATTTATGAGAAGTGGGACAAATTTGGATATGGATTTGTAGTTGGCAAAAGAAATGGACATCTATTCTAAACAGATGGAAGATAAAGATGATGAATACGTTTTATGGGTACATAGAAGTAATTTAGAACCGCTGCCCAACCCTCACTATTAAAAATGTTTTGGGAAATTTTAAGTGTTTATGTGAGTCGCGCTGCTAAGGTCTTGCCCCACGGTTTCTTTATCACACTGGGCATATTACAATGTGAGGTTGCCAACGCCCTTCAAGTAGTAGTAGTCGACAATTTTAGTCACGGGTTACCACTCACAATCATAGTGAAATTGCTGTGGGATATTTTAATGCCAAACTGGAATAGGAAGATAATCTTATTCCAAAAGTCAATAAACCCAACCAATACTGCAACATCTTCGATATCAGTTTTAGACTTGTTAGATATGCCGTGGCGTTGAATAAGGCGGTAGATGAAACCAAATTCAAAAACCTAGATTTCTACAAAGCAACTTATATCTGATCCAATTAATGTACGTGGAAACGGATTAATCACGAATGAATAGCATTTTCACAGAATAATAGACGTACGTGCGATTCGTAGTGCTATTCCAACTAAATGTGTAAATTATAAGTAACATGCAAATTCTCTCGCATCCCATGAATGAGATATGGGAGAATTTCTCACAATCAGAGATCTTACGCGCTTTCTACTCAAAGGACCCAGTTAAACGACGATTCCGAAAGTCACTGTATATGGCATTGAATTCGCGATCATGCAAATTATAGATGTATGTATTAATCATCGCGCCGCGGTCGGTTCATTCTTGTTGTCAATTAAACCTTAATCCTGAAAGGAAAATTCGCTTTCAAACAAAACCTGGTATGATGGAGATTATCGTATTGCATTCTATTGAGAGATAATGTTGTAAGTAGAAGAACAGATAAGCAGATCGTGTTTTTAAATGGAAGAAGCGGTTGTGGATGGTTAAGGAGGGTGAAAATATTTGAGGGCAGTTCCAAAACTGATCGGCCTGACATGTAGATGGTGCCAATAGTTTGAAAAAAATTATTTTTTTGGTGAAAAACGGCAAACTTATGAAACATATGTTTTCAATTTCAAGGCGTCACGTTGTTTAGTATTTTCATTTGGCCCATCAAAAGTAAACGGTCCCCGCGAATTTGTAAACATGGAAAAAATTGGTCACCGTTGTGTAATTTAATATTTCCATTTGAAAGATCGCAGTCCAACCAATATTAAAGGTTTAAATTATTGGGTAGCAGAGTTTAAATAGGGCCGTACGAGCTGTTAAGAACAACATAGTAGTCGACCAACTGAGATGTCCACGTTGGACACGGTTAAGAAAATCCACAAAATGGTATTGGATGATCGGCGGCTGAAGGTGCGTGCGCTAGCTGAAATGTTGGCGATTTTAAAAAGTGTTATACATCGTATATATACCGAATATACGAAGATGGGTGCCGCGCTTGCTTTTAATGGAGCGAAAACAGTGTCGTGAAGATGCTTCGGTAGAGTGTTTGGCGATATTTTACCACAATAAAGCCGAATTTTTGCGTTAATTTATAACCATGGATGAAACATGAGTCCACCACTTCACACCTGAGACAGAGGAACTGTCAAAGCAGTGCACACGAATGGGAAGAATCATGTGCAAAGAAGTCGGAAACGGTTCCATCTGCAGGCAAGGTCACGGCGTCTGTTTGTTGGGATACGCATGGGATTATTTTTATTGATTATCTTCAGAAAGGAAAAACAATTAACGACGAACATTATGCTAATTTATTGGAACGTTTAGGTGACGAAATTATAGAAAAAAGGACTATTTTCTAAATAACAAGTTAAAAAAATTGTGGGAACAGATTTGCCAACATTGAAGAGGTGGTGTCAGCGGTTGATAGCTATTTTAATAAGTTTGACAATTTTTACTATAAACAGGGTATGGGTGCTATTGAATATCACTGGAAAAAGTGTGTTGTGTTAAAAAGAGGTTATGTTGAGGGACCGCCCTCGTAAAACATTATAAGAGTAGAGTTGAAGCACGAAAATTGTAACAAAAGACAGAAAAAATAAACCTTGTGATAAGGGGATGGTGCTTCTTTCTAGTAATAACAATGATGGAAATTAATTATAGGCAGAATAAGCTGCGATTACCGAGGAAGTATTTTTTTCAAATTCGTAATTTCGGGGGTAATAATATGGGTGCAGAAATCACAATAAATATCGTCTGTGACGATAAATATGACGAAAAAAATATGTTGACACCATACACAAAATGGCACTGCATCCAACCCCCGTAATGGTTCTTAAAAAAAGAAGTCATTTCCATACTCTGTGTTTCTGAGATTTTGGGGGATGATTATTTACTCATCCTATGTTTTCGGTTATACTTGTGAGTTTGCCGTTTTTATGAATACACTCGTTGATCGAAAACGCTCAGCGAAACATTAAAATTATTCAACTGTATTTCTTAGAAGAATATTCGATATTCGACAGTAATTTTCAGTGCTTAACAGTTTATTGCTCTGCCCATGGAAAAATATTCGTAACAATATTTTACAAGATAGAAGTTTTGGTTTATTTGTATTTACATTTATACATACATGGTTATTTTAACAGTATTTATTGAAAGATATTTCATTCACGGCTTTATTTTATACTACTATTTGACTTCATTTAGCAACAGTGAAATTGGATTCAGAAAATCAAAGAAAGTCTTAATAGCTAAAAATGCTTTGCATGTTTTTCGTCTTTAATTACAACTTGAGACCCTGCCATTTGTTGACCAATTACATAAGCTGACAACTATGTGTCGAAACTTAAGCTGACCAACACAAAGTTTGACTGTAATATTTTCCAAAACATTCTATATTAATTTTTTCAATTTACGTTTATAGCAGGTCTGTCTGCGCACAAAATATCGTAAATTAAAAATTCTGAAATTTTGTCAATTTTGGTTTTTTATTTAAAAATTTGTGTATATCGTAAAAATATTTAAAATTTTAAGAATAATGTGTTATGGTTCGAAGTAGCCATATTTATCGCAAATAGTAGCTCGAGTATGTCCGGGAAGACTTCACATGCTGCACGAAAGCACTCGGTAAATCTCATATCTTTAGTTTATACCTTGGCCTCTAGAATGGATCATATGGAAAAATCCTTTGGGTATAAGTTCGAGTAATGTGATGGCCTTTGTTGTAAAGTAATGAAACTGGGAATTGTTGCTTGTAAGAAAATATTCAGTTTCACGTGCTTTCGAGATAGTGCCGAGTCTTGTTGAATAGTTTTTACCGAATTGTGTACGTGCCCAAGGTAACAAAGATTAAATTAAAATGTTTTCATGGTAAATTTGCTGATTTTCATTTCTGCTTTGTTCAATAAAAACGAGAGGTGAGTGTCCTGCGGCAGTTACCGCGGCTTAAATTATCATCTATGCGTTCGTTTGCTTTCGCACAGCAATTCACTGATCTAAATTGTCTTTTAATTTTCACTCTAGCCATACTGCTGAACCTCAACGATTTTTTCATCAGAAAAGACAAAAATTGTAAGTTTACCATCAACATGCAATTGTTTTAACACCTTTACTCTTCCTAGACGAACTGCCTTTTGTACAGGTGTCAAATCTTCTGTTTTATATGGCTTCAATAGTAGTTAATTTTCCAATATACAACCCATGCAATGAGCGGGCACATTGAAATTTACTTTGAAGTCAGGACTTTATCTTTGGAAAGACTTCCGTCGATGTTGCTGTTGGATCTTAGATGCCCACTTACATGGCATTCTTTGATGCTATCGATGTCATTGAACATGTAATGATGCGATACGCAAACATTTTGTTTACACGTAAATGTTGTAGCTCATTAACAATGGCTGGTTGCGATTTTCTAGCCAACTACAAAGCAATAACATTGTTGGATTTGAACTCCATTTCGAACACTATATATTTTTAACTGCTACGTAAAATGATATATTTCCACTGGCTTGTAAGCAACATAACAGACTGGCATTTCCAAAAAAATGAGGACGCTGTCATTAGCCGTTTGGTTGCTACAATAGCGTGAATTTGGTAACATTTCCAGCGCCCACCTCTGCATTTTAATTAACGAGTTGTGGAAAAAAATGGTTATTGTCAGCGACATGTTCATTTTGAAATCCTCTAAGAATGAGGGCAAACAATTTTCTACCTTATGTTTGTGGCGTGTTTATTAGCATATTTCTTGGTTTTAATATTCACAATTGAATATTCGCTCAATCATACTCAGACAACTAACTATGCCCAAAAGAGACCACAAAAGTTTGTTGTTGGCAAACGTCCTTTGGCCAAATTAGATCAACTTCTGATAGACGATTCTTTCCTTCAAATATTGTGCAGAATAACAGTTTTTCGATATCTTCAAGGGCGATTCTTATATATTTGTTGCTAAAAACTGTTACAAAAAAATCATCATCAAGTGAACACTCATCATCAATATCATCAGCATCAGTATTAACATGCTTGTCAGCATCAGCTACGTCATCATCGCTATCGCACCGATGACGTTCGAATATTTCTCATTTAAATTGCATTCACCCGCTATGCAATTTCTTTCGAGGACGCCAAGGAAACCAACAAAAAAAAGCAATGAACTTAACATCTTTTTCTTTATACGGAGAGAGCGAAAGACACCAGCTATCCACGAGTGGTGAGAATAGTTTTTGTCCTTTGCGGAAACCGATTCCGTTCCGTCATAGTTTTGGGTGTTTACTTATATCCGGCGGAAGTGCAAATAAGATGGAACTTTGTTATTTTTCTGGTTGGTGTGTGTTTTTTTGCTACTGCTGTTGCTGCTGCTGTTGTCACTCACTGAGCCATGACCAAGCGTTATCCTTGCCAGTATACTTACATATGGCAGTTTTTAACTTTTAACATTACATGACTTGACATTGACTGATGATACAGTGATGTGCATTCCCCACCGTGGGAGAACTATGGTTGCATAAGAGCAACTCCAGCGTCAGGCGCTGTGCGGGTATTTAGTCTGTTCAAACTATGAAATCGCAAAAAGTATTTTGTATACTCTTTAAGAAGCATAATTTCATTGTGAGAGCTGACCCAAAAACGTTGTGAGTGACCGTGGTAGCAATAAGTTTAGATGCAATTTATATGGAAATTTTCGAAAACAATTCTGCATAAATTTGGAATATGTTGACAAAAAATTTTCTTCATACGAAAGTAATGCTGCATAGCAAAGTTAAGCATTTGCATTGTAATGTGATGGTGCAAAGAATGCAATTTCACCTGGCGTGGAATATCTCCGAAATAAAGTTATATTGAAAATTAGGATACCGAAAGCACTGCTTCGTGAAAGAATCGCTCATATAAAAACGTGTAGGTATTCATTAAGTAAACTTCTGTTGACGAATCCACATATGTGAAGCGAAAACTTACCCAAAGCAAACTTTTCTAACCTAAACGCAACTTTTCTATGCGAAAAGTTACCTAAAGGCAACTTTTCTATGCG